>CM046044.1:3277652-3782992 GCA_025215565.1 Flaveria ramosissima | reverse complement strand
CATCTCATAAACACCCCGTAGTTACAGCCTCGTGCCACCTCCCGCACAGGCTCCTCTTCCTCTTCCTCCTCATTATCGGAGAAAATCGTTTCAGGCTCCGGTTGCTCCCCCGAGCCCGGTTTCTCTCCTTCCTCTCTCCCTCCTTCACAGCTTTGATGACTTCGGTCACCACAGACGGTAAGATCGTCTGCATGACCTGATGCACTTCCTCAACAACAGCCTCCTTTACCGAGGCCCTCAAGTTCGCACTCTCATCCCCAGCTTCTGGATGAGGAGTCTCAGGTTCTGTAGGAACCTCTTTCTCAGCTCTAGGCCTTCCTCTTTTAGGGTGTGGTTCAGCAACAGGGCCATCACGGCCTCCACCCCTAGAAGATCTAGAAGATCTACCACCAGCCATTTCTCTAACACCTGAAAGATTCAAACCCAACACGGTCATCAAGGAAACAACTCAGTTTATGTCAAGTAATGTAAGTCCCTAATTACAGTGGCATTGTGATTAGCCACTTACTGTACTCTTCATACCCCAATATTACCTGTCCTGACTACATCAGTATTCAAACCTACATACACCACATAACATATACCATGCGCACATAAACCCGGTTAACTTTAAGAAATACCTGATGGCACGCAGCTACTCAGTTTGGCATCCCATTCCCTTTCCGTCCCATTCTCATTTTAAGTTAAGGTTTATTTTAAATTACCCATTTCACTTACACTTTGGCTTTCTGATACCAACTTGTAAGGCCCCGTTTCCGGGACGCTTACAGTTGGCCATTCAGCACATAAAACATACAATTACATTTCATTAAGAAAACATCGCAGCGGAAACATTCAAAATGACATCACGTTTCATTATAATTACTTTTGCCAAATAATACATCATTATCCGGTTACAAAATTCATGTTTGCATTACATCACAAAAGCTATATAATTGGATGCCATCCCAAAAGAGCCGAGTAGCCTCGCCGTGCCATCCTCAGCAACATTACCTGCCAACTGGAAAATGCAATAAAAGTCAGCGTTGCTGAGTGAGTTCTAGTTTTAATAATAAAACATACTTTACTTTCATTGAAAACCATTCCTTTATCATGCGATCATGCAACATACGTATACACAGATAATTTTCATTATTATCTTTCATCTCATTCATTATCTTCCATTCTTTCGTTCATTCTGTCTTCCGAGTCTTTTGCGACAGCATGGTCGCTCACCTCAATGGCAATCTCAATGATTGCTCGCTATCCGAGTCTTTTGCACCTCTAAGGTTGCTCACCCCAATTGCCCATCACGATAGCAAGCTATCCGAGTCTTTTGCAACAACAAGGTTGCTCACCCCAAGGCAACATCACGATAGCTCTTACTCGAGTCTTTTGCAACGGCGAGGTTGCTCACCTCATAGGCAATCTAATGATTGCACTTCATCCGAGTCTTTTGCAACACAAAGTCGCTCACCCCAATAAATATGCTTGCAAGCCTTTCTTTCGTTCATTCATCATTCATTAATGCATGCATTCTTACTTCATGTTCCTCTTTCATTATCTTTCGCTTTACATTACATAATACTTCATTCATTCATTCATTCATTAGCATAACATGTAAAGCCACAAGAAAGATAAGCATACATTATAATAAGGAACATATCATACACATTCTTCATCATACAGGGCAATATCATACATACATAACATGGATAAACATGCAACATCATCATCCTCATCATCATCATCATGCCCTACATGCCCTCTAAGGCCATAATCATCCTCTTACATGCTCTTACGGGTTACTTTACGTCAACACTTACATCTGCACCTTTCCCCCGAAGGCCAGAAGTCAAACTACACGTTCCTTCGAGTGTAACAGCCCTATTCGGGCGTATGGACACCCTTCAGTCGCATGGCCTCCATGCGACTGAACATCGTGCGACTGGACTCATGCGGATGAACATCTATGCGAGTGAACACCCAATCGTGCGTATGAACCCTGTGCGAATGGGATTACTGCGACTGGGCACCTATGCGACTAACCTCATGCGTATGGACTCATGCGACTAAGCCTTTATGCGACTGAACCCTCAGTCGCACATCCCTCATGCGACTGGACTCCCAGTCGTGCGAATGAGTCCCAATCGTGCGAATGAACCTTCAATCGCCCTCATTCGGCCGTATGGCCTTCATTCGGTCGCCTAGCCCTAGCTGATGCAGAATGGAGTTCATCCCGAACCCAATCTGCCATTTTCGGCCTCCAAGCTCATCCAAACCCATTCTAAGCCTAAATCAACCCTCCTGGACCTTAGGAATGCATACCTTAACATCATACAAGCACACCCAAGCCCGAAAACATGCTCTAAACACATCATACACATCACACCCAAATGGGTCAAACACACCACACATAAAAACGGGTTTTGCACACTTTCCAGCCCCAAAATCAGTTGAAAACGAGTAAAAGTGGGGTCCTAGAACTCACACAATCGAGCACAAAGACAAGGGCTTCGATTTGGCTTGCTACTCGACGGATTTGGACACCCGAATCACCCGAATCAACCCTTTTCTCCCTTTTTCTCTTCTTTCTCTCTTCTCTCTTCTTGGAGCTGAATGTGTGAAGTGTGGGAGAGTGGGCTGCCCTCTCCCTACACATATCACCACATTACCCAACTTTTCTTCGTTGGCGAGTTTGGTCCCTCGACTTTGGACTTTATTTCTTTTCTTTCTTCGTCGGCTTCAAAATAATAAATTTCCGGGTGTTACACAACAGGTGTTTTGTATATTTAACAATTTATGTGTAATAAACATAGGATGTGTTATGTATATGTAAACCAAGTTCAGTCGATTTTATGTCAATATGTTATGTATATGTAACATTATATTATGTAAGATACATGCAAAAGTAAATTTGAATAATAAAATTATGTGATTGAAAAAGAAACAAATATTCTAGAATTTCAATCATACAAATATTAACTTATTTACACATGTTATGTGTGTGTAAACAAAGAAGAAAAAAGTATATACAATTGATTGAACAACACAAAGTTACAATCCGTTACATTGCGTGATACGTATATGTAATCAAGGAAATAGAGAACGAATACACGTAAAAGCAAAAGTTGCGTTTAGTGGTGGTACGTATACGTAACAGAAATGTTACGTATACGTAACACTAGTGTTCTTCTATTAAATGTATTCTTTATTGTCATCTTTTGACCGAGTGGTAGACGGTGGTGATGTTGATAACGATGCTGGTAAGAAAGAATTATTGAAAGGATTTATTGAGAGGATGAGAGAGAACAAAAATTAAATATGGAGTGAATAAAGGAATTTATAATAGATAATACCAAAATTAAATAGAGTGTAATTAACTTATTAACCTTTTAAATAAAATATAAAAAATTTTAAGAATCTTTTTTGATTGGTTGAGAATGGTTTTTATGGTTTTCAATTATAAAGTTGGTTTTTCATTTGAAGCCTCCTATATCTATATACTAGTGGAGTGTCCGCGCGCGTTGCGGCGCTAAAATAAGATTAAATAAAAAAAAGACGTTGTAACAATAAACACATGAGCAACACCTTTAAACGATCTCAGTGTATGCAAACCAAATTATTGTTGTCATTGTTGAGAAGGGTAAACATGAATTGTAAACATGAGCTTGGCAAATCAATCTTTGAAAAGTAAGTGAACAACGAATAAAGACCACCTCCCTGGCCAATCAATTGCATCAAAATCAGATTGAATATAAAAAACATTATATAACCTTTGAGCCAACATTACCGATTGAACTTCACCTCCTTTGTTCGGGAAAGGTGATTGTTGTGGTAATCCCATAAATTAAATGCAAAAAGGTAAAAGCAAAGACGAAAACATCAATGTTTTTTTATGTAATCACGGAACTACAAACCTCCCATCTTAGTTGTCAAGGATATCACTTTGGGTGAATAGAAAAGCTAACATACTACACTGATTAACTTTTCCAAATGTAATAAATCAAATATATTTTTAGAAATATAATCATTTGTTAAATAAATTTGTTGATTATTTTTTAAGTGAATGTAGGAAAACTATGTTCATACAAATTTTAAAGCTGGTTACTTTTGAAGTGTTTATGATTTCATATCAAATTATATATACATAAGATATGAGCTAAAATGCAGGCATCAAATAGTCTTAATGATAGAATCTAATATTTATAATTTTTAAAAATTGTATTTGTTTCTTACTTCACTTCTTCGATTAATAAAGTCCAATTGTTATGTAGTTCTATAAAATATAGTTGCTTAACCATGTAATGTTGCTATGATGGTCCAAGAAACACTCATTCTTCAATTTACCAAAGGGACTCCATAATCAAGTGGTACCATTATGAATGCGCACTTACTAATGTAATCAACTAAATGAAATTGCAGCTAAGGCAGATTATAATCATGCATAGCTTTAGCAATTTTAACACAAAACCAAGTAACCAACATAAGCACAACATACACCCATGATAGGCAAATCAACTTTAAAGTAGATTTTACATAGTCATGTTCGACTTTAAAAAACAAAGCATACTTCAAGGGCATATACCAACTTATTAAAGGGCATTCAACAATCCACATGTTTAGCTTTTTTTAAAATTTCATAACCATTATTAAGAAGCAAAGCATACAAAGTTATATACATTATGATCAGTTCTAATAATCATCATGCTCTAACATGAATAAATTTGGCATGACAAGTTTAAATGGATTATTACCTGAGAAAGAAAAAACCCGGTATGATTGTGCATCACTGATTCATTGAATAAAGCCAGATTACACAGACCCAAACATGAATGTTTATAAAAAGTCTCAAGATGAATTGTTTGAAAGCAATAGGGTTATTTATTCAAGCAACCAAACAAAGTCTTGCCAACTAAGCTGATCTCAATTTCATGATAATTACTATTCAGAACCATATTATCATTCAACAGACACCAATCCAAACATCCCTATAATCATAAACTTATAAGAAACCCTTAAATTAAGAACCTGCTTCTCTTTGTGTGCTCAGCCATTACTCTAAAACATCTCTAAATCATACAACTTCAAAGTAATCCATGTCCAAATTAATCATAAAAAGTACAGAATGATATAATTAGCAACTAACTTGATCTTAAGTTTATGAATGAATCTATTTCCTCTAGTTCTTTAGAAGGAACACCAATTTCATAGAATTCCCAAATAACCTTCATACATTTACACATACATGCTCATCCCACTATTTTCAAATTAATCCTTTATGTTGACACCATAACTCCAACATGAACTCTCTGGCATGCTTTAGGGGGTGTTTATTTTTTGAAAAAACCTCTTCCCCACCTCTTCATCTGCGCGCTCGCAGACGCGGGAAGAGGTTTTTACTTCGCAGACTGTTTGTTTTCTGGAAGACGTTTCATTAAAAAACGTCTTCCTGACGTCTGCACGGAGAAGATGTGGAACAAGGTCTTCACAACCTCTTCTGAACTCTTCATTTGAGCCCTAACCCTTCTCTTCCCCACAAACCCACCTCCCTCACTCCTCCTCCCCACATTTCCACCGCCACCGTCGCCACCTCGCCACCTCCCACCGACGCCACCTCGCCACCGTTGCCACCATCGCCCCCTCGGCCCCCTCCCCCTTCTGCCACCCTCTCCCCCGTCGCCCCCGCTCCCCCTTCGGCCCCCGCTCCCCCTTCGGCCCCCGCTCCCCCTTCGGCCCCCGCTCCCCCTTTGCCCCCCGCTTCCCCTTCGGCTTTCTCCCCCTCGGCCCAGCAAGATGATCAACAGCACACCGCCGGTTTTCACTAGCTTTTTGACGGTGATTCAAGCACAAATTGCTTCTTTTTTGTAACACCCGGTTATTTTAAAACAAAGACAAGAAATGAAGAATAAAAGAAAGAAAAGCAATAAAGCCCAAGTAGAGGGACTAAAAGTGTCCAAAAGGACAAAATCTTTGAAAAAGTTGGTGTAAAGGTGGCATGGCTGCCCATCACCTTTTCTACACCCAAATCTTCGGTTTTAGAGAGAGAAATGCAAGAAGAGAGCAGAAACTCTCGGGTTGAAGATAAAGAAGAAGAAGTGAACGAATTCAAGGTAAGAATTCGAGGTTTTTAAGTGTTCATGTTGGGTTTTTGTCTCGGTTGCATGCTTATGTGCTTATATGCTTGTGTGTGTTCGTGTGTGTGTGTGTTTGGTGTGTTCTTAAGTGTTTGAACTCTTTTGCAAGCGGGTTAAAAGGAAGAAACACCCAAGTTGCACCAGGTGAGTTTCTAGACCCCGATGCTACTTGTTTTAATCTCTCTTTGGGGCTGAAAAATGTATTAAAACGTTTTTACAATGTTTATGTATGTTTACCCGTATGTATTATGCATGTTGAATGTTGATTCTTAGATGCTTATAGGTTGTTCATATTTAGAGTAGCCATGTTAAGCTTAGAACAGATAGGTATGATGAACATGTTCAAATTCATGCTAGAAACATGTTGCACAGAAGGTTCATGCGCCTAGATAAGGCTCATGCGCCTGAAAATGCCTTAGAAGAATTTAAGTATAGCCCATGAGCCTGAATAGTAGCCCATGCGCCTACGATTGCCTTAGAAATGTCCAAGTATAGCCCATGCCCCCAAGTGGCCCATGCGCCTAAGTGTCCATGCGACCAAATGGGTCATACGCCCCAATAGTGTCCATGCGTCCAAATGGCCATGTGACTAGGTGTCCATGCGCCTAAGTTTCCATACGCCTGAGATAGCTCATGCGCCTGAGTGATGAAAGAGTTAAGTGTTGGCTAAATGCGCCTGCATAGTGTTGAAACGCCCAAACAGGGCCCATGCGCCCAAATAGTGTCAAAGCACCTAAACCCTTAGAATTTATTACATAATTTTTGGGAGTCTGTGCTTTAGGGTTTTGACCGAGGTTTGACTAGGGCTTATTAATGATGAGTTTCATGCATAATTATGATTGTTATATGATTGTTCCTTATTATTATTATTATTATTATTATTATTATTATAATTAGTATGTGACTTTACGTGGTGTGTTTATTATTGTAACGTAAAGGATTACTAATAATAAAGTGAAAGAGTAATAAAGAAGAGAAGTGAAACTTAACTAAAATGTTAACAAGTCTTGCAAGCTTATAGGAGGGTCACGACCATGAGGTCGTTAGATCAACTGTGATGCGGGTTAGCTACCTTCAGATGCACACGGGGCCAGTCAATTGAGACTGACGGACCTTTGCAGCATACCCTAGGTGTCTGGGTCAGCCTTGTATACAATATGTAGAGCCCCTTGTGGGAAAAAGAGGGCCCAACACCATTTTCCCCGCGCACATAGTTTAGGGTATTGCTCATTGGTCCACATAGACAGTGAAAGATAAAGATAAAAGAGTACATAGTAAACAAGGCATACTGTACAGAGATAAAGCATTACCTGATTGTATAGTTAATGCGTGCTCATGTATAAAGAGATGAAGTTTTCATAAAAAGAGTATTTTCATATGTATACATTACAGAAAGTATTTTATTACTTTTAAAACTAGAACTCACTCAGCAACGCTAGCTTTTATACATTTTCAGTTGGCAGGTAAATATTGCTGAGGATGGCACGAGGGTGAAGCTACTCGGCAGGGAAAGACTGACATCCATTCATACTTATTACTGCTGTTGTTTTGTAATGCAATTAAACAGTTCTTTTTGTATTCGATCAAACAATAGTGTATTGCTTAACAACAGTGTTTAATGAAATGAAATGAATGGTTTTTGTTAAAATGATTCCGCTGATTAAGTATGTAAATTTTATAACGTTTAATACTGTGAATGACCAACTGTGAGGTCTCCGGGAACGGGGCCTTACAAGTTGGTATCAGAGCCAAAGTTTAAGAGAATTGGGTTAAATAAATTTTTAAAACCTAAACTTAAACTGAAAATGGGACTAATGGAGAGATGTCAGCCCGAGTAGCTACGTGCCATCAGGTATGTCTTTTCTTAATGTTAACCGGTATTATGTGCGCGTGCTATTTGATTTATGTGCTCTTAGTAGATTTAAATACTGATTAAGCCAAGATAGGAAATGCTTGGGGTATAAAGAGTAAAGTAAGTGGCTAATCACAACTGGCCATTGTAATTAGGGACTTACTATACTTGACATAAACTTAGTTATTACTTTGAATGACCATGTTGGTGTTTGAATCTTATAGTGTGTTAGAGGATGGTTGGGCAGAAATCTTCCAAGACTCCTAGAGGCAGAGGCCGTCCGCGTGTGACTAGGAGTAGTGCTAAGGCTCCTGAGACGACCCATGAGAACCCTGAGGTTCATGGCCGGAGCGAAGAGAATGAGAATGCTAGTTTGAATGCCTCAGCTAGGGAGGCGATTGCTGATGATGTACACCAGGTCATGCAGACAGTTTTTGTTAGGACCTGGTATTTGAACGAAATACCTAGCTAGTGATTAGCGTGTTAAACCAACTCAAATAGTGCGGAATCCTATTTGATTGGCGATCCAATCAGTGAGAACACACGAAAAATCAATCAAGAATTGAATCCAACGTTAGAAATCGATTAGGAATCGATCTAATGTGTTCTGTGAACTTGGAGAACGATTTGGGAGGTCTCTGGACGGCTAGGGTACGTCTGGAATCGTAATGGGATGAATGCTTACGTTTTTCCACGAATTGGGTCTATTTATAGATTAGTATTATTCAATCGTGCGACTGGGCCATAAGTATGGTTCAGTCGTGCGATTGAACCATGCGGTTGATTCATCCGCACGACTGAGTGTTCAGTCGTGCGATTGAGTCAATCTTATGTGTCAATCATACGACTGATCCAGTCTCCTGGTCAGTCGTGCGATTGAGTCAATTGTATGAAGTTATTCATGCGTGTGGTCCATTCGCATGGGCCATTCGCATGAGGAACTTCATTAAGTAAGTTTGAATGTTTTAATTAATAAACATAATGTGCAATCATTCAAACAATCATAAACCCAATCAATTCAATCACGACTCATTAATGAAATATTAAACATTACAAGTAACAACCCATTCATGTCATTTCATTAATCAATACAAATTACATCATAATCAGACAGACAAGATTCATTACATTACAAATCATGATCTAGGGACATACATGCATCAACAAACTCCCCCTTGGACCTAGATCTATCTAATCTCTTGTCTTCTGCATAACCTCCTTATACTTCTTGTACTTCTCCTCCTTAGTGACTCCTACGTGAATCTCAAACGCAAAACAAAGTCGTATAACGTTTTGGAACTGGAGGGCTTGTACAATGTCTTGTGTGTCATAGAACAGTGGCCACTTGTATAATGTATAGACATCATTAGCAGACAAGTTGGTTAGCCACATTGGGTCGAATACCCTGATAGTATCCATTTGGCCCTCTTTATTCAGAACTATGACAGCTTCAGCAGTTCTCCAATCATAGTACCACCATTTGAAGTGAGGAGTGAAGTCCTGTGGCATTTCCCTGAGAGGGATTCTCGACATAGTGCGCGGAGGACTCCACTTCAACACAATCTTGGGCTTGCTAGTAATGGCATCAACCTCAGACCTTCTTATGTACCTCGTAGGCTGTTGTGGTCTGAAGTTAACCCATCTGGTGTGGTACTCCTTCTTCAGGGCAGCCTCAAACCAGCCTGACATCTTTCTTGGGTCAGCATACAGCAGCTTTAGCTTAGCCAGCTGGTTGAGCTCAAAATCAGGTAGAGTCTTCAGATCATGTGGAAACCTGAAGTACTCTATGCCCTGTTCCCTCTTAACTGCATACGCGTTAAGGTCATCAAAATAAGCCCATGCAATAATCCTGCCTGACACCTTATGGTGTTTCTTGACTCTGTAGAGCTTGGTGTAGGCATCTTTCTTTGGTGCAGCACGCTGGGCTCTCACTTCTTCAAAACAGGCAGCCCACTCAGCCTTTCGAATGTCTACGTCATCATTTGAGGCTTGGGCTGTTCCTTCGGTCTTTTCGGTTTCCTGCTCCATCTTGTCTAGTACCTCAAACGTATCACTGACTAGGGACTCACCCAGATTGGGGACCACATTACCCTCGTTGTCAGCGTACTGAGGGTACTCTTCTGCAGTAATATCTTCAACCTCAACTTCATCAACGTCATTTAGTTCTTCATCACTGGTTGAATCAACTGTTGGAGCATCCTTGACAATTTCATCAGGATTGAGTCTGAACATCTCTGCCAGTTGCTCGTTAGATAGGTCATGAATTATTTCCCCTTCTTCAGGGGTATAACTCACAGACCTTCTTACTATCCCTTGCAGATCAAGAATCATGGTTAGTTGAGTCTTGACCTGTTGAAGGGGAGCAATGTCAAACTCATCCTTTTGAAAGTTTGGATCTGTTTGATTTACACATTCAACACATAAATCATTAGTAATTAATCAAACAAAATTATATAAACTTTAATATATAAACATTCAACCCACTTGTTTTTCATTACATGATTCAAACACAAAATAAATAAATACATAAGACATCTAATCTGTACTTTTGTCTTGAATCCTGGGCTCGTCGCTCGGAGGAGCAGAAGTGGTAGATGACTGGTCCTGTCGATGCTTCGATCTTCGCTCTTGACCAGAAGCAGAGGCCGATGCAGCCGCATCCCCTCCTTCTGCTTCGTCATCATCATCTCTACCTTCTGTCCTTTCTTCCTCAGTCTCTTCATCATCCTCATCATCCTCCTCATCCTCATCATCCTCGTCATCGTCATCATCTCCATCATCCCCATCACCCTCCTTTATCTTCAAAGGCTCATCCTTTGACCCCTTTAACCTCAGCATAATCGTCTTGTTGGTAGTCTCTAACTCCTCTATACGTTTGGCTGATTGGGCCTGCTGGTCCTGGAGTTGGGACATCTCGACTCTCTGAGCATCGATTAGCTGGGTCTGCTGATCTATCACCCGAGCCTGCTCTGCCATCTGCTGAGACTGGGCAGCAGTCAGGTCGGTCAACTGGCGAATCTGCGCCGCTTTCTCCTCATCTGCAGCTAGCAGGCGCATCACCATACGGTTAAGCGCCGACAGCTGCTCCTCTACCCCGATGTGAGGTAGAGTAGATCCATATACATGTGATGGCTGGGCTGAAGGTCCAGCATGATGTGAGGTGGTGGTGGTAGTAGCAGTGGTGAATATGGGTCGGTAAGCAGGTGCTGGTGATGTAGGTGTGAATGGTATGGTGGTGGATGGGAAGGATACAGTGGTGGTAGGTAAGGTGGTGGCTGTGGTGATGGGTGGTATGTCAGTGGAGGTGGTAGTGGTGGCTGTGGTGGTGGATGTAGTGGCAGCAGTGGTAACGAAGGTCAGGCGACGCTTCTTCTTCTTCAGTCCGTGGGGTTGAGCCATCCTCTTCCTCCTAGTCCCGGTGGAAGTGGATGCTCCCCCTGCAGCTCTGCCCACTAAACCCGGAGCATAGCTCGGGTCAGTCTCTCTCTCTGTGGAGTCCTGAGGGTGTTCACCAACCACCCTAAGCCCGTGTTCTGTGGGAACAACTTTGCTTCCCACAATCCTAGTGAGGGGCTCCTCATCTGACTCCTCCTCCTCCTGATCACCAACACTGAACTCCTGATGGAAACCGGCCGTCTCAGCAACCTCTCCGGCAGTGGCAGACCCCGGGGGAATAACATCAGAATCAGTGCCTCTAGGTGGAGCAGGCATATCATCCCCGGCGTCGCCGCTATCATCATCATCTGAGTCAATATCTGGTAGAGCAATCTGCTCTACATCTGAATCACTATCATCGTGGCGCCACTTTCTCTTGGCTGGCGCTACATAGTCAGCACGGGCCAGATGCCCAAACAACCTCCTGACAGGGGGTTTCACCTGCTTCCCCCTGTACACCTTCATCCTTCCTAACGTAGTGTCATCCATGACCTCGAGCACTACAGCATCCTCCTTCTCCTTCGGCAGGGAGGGAAGCTTCTGATCTATAATCATCTGCATAAACCTCGGATACATGCAGAAGCCTTCCTTCCCTTTCCCCTCAATGTTCTCCACCAGGTAGGTGAAGATCATTTTGGAGAAGCTGAACGGGTGGTTCAGCACCAATGCAGCATAAGCGTTCTGGATCTGATCCGACAACTCATCAAATCCTCCCTTCCTCGACGCTATGCACTTCAGTAGAACATGCGCAAGATACTTGAACTGGGGACAGAGGTTACTCTTGTTGAGTACCCCAGCATTGATGTCCCCAGAGTACTTGGCTCTCATAAAACATCCTCTAACCGTGAGGGGGTGTAGACGAGTAGGACAATCAGCATCATCCCCTAACTGTAGAACAATCCTCAAATCCTCCTCTGAGATGGTAATAGCCTCACCAAAGATCGTACTCCGGATGCAATGAGGCTCAGAGGATCTATCCACAGTCGCACCTTCCCAGAAGGCCTGCTGCACTGATCTATAAGGTGTACATGGTGTAGAAATAGCATGAGCAATCCTGGATCTCAACAGAAAAGTAATGATGCCCGAGAAGTCAGCTGCGTTTCTGGATGTCAAATCCAGATGAGCACATATGTTATGCTTTGTGCTCATGGTCCATCGACTTGCCATCTGTAACACATAACAATATAAACATTAGTACCTTTGGCTAAGAGCATTATGAAACACTTAAACTTGAATAGAATTTTTCTGTCATGCGATTGAGGTTGTGCGACTGAAATCAGTCGTGCGACTGAACAATGCGATTGAGGTTCAGACGTGCGAATGATCTCATGCGTACGACTGAGTGTGCGACTGAACTCATGCGCATGTACTCTTATGCGGTTACCCCAGTCGTGCGACTGAGTCTCATACGCATGGTTCAGTCGTGCGGATAGGTAAATCGCCTCCTTCAGTCGTGCGACTGAAGTTCATCCGCCTGTCCAATCGTATGACATTCTGTCCGTTCAATTCAAATTAACTTTTTCACCAATTTTGAGTTTTAGACATTGTTATCTGGTTCATTTGACTCGCAATATGTTCTTATAACCTATAACACACTTAATTTTGTCTGTTTGAGTAGTTAGGTTAGGTTGTTTGTCCGTTTTAGTCTCGGCTTGCTTTTGGTTCAAATTTTACAGATCTGGAGTCACAATGAACGCGATGTTGGTTTCTTTCCACTGCAATTTACCTGTAAAGTCGATAGAGATGATCAGTATTCAAGAATCAGGTGTTTTAGGAATCAAAGGAAATTTTGGCAGAGTTTGGTTAAGTCGTGCGATTTAGGGTTTCTTTGAGGGTGATGAGTCTCTGCGACCGACTCCTCCTCTATTTATACTAACCCTAGATCCAATCGTGCGACTGAGTTCATACGCACCTTTCAGTCGTGCGAGTGGGACTCAGTCGTGCGATTGGGTCAGTCGCCCTTCTCCAGTCGTCCGATTGGATTTCAGTCGTGCGACTGACTCACTCGTTCGCACTTAAGCCTCCGACTGGGCTAATCGTATGGGCCATTCGGTTTGATGGTCCATACTCATAGTTCATTCGTGCGAATGGATTCCATTCGTATGGTTAGTCCATACGTATGGTCCATTCGTGCGAATGGGTCATACTTAGTTAATTTTCTGCCATTTTGACCAATTTACATTTAAAACCCCTTTTAACTTTCTGAAATTAACGTTATGAACCTTTGATCATCTCAGACATGATCATCTGATCTGGAAAACATTTTGATCACCTCAGACGTGATCCTTTTAACCAATTTAGTCACCTCAGACGTGACTCTTTTAAGCACTTTGTCACCTCAGACGTGACTGTTTTAAATTTTCAAAGCACATATGGTCATCTCAGACATGACCCTTTTTGTGAGTTGATTCCCTTTTGATTTTCCTGATGTAGCCCGACACACGACTAAAATTAAAATTAAAACAACTAACTAATATAAAACCTTTAAACTAATTACATAAACAAACTTGTTTTTGGCTTTTTGTGAGAGATAAATCCAGAGATTGATATCTACGGGATTTGGTTCGGGAGTAGACAACTTCAACTTGGATTGATCATATCTGGATCAATTCAATTTTGGAATCATACAGGTAAGTCAAATCATTTGGGACTTGTTATTAAAACCTTTTGATGCATAAATTCTCGGTGTTCATCCAGAGTCGTTAGCAACTTAAGGAAATCATACTGAAACTCTTAGATCTTCACATTGATTTGAACTTTTGAGAATGTAGCCACAATGATTGTCAGTATGTTTGTCCACTTAAATCCATACACAGACTTTTGACGCAGACTGGTGACAGATTTAGGTTTAATTATTTCAACTAACATTTGTGGATCCCACACTTATATGGTAATCAACATTCCTCGGGAGCTTTTGAGCGGTCTACGGGTATTATTACAAGAAGAGACTATTCTTAGAGCTTTCAAAGAGAAGCCTGTCCTCAGGTCAGTGCCATCGCACAGCAGAGAGGCGGCAAACAACAATGAATTCTAGAATATCTAGATTATGCTTATCCTCAGGTCAGTGCCATCGCACAACAGAGAGGCACACAACCTATCTCCTTGTTAGAGCAGCTTATATTATTTTACACAAAATGCACCAACAACATAAGTCATTAGCTTTATTGCATTTGTTTTACATTTTTTTCTTGCTTTGCTCTAATTATGGTCATCCGCACACATTTGTGGCGTTTAAATGCTCATTAACCCTTATTGGAATATATTTGATTGTGTTAACCAGTGATAAGATGGAAGCCCACAGTCAGTTGAACGACTTAGTTTGATCTTGAGATCACCAATCAGGTCTAATTGTCTATTGTGTTGAATCTACCAACATATCATTTGTGGTCTAGCAGCCTCTAAGTCTACTTTCTTTGTGTCACCTTAGGAGTTGCTAGTTTTCTATCATCTTCCCTTTTTTATATTGCTTAGACTACACAGACTTATACTTTGAACTTTTGCAAGTTTTCAAAACTTAAATTTTTAAAGTCCCTCTTGATTTGTTCCTGTGTACTATCATTTTCCAAAGGTATTGAATCGGTATCACAGACACAATCTACCTTATTTCAGCTAGTTACTCCTTCTCCCTCATTTTTTTTTAATTTTTTTTTAATGTTAACTTGCTGACATATTCTCCCCCTAAAATACTAAAATCATTTCTGGTGTACTTATTTTAGGATTTTAATAAACAGCAAAATAACATGAGTTTAAATATAACAGACGAAAATAAAACAAATAAAATAAAAAAAATAAAATTAACTTTAACTAAACTACATCGGACTACACATTATCATCATCAGGAATTACCTCACTTTTCTTTTTAACTCCGTTGACCTCTAGCAAATATTGAAAACGTGGTTTATCAAAGGCTTTAGTATAGAGGTCAGCGCGTTGAAAATCAGTATTAATTTTAACCACATCAATTAAGTTCTTTTCAAAGCAATCTCTTATGAAATGGTATTTAATACCGATGTGTTTGGTCTTAGGATGTTGAACCGGATTTTTAGTTACTGCAATTGCAGCAGAGTTATCAACAAAAATAGGAGTAGATGAGAATTTTAAACCATAATCCCGCATTTGCTGTTGAATCCAGATGATTTGTGAACAGCAACTTGCAGCAGCAACATATTCGGCTTCACAGGTTGACAATGCAACCGATGTCTGCTTCTTACACTGCCAGGTAACTAATCTTCTCCCAAAGAATTGACACCCCGCTGATGTAGACTTGTAGTTCATCTTGCAGCCCCCGTAATCCGAGTCACTATACGCGGTAAGCTTAAAGTCATCATCATGAGGATACCACAATCCAAGTGTGGGTGTACCCTTCAGATAACGAAAAATCCTCTTGACCCCGATCAGATGGTTGACCTTTGGTTTAGACTAATATCTAGAACATAGACATGTAGCATACATAATATCAGGTCTTGAGGCAGTGAGATACATGAGGGATCCAATCATTCCTCGGTACATAGTGGCATCTACAAGATCTCCATTCTCATCAGGTGCTATATCATGATTCGTAGCAAGTGGAGTCCCAGCAGTAGAAGCATTCTCCATGTCAAAGCGACTGAGAATGTCTCCTACATACTTGGTCTGATGTAGAAAGATCCCATTAGGTGTTTGATCCACCTGTAACCCGAGAAAGAACTTCATCTCCCCATAGCACTCATCTCAAACTCTTTCTTCATAACTGCTTCAAACTCTTTGCATAACTCTTCGTTCTTTGAACCGAAGATTATGTCATCAACATATATCTGTACAAGCAGTAGGTCGCCATCCTTTTCTTTAATAAACAGTGTACAGTCAATGACTCCCCTGCGAAAGCCGTGTTTCACAAGATGAGTCGAGAGTTTCTCATACCAAGCTCGAGGAGCTTGATGAAGCCCATATAAAGCTTTGTCGAGCTTGTAAACTCTATCCTGATGATAAGGATCTTCAAATCCCTCGGGTTGACTTACATAGACTGTTTCTCTGATTTCCCCATGAAGGAATGCACTCTTCACATCTAATTGGTAGACTTTAATCTTCATGTACGATGCATAGGCAAGGAAGATACGAATAGCTTCCATCCTTGCCACGGGTGCAAACACTTCATTATAGTCAATCCCCTCGACTTGGCGAAAACCTTGAACCACCAGTCGAGCTTTGTTCCTGATAATGACTCCTTGGTCATCCTTCTTGCATTTTAGTACCCATTTGGTGCCAATGACTTTAGCACCTTTAGGTCTATCAACCAGAGTCCATACACCTAACTTCTTAAACTGCAGAAGTTCTTCTTGCATGGCACTCACCCACGCCTCATCATTTAGTGCTTCACTGGCATATTTTGGCTCAACCTGCGAAACAAAACATCGATAAGCACCATCATGAATGTAACCTTTCTCCATAACTGAGGCGTAATCAGCTGAGTATAGCTGATTTCGGGTTTGTACTCCTGATCTGACATCCCCAATAACATTGTCAAGGGGATGATAGACGTTTAGTCGTGATCCTGGAGTAGTAGGAACAGCCACCTCAGAACCGAGATTGTGAACATTTGGTTCTGCATCTGAGGTAGATGGAGTTTGAGGTTCCGAAGTCGAAGGTGCATCACTCGTAGATTGTAACATCCTGCATTTTCAAGTTATAAACCCGAACCCGAACTAAAATCAAACTATCTTACGATATGAATTTCTTTATTTAACTTATTTTATTTATATTAATGAATTATATAGATTAGACGTGTAGTTTAAAATTGATTTATTCAATTTATCATTTAAACAACTTATAATAACTTGTTGATTTATAAATAATTCTTTTTCATAAAATTATAAACTTTATTAATCATGCTACAACAAATAACTAAATGGAAAAGACTTATTAAAACTTATAAAGTTATAAAATGAATTTTATTATACTTATAAAGTTTTATAAGTAATTATGAATTTTAAATATTGAAAATAAGTAATCAAATTATAAAGTTACAAGTTTTATAAAAGTTATAAAGATTAACAAATAAATAATTTGATTGATTATTCAAATTGGTTTTATAAAGTCTATAAATATTTTATAAAAAAAGTTGTTAAAATTATAGTCTTCAAGAATTTAAATTTTAAATTATAATTATTCTTTTATTTATTTAAATTATTTAATTTTATATTTATTTCAAATTTCAATCTTAACCCCCTTTTAAAAGACTTATAAATCACCATTAACACCATTCATAACCTCCTCCTAACCTCAAGTATAAAAGCAAGGCTTAGGCCTCACTTTTCATTTGCTCATTCTCTAAAAACCTCACTCTCATATCTTTCTTTCATCCATTGGTTATGATGAATTTAAAGAATTTTATTTTACAAGAAATTTCAAGAATTCTTAATACTAAGGTAATCCTTTATTGTTTTTATATTATACATTTTAATCATCCTAACATTCAATTGTTCTCATGACTTTATGTTCTTACTATTATTCTTTCTTCTACCAAACCTCTTTTTATTTTAATAATTATCATTTGATCATTAACATTTTAATAATCACTAATCTTATAATAATCACTAACATTCCTAAATTAAGCTAACAACACACTAACATAAACAAAGAATCCCGTTTGCATATGGACGGCTATGCCGCCGCATTTGGTTATTCTGCAAGATTATTGTTCTAAATTATGGCTATGCCAAAGTCTTAGAATATTTTTATAACTCAAATAAAGACTAATATACCATATATTAACATAATAAATTGTTCTAACCCGTTTCATGTATTAACAATTTTAAAAGTGCACATAAGTGCCTTACTACAATTCTGGCAGAATATAGTCTTACTTCAACCGACCATAACTTGATCATAACAAACTAAATTTGGGTAAACTCAGACTCCAATGTTAAGTTCATTGAATTACCTTTTTAAAGACAGTTTATACGTCTTCAAACTCAATCGGACGACTCAACAATAGCCTTTACAAGATAAGTGCGCATTTCAGCACCTTCTGTCTTGTGCTGCTTGTTTGACCTATTTAAAGATCTTTTCATAAAATTGTTTCTGAATGAAAGTTGTCCGGGAGACTTTGAACTAGTCAAGTATAAATTTTTATAATTTTATGAAACCTTTTGCTATTTTAAAAACCTGTTCAAACACGTATCAAACATTCTGTCCAGAATCTAAAATTGGTACAATAATCGTTTATCAATCTACCTTTCGCTTATTGGTATTCCTAAGCGTCCTAACTTCTCGTAATGAACTCAAGTTGTTGTTTCTTTTTATCATTTAGGACATCACCTTATACTCTTAAACATCCAAGCTTTCTTATGTACTCTACAACCATCACTATTATTGTGAGTTTTCCATGTGAGTATTTCCATACCCCTTTTTGCTTATTTTCACACTTTGGGGTGAAACATGTTAACTTATTAACATTGCACTTGTAAACTTATTTGAGACTTGTAATCTTTATGGCCATTCATCATGCAAAGTTGTGGTTAGTTGAACTTTTGTGATTACCATGTTATGGCGTTATATGTACAATCATTAACTATTGCTAGCCCAGCGAAGTCATAGATCTATGGGTAAGACAAGCCTGCTTGGTTGATCCAAGTACACTTAGCTGATCGTATATACTTTTAACGTTTGAGACTTGTAAAACTTTGTCAAGGTTTGATTGTTGCATTGTTCATAACATCCCTAATCACTTTATTCACTAACTTATGACTTGAATTGCCATCTTTTATATACTTATGTATTGAAAACTATGGAATGCTCACCAACATTTTTATGTTGACCTTTTATTTTTAACATGTTTCAGGAAATGCCCAAGTTTGTGATCTACTCTTTGAAGCTTGCACATCTAGGAATGGACCTAGATAAATAAATAAAATAAGAATCATTTGTACATTCTATGTTATGCTGATATTTTCTTTGAGACTTATGTTTGTAATGTGACAATTGAAACTTATGTTTAAATTATATTTGGATTATTAATAGCGTTATGTGGCTGTGAACAATCGTAACCCTCACATCTCGACGTTTCCGCCGTCAAGGTTGGGGTGTGACAGATTGGTATCAGAGCCCATAACTATAGGGATTTAGGTTATTAGAAATGGTGACCTAGACTATAGTTGCATGAACCTCATAGAAAGATCCTTATACATTTGTGCTTACATGTTGTTTGCATGCTACATAATGCTATGCCTTTTGTGCAACTTGATGCCTTAGCATAGGATTGCCTTATGTATGCTTAAACTTAGTTACTTGTCTCCCTAAACTTAACTTTGACTCTTTGACCCTCCCCGACAAATGAACTTCCTAAACTTAATCTCAACGACACGTGGAATCTACACTTATCGTCGTGGGTTCAATTCCTTAGACTCTATGTCTAATCTATGAAAATCTCATCAAGGTTTCGATTACATAAACCAAAGAAATTTGTGTGACACATAGACACCTTTATTCTGGATTTCCTGGCAAAAGGCCTTCGGGCTAAGGCAAGCATATCGTATAAATCTCATTGTGAGACCAGTTATGCTTACCTGGGGATTTCTGGGATGAGTGATAAACTATGGTCAACATACACAAGTCTCTATGGTAAATGGGTCAATTTACCTTGACGTGTCAACGATTCCAAATGGTAATGCGTTACCAAATGGAACCATCCTCTTCGTGTCTTAAAAATCCTTGATTCCTTGAACTGGTATCTCTTCATTCTTATCATACATAATGTTCCTGTTAATGTTGAACCTAACCTACATTACAACTCTTACGTTTAAACACCGTTATACGTTGAGTGTTTCGTGTAACTAATTCTATATCTTGACCAACGTGAACGTGGATCTTAATATACCCAAAGATATTGGGAATCTAAACCGAATGGTCATCAAAAAAAAAAAAACTTTAAACCGTTACTTATGGTTCTCAAGTCTTCTTAAGGATGTGTCCCATAACTAAGAACATGCAATGCTATAGGTGGAATTTCCACATCTCGAGATACTTTGTCTAGGCAAGGTGTAAATGGTGATTTGACTCGATCATTGAATCCATTTACTTGACTCGAAACCCTTGAGATGAGTGATCGCTTATAAGTACGCATGTCCTTAATAAGGTTATGGTTGACCTCATGTCTTGAGGAGTTCATGTATTCCTTTCGATTGTGAATCGAATGTTCACATCTCATTGTGGTGTTGAATAATTTCCTGCCCTTGATTTCGTCTTCCCGATTGAAACCATCCAAGAATTGAACACCACAACAAAATCTGTTATCTCGAACTTTGATCTTAAGCTTGTAAGCATGATTTTTCCTTTTGTTACAATGATGTAACTTGAAATTTTCCGAATTTCTAATTGATATTATTTTCCTTTCGTCGTTAAGTCAAACTCCGTACCGTCTGCACCGTGAGAGATGCAAGTGTTTGCAAGCCAACTTATGACTAAGAACACTCGTATCTCCTAAATGATTCTAACTCATCAAAACAGGGGTGATTTCCTTATTTTGATGATTTTCTATTCGTTTCGATAAATGGTTTCCAATTGTGATTTATAAAATTTCATCCTCTGGATCGGGGTGATTTCCTTATCCCGAGGATTGACTTCAATTATTTTCGTTGGAATGGCATTTCGCAAATGACATGATCTCACCAAAATAGGATTGAAACCTGTACTTTGGTGACAAATGTCAATCTTCGATTGTTTTCTTGCTATTATGAAATTCAATCATCAAGATAGGCGTAAATTCCATACCTTGATGATAATATCATCTTTAAGAATTGTATTTGTTCAAATGAGACGTCTTCATCAAAGTAGGAGTGAATTCTGGATTTTGATGAAGAAGTTCATCTTGTTATATTTTGTTTTTGTAAGACTTCACCGTTAAGATAGGAGTGATTTCCCTTACCTTAACGGTGAGTTACCTCGTCTTATTTTTGTGGATCCTCAACAAGGAGTTGGGATCGAACTTTTTGATTGGTAAGTTAGTGGTCATACCTTGGGAATACACCATCAAGTTAGGAGTGAAAACCACACCTTGATGACTATTCTCACTTTTTTGATCTCCAACTTACCAAGGTTTTAATCAAGTGACAAGAAACATGTAGTAACTTGAAGGGTGAACCAATGTTAGTGTTTGGACCTATCAAGCCAAAGCATGATTTCTGAACTTGAATGGAGACCCGAACACTCTAGGTTGATTTTGATTCCGAGCTTGGAGCATTTGAATTCTTAAATCGATTTCTTTCCCTTTATCTTCATGTTTTGACTCGATCTAGCTACATCGAACCATTTATTTCTTACTTATCAACTTTCACTTTGAGTTATCATCAACATATGATTGTGTGATGGTAGCCTTCTTAAACAATCTTTCTACTAAATAAGGGCATTATCAACTTGTGTTCATGTCTTTCTAGACATATAAATGTTCTCAGCTGTGCTTATGGGTATGATGAACCGCGTGTGCAAGCCGTACTTAGAAAACTATTTGCCGTTGCCTTTGTCGTTGATATTCTGAATTGTTTAAATTCCAATCCGATCATGAACGACGTTTTTGTTTAACTTTTTACCCATAATTAAAAATACAATTCCCATTATTTTGGATAACTTTGAACTCATAATTTTGAAAATCTTTAAATCTCTATCTTGACTGCGACTCACAAGACTTGTTATTCATTCTGATGGGGACAAAGATGATCATGAATTTCCACGATTGGTATTCATGGTTTGGCATAAAGGAAATGATGACGTAGCTGGGTATATGTTCAAATTGCCTTGTACTTCTTGATGTCCTTTGGTGCATTATTGACCTATTGGCTTGTTTCTTCATTGATTTTGGCCTCCGAAATCTTAAACACATTATCCCAAATCTCTTAACGACCCTTACTAATCTTTTCCGAATGACTTCCCCTCAAATCCACACTTATCCTGAAAATCTATTACAATGATGTCCTCATTCTGAATTGAATCTCTAACCTTAACGAATACAATCCTTATATCAGCGTTACACTAGTTAAGCTTGAAACCTTAATGGCATAAGTAGACCAGAATCAATCATCTAAGATCTATGTTAAAGTTATTACTTGAGAAGCTTTTATATTCCATCCAAAAACATCCTAAACTTATCTCTGAGTCTCGTGTCACACCAATACTGCGTGACAAAACATTCCCGAATGTCTTGAACCATTTAAGGTACAAACATTTATTAATTAAAAATTTTAGATTAACAATCTTGTAACCTTTGTCAAGGAGCACATGAAATCATAAATAATGAACTTAACAAACTTAAGCATACCATCCCATCATAATTAAACTCATTTGAATTTAAGTGTCACTTGCGAATGTGTCATGAAATCCAAGTCTCCTCACATCCTTGAAATTAGTCTTCTTGTGATTAAATTTCGGGACGAAATTTCTTAAAGTAGGGGAGACTGTAACATCCGGCATTTTCAAGTTATAAACCCGAACTAAAATCAAACTATCTTACGATATGAATTTCTTTATTTAACTTATTTTATTTATATTAATGAATTATATAGATTAGACGTGTAGTTTAAAATTAATTTATTCAATTTATCATTTAAACAACTTATAATAACTTGTTGATTTATAAATAATTCTTTTTCATAAAATTATAAACTTTATTAATCATGCTACAACAAATAACTAAATGGAAAAGACTTATTAAAACTTATAAAGTTATAAAATGAAATTTATTATACTTATAAAGTTTTATAAGTAATTATGAATTTTAAATATTGAAAATAAGTAATCAAATTATAAAGTTACAAGTTTTATAAAAGTTATAAAGATTAACAAATAAATAATTTGATTGATTATTCAAATTGGTTTTATAAAGTCTATAAATATTTTATAAAAAAAGTTGTTAAAATTATAGTCTTCAAGAATTTAAATTTTAAATTATAATTATTCTTTTATTTATTTAAATTATTTAATTTTATATTTATTTCAAATTTCAATCTTAACCCCCTTTTAAAAGACTTATAAATCACCATTAACACCATTCATAACCTCCTCCTAACCTCAAGTATAAAAGCAAGGCTTAGGCCTCACTTTTCATTTGCTCATTCTCTAAAAACCTCACTCGCATATCTTTCTTTCATCCATGGGTTATGATGAATTTAAAGAATTTTATTTTACAAGAAATTTCAAGAATTCTTAATACTAAGGTAATCCTTTATTGTTTTTATATTATACATTTTAATCATCCTAACATTCAATTGTTCTCATGACTTTATGTTCTTACTATTATTCTTTCTTCTACCAAACCTCTTTTTATTTTAATAATTATCATTTGATCATTAACATTTTAATAATCACTAATCTTATAATAATCACTAACATTCCTAAATTAAGCTAACAACACACTAACATAAACAAAGAATCCCGTTTGCATATGGACGGCTATGCCGCCGCATTCGGTTATTCTGCAAGATTATTGTTCTAAATTATGGCTATGCCAAAGTCTTAGAATATTTTTATAACTCAAATGAAGACTAAAATACCATATATTAACATAATAAATTGTTCTAACCCGTTTCATGTATTAACAATTTTAAAAGTGCACATAAGTGCCTTACTACAATTCTGGCAGAATATAGTCTTACTTCAACCGACCATAACTTGATCATAACAAACTAAATTTGGGTAAAATCAGACTCCAATTTTAAGTTCATTGAATTACCTTTTCAACGACAGTTTATACGTCTTCAAACTCAATCGGACGACTCAACAATAGCCTTTACAAGATAAGTGCGCATTTCAGCACCTTCTGTCTTGTGCTGCTTGTTTGACCTATTTAAAGATCTTTTCATAAAATTGTTTCTGAATGAAAGTTGTCCGGGAGACTTTGAACTAGTCAAGTATAAATTTTTATAATTTTATGAAACCTTTTGCTATTTTAAAAACCTGTTCAAACACGTATCAAACATTCTGTCCAGAATCTAAAATTGGTACAATAATCGTTTATCAATCTACCTTTCGCTTATTGGTATTCCTAAGCGTCCTAACTTCTCGTAATGAACTCAAGTTGTTGTTTCTTTTTATCATTTAGGACATCACCTTATACTCTTAAACATCCAAGCTTTCTTATGTACTCTACAACCATCACTATTATTGTGAGTTTTCCATGTGAGTATTTCCATACCCCTTTTTGCTTATTTTCACACTTTGGGGTGAAACATGTTAACTTATTAACATTGCACTTGTAAACTTATTTGAGACTTGTAATCTTTATGGCCATTCATCATGCAAAGTTGTGGTTAGTTGAACTTTTGTGGTTACCATGTTATGGCGTTATATGTACAATCATTAACTATTGCTAGCCCAGCGAAGTCATAGATCTATGGGTAAGACAAGCCTGCTTGGTTGATCCAAGTACACTTAGCTGATTGTATATACTTTTAACGTTTGAGACTTGTAAAACTTTGTCAAGGTTTGATTGTTGCATTGTTCATAACATCCCTAATCACTTTATTCACTAACTTATGACTTGAATTGCCATCTTTTATATACTTATGTATTGAAAACTATGGAATGCTCACCAACATTTTTATGTTGACCTTTTATTTTTAACATGTTTCAGGAAATGCCCAAGTTTGTGATCTACTCTTTGAAGCTTGAACATCTAGGAATGGACCTAGATAAATAAATAAAATAAGAATCATTTGTACATTCTATGTTATGCTGATATTTTCTTTGAGACTTATGTTTGTAATGTGACAATTGAAACTTATGTTTAAATTATATTTGGATTATTAATAGCGTTATGTGGCTGTGAACAATCGTAACCCTCACATCTCGACGTTTCCGCCGTCAAGGTTGGGGTGTGACATAGATGCTTGTGGACTTTCAGGAACTGGAACCTGTTCCTCCTGACTGTTCTGGTCATCTGCTTCAGTTTCATCTTCAGAGGAGGAGTCACTGTCATCGACTACTCCCCCTGACTGAGAAGATGATTCTCCCTGTGTGCTAGATGGTGTATTTAGAATATCATACATCATCCTAGTAGCTAACTCATCGTCCGAGGGAGAGAGAGGAATATTGAAGGACTTGAAGAATCCATCATAATCGAAGAAGTATGCAGGTCCTTTGCCTGTAGGTGGTGTGGTATATCTCTGAACGTCGACATTACACCACACTTCTACAAGACCCATTGAGTTATTGTAAACTCGCTTGTTCGGTATGTTGTATCCTAGAAAAATTCCTTCATCTGCCTTCTCGCTGAATTTGCCTTCTTGTGTCTTCTTCAGAAGTGTACACGGCGCGCCAAAAGGTTCAAGATACTCCAAATTCGGTTTGCGTCTTTGTAGTAGCTCATAACATGTCTTTCCGTGGCGCTTGACTATTAGGACTCGATTCAGTGTATAACATGCATTTACCACTGCCTCATTCCAGAATTGGATAGGCAGTTTCGAGTCCGCCAGCATAGTCCGTGCAGTCTCTATCAAGCTTCTGTTCTTCCTCTCAGCAACACCATTCATCTGAGGCGTGTAGGCAGAAGTGAATTGATGCACAATTCCCTTTTCCTTGCAGTATGCCTCCATCCATTGATTCTTGAATTCTGTCCCATTGTCTGAGCGTACTTGTCTAACTTTTAGCTTGTAGAGAGATTCCAGTGTGGTTACTAATTCCTTGAATGACTCAAATGTTTCTGATTTGGATTTCAGAAACATTACCCAAGTGAACCTTGAGTAGTCATCAGTGACCACAAAACAGTACAAGTCGCCTGGAATGCTCCTAGTACTGACTGGACCAAACAGATCCATGTGAAGAAGCTCAAGAGGAAGTTCTATTGAATGAACTTTCTTTTCCTTATGAGACTTCTTTGTCTGTTTGCTTTTCTTGCAAGCTACACAAAAGTCAGGAAGTTGGAAGTTCTTGATATTTACTCCTCTTACTAAATCCTTCTGAATCAAATGATTCATCTTCCTTTGACTAATGTGTCCCATTCTCCTATGCCAGGAGATTGAATCCTTCTCAGTAGCTTTAGATAGAAAGCACTGAACCTCATGATCCGTTGTAGCAGCTGTTGACAGATCCAAGACATAAAGGTCTTTATATCTTGAAGCAGTCATCAGAACTTGGTCCTCTGGGATCATGTAGTCTTTCTTCAGCACGTAAACTTCTTGTTGTCGAAGATGACTTTAAATCCTTTATCGCAGATTTGGGAAACAGAAAGTAAGTTATTCTGAAGTTGTTGAACGTAGTTCACCTTATCAAACTTAACTTTCTGATTTCCCACTTCTCCCTGAGCTGTGATGTAGCCTCCCTTGTTTCCTGCAAAGGAAACATGCCCTCCTTTTATTTGTTTGACGTTTGATAAAAGGGCTCTATTTCCTGTCATGTGCCTGGATGCTCCGCTGTCTATAATCCACGTGTTAGTCTCAGCACTGTATCGAACACCCTGCACATACAAAGTAAATGAATTAGTTTAGGTTAGGAACCCAAGCTTTTACTGTCTTGGGTTTCCCAGAGGCATCAGACATCATAAACTCCACCCATTGACCCTTAGAGGGTGAGGGTAGCTCAGGTTCCTTCTTGTCATCAGTATCAGACACGTAGGCTGATTTTTCTTTCCATAAGCCAGATTTATGCAATGCCTGTTTATGATAAACAGTCGTCTGGCTTGCAGGTTGGACTTTAGGCTCACTAGATCTTCTGGGTGGAGTCAAAGAACTCCTCTTAGAAGACCTAGGTCTAGAGTCCTGAAGATCAATCTTCTTCCTAGGTGTTTGATAGAAAGGACAATAGGAAGCAATGTGTCCACATTCTCCATAGTTGTAGCATGACCTGCTATCAACTTTATGAGACTTTCTTTGTGGAGAAGTGCGTGACACTCTAGTAACATCAATCACTTTAGGTTTTGACTCTTGTATGTTTGATGTTTTCTCTGGTTTAACAAAATTAACTGTTATAACCTGTTTAATATGTTCCACTTTTTGGTTAACTGGTTTTTGACTTGAAGCATGTGAAAAATTAACATTTGAAGTCCTTTTAGGTTCTGATTTGACTCTGTTTGATCCTGACTTTAAGTTAACTTTTTCAAATTCATTTTCCAGATTAACACAAGGAAATATACCCTTTGCCTTTGAAGTGGCCTCCTTTTGTTTCTTTCCAGATTCAGTAGATGAACATGATGTGTCTGGATCAGTAACAAGAGGAGTAGTCACCACATGATCCTTGATGGGGTTATTATTTACTGGTCTAGACTTAGTGTTCATCAAGGTCTCAGGTGGTGGTGGAACCACTTTGTAGCCTAATCCCTCCCCGTTATTCCTTTCTCTCACTAAGTGTTGAACTATGTGTGAAGAGCTAGTCCAACTATGCAGTTTCTGTTTTAATGAATTGACTTCTACTTCTAGAACTGCCTTTTGCTTCTTAGTGTCCTCTAGGGAGTTTAGATAGTACCTAATGTCATTTGCTTGGTTAAAGGCAACTACTTCGGTTTCCCTAAGCTATTTAGTCAATAGGTCTATCTTTTCTTTATAACTATGCTCATTTTGTTTTAGTACTCTATTAGCCTCAGTGCACAGTTGTAAATCTTTTACTAAGTTATCATTATGATCTAATAACCTAGCAAATTTGTCATCTATGCTATTTCTAAAAGTATCACAATCAGAACAAGCATGATTATTAAACATTTGGTCAGTTGTACTTACCTGTGTTGGTTCAGAAGAGTTTGCCATCAACGCAGCATCAGATGTCTCTGGTTCTGGTGATTCTGACTTTTCTGTCTCTGACGTGGAAGTCTCCTCCTTTGGCTTGTAACTGACCTCGGCTGCAGTTGTTTCTTCACTATGTGACATTGCTATCTCAACTGCTAGATCACCTTCACTCGCAGAATCATCATCAATATCTTCAACACTGGCAATGTTAGATTCTCCTGGTGAGACAAACCTAAAACTCCAATCCTGTCCTTCATCATCATGAGCACTCAAGGCTTTTGGATCCTTGTTTGATGAAGTAGAACTGGAGGCTTGCTTGTCTTGGCGAGTAAAGGACGAGAACGGGTTCCCATTACCCGTCTTCTTTGGCTTGACACATTCTCTCTTGAAGTGCCCCTTCTCTCCACAGTTGAAGCAGGTCACTTTGCTCTTGTCAAAGCCAAATGTGGTATCCTTAGTAGCTACCAAATTCTGTCCAGTCTTTTTAACAAACTTTTTCGCCCTTCGGACAGCACTAGCTAAGGCCCACATTATATCCATCCTCTCAAGCTCCATTTCATCCACCTGCTCGTAGTCCTCATCTGCCAGATGGCAGTTTCCAATCTCCCCTGCAACAAGTCCATCATATGAATGAACCACTGCAGCTAGAAGATCCATATGCTCTCTAGCTACTTCCACAGTCACATTACCGAGGTTCTCGATCTTCAATTTGGTAGCACTTGCTTCTGATCCGATATAGTGGGTACAAGACGACCCTGACGTGTCTGATCCAGAAGAAGAAGCATGTGAAGGACCTGACGAGCTAGACACAAATGCAGTCTGGAGAGGTGCTCCAGATGTCTTAGCTTGAGGCGTGGCGTTGTATAAAGCTGGATTTTGTGTGTACGAGGAATTCTGAGCTCTGTACTTCATCCTTAGTGCTTCTTCTCGCAACTTAAGAATGAAGTCATTAATATCCAGCTTTATAAGCATTTCATTCTGTCTTAGGTTAGACACGAATGAAGCCCACTTATCAGGCAATCCGTCTGCGAAATTGCTCACTTTCTCTTCCATGGTCGTTTCCACTCCATGTGTATGCAGTTCGCTCATCAAGTGGTAGAATCTGTCTATGACTTCGTCTAAACTCTCGTTACCAATCGATGAAAAGTTATCGAATTCCTTCTTTAACTCCTTTGCCTTGATTGCCTTCAATGACGCATTCCCATCATATCTCTTCTCTAGCTCATCCCACAGTTTCTTGGACTGCTTATTCTCTGAATACTGGTGGAATATGTCTTTGGGGATAGACTGAGTGATCAATGCATAAACCCTTTTCTCTGCATTGTACTTTACTTTCTGTGCGTCTGTCATCCCGCTTAACGTTAGCTTAACTCCATCAGCTCCCACCGGTGTACTATAACCGATCTCAATGGCTTCCCACAGATTAGGATCTACTCCATTAAGGTAGATCTCAAAACGTTGTTTCCAGTGGGGAAACTCATCTAAAGTCAAGAGCGTTGGTGGTTTATTGTGATTACCCACCTCACTCTCAAGCAACAGTAGGTTCTGAATCCTCGAGTCCTTCCCAGCAGTAAAGGCTGACATCTGATCTTCCATGGCTAATAAACTTAGAATCTAATCAAACTAACTTTCACTGATGCGACTGAAGGATGCGAATGGTCTAATCGTGCGTATGAACTCTGCGACTGATTCAATCGTGCGGCTGAACTGGGCGATTGGTTCAGTCGTGCGAATGAAACTGATGCGTATGAGCTATGCGAACGAACGGTTCAGTCGGCCGAATGAGGGTGCGACTAGGTCCAATCGTGCGTATGAGCAATGCGAATGGAGTCCAGTCGTGCGAATGGGTCACTCGTGCGACTGAAGCTGCTGTTTTGCGAAAATTTCTAGGTTTGACGGGTTTCAGCCGTAAAAATTCGAAATTTCACAAGTCCTAATCGCCTAAGTCCGTAGAAACCAAACTTCGATGAGCAGGGAACGTCCAAGATCACTTTTGATGCCAAAGATTGCGTTTTTAGTGCAAAAACACAAACTTTTATGCAATCTTGATTGAATCAACACGTAATCAAGAGCCAAAGCTCTGATACCACTTGTTAGGACCTGGTATTTGAACGAAATACCTAGTGATTAGCGTGTTAAACCAACTCAAATAGTGCGGAATCCTATTTGATTGTCGATCCAATCAGTGAGAACACACGAAAAATCAATCAAGAATTGAATCCAACGTTAGAAATCGATTAGGAATCGATCTAATGTGTTCTGTGAACTTGGAGAACGATTTGGGAGGTCTCTGGACGGCTAGGGTACGTCTGGAATCGTAATGGGATGAATGCTTACGTTTTTCCACGAATTGGGTCTATTTATAGGTTAGTATTGTTCAATCGTGCGACTGGGCCATAAGTATGGTTCAGTCGTGCGATTGAACCATGCGGTTGATTCATCCGCACGACTGAGTGTTCAGTCGTGCGATTGAGTCAATCTTATGTGTCAATCATACGACTGATCCAGTCTCCTGGTTCAGTCGTGCGATTGAGTCAATCGTATGAAGTTATTCATGCGTGTGGTCCATTCGCATGGGCCATTCGCATGAGAACTTCATTAAGTTAAGTTTGAATGTTTTAATTAATATAACATAATGTGCAATCATTCAAACAATCATAAACCCAATCAATTCAATCACGACTCATTAATGAAATATTAAACATTACAAGTAACAACCCATTCATGTCATTTCATTAATCAATACAAATTACATCATAATCAGACAGACAAGATTCATTACATTACAAATCATGATCTAGGGACATACATGCATCAACAGTTTTACCATCTGTGGTGACTGAAGTCATCAGGGCTGTGAAAGGCGAGGAGAGGAAGGAGAAGGAGACTAGAAAGGGGTCATCGGGCAGTGGAAGTAGAGGGGAGGAGGAACAACCGGAGCCTGAGACGGTGTTGTCCGATGAGGAGGAGGATGATGAACGTATCTTAATGCCTGAAAGTTGGATAGGATGGCCTTTACGTAAGGATTATATTGCTCCCAATTTTTATGATAGTGGGGGTAGCGACCAGAGGGTGCAGTTATGGGGCGTTCCAAAGGTGTAAGCCCCCGACTTTTGATGGCAATGGCAACGCTGCTGCCGCTCACCGCTGGGTGAGGGAGATGGAGGCAGTTTTGGAAATCAGTGACTGTCGCGAGGACCAGAAGGTGAAGTTCGCGAGCCACTCTTTCGTTGATTCAGCGCTGTGTTGGTGGGACAACCTTGTCCAAGCTGAGGGTGCCAGAGCCATCGGGAAGATGCAATGGAAGGAGTTTAAGCAGTTGGTAATCGAGAAATTCTGTCCTCATAGGGAACTCGATAAAATCGAGAGGGAGTTCTTGCAACTTGAAGCGGGAACCATGACCCACCAGCAGTACACCGCTAAATTCAATGAGATGGCGAGGCTGGTGCCGGATCAGGTGACGCCGGTGTCGAGGAAGATCAAGAGGTACATTCAGGGACTGCCGGCTGACATTCGCAGACACCTGATTTGTAAGGCCCTGTTCCCGGGACGCTTATAGTTGGTTATTCATCGCGCATAAAACATATAATTACATTTGTCTTATAAAAATATTGCAGCGGAAACATTCAAAAACGACATCTCATTTCATTATAAACACTTTTGCCCAATAATACATCATTGTCTGATTACAAAATACATGTTTGCATTATAACACAAAAGCTTTATAAATTGATGACATCCCAAAAGAGCCGAGTAGCCTTGCCGTGCCATCCTCAGCAATCGTTACCTGCCAACTGGAAAACATATAAAAAGTCAGCGTTGCTGAGTGAGTTCTAGTTTTATTATGAAACATACTTTACTTCCATATAAAACCATTCGTTACTGTTACATGATCATACATCATACGTACGCATAGATAATATCATTATTATCTTCTTCATTCATTCATTCGTTCATTCGTTCCATATAACTTTACTTGCGCATCGGACATCATCCATACCAATACCATGTGCTACACCCCGATCAGTCTTAGCTACCGGGCCGAAGTCAATAAATGAACAGCTAAACGTATGCCACGGTACTAGGAGTAACCATCAGTCATAGCTACTGGGCCGAAGTCAATAAATGAACAGCTAAACGTATGCCACAGTACTAGGGGTAAGCGGTAGAGGTTCCACATTAATGGTCAATCACAAAGAAGGACCCGTTATCCGATGCATGCAAGACGTTCCATTTCTTTCCACTTTACGTTACATAATACTTCATTTCATTCATAGCATAATACGTAAAGCCATAGGAAAGATAACATACATCATACAAGGGAACATTAGCATGCATCAACATCACATCATACAGGGCAACATCATACATACATATCATGCATAAACATGCAACATCATCATCATCATGCCCTATATGCTTTCTAAGGCCATAACAGTTATCTTACATGCTCTTACAAGAACCTTTACGTCAAAACTTACATCTGCACTTTCCCCCGAAAGCCAGAAGTCTAACAACACTTTCCTTCGGGTGCAACAGCTCTATTCGTGCGTATGGACACCCTTCAGTCGCATGGTCTCCATGCGACTGAACATCATGCGATTGGACTCATGCGGATGAACATCTATGCGAATGAACACCCAGTCGTGCGTATGGACCTTATGCGGATGGGACTAATGCGAATGAACTCATGCGACTAAGCACTTATGCGACTGAACCCTCAGTCGCATGACTCTCCATGCGATTGGACTCTCAGTCGTGCGACTGAAACCTTAGTCGTGCGATTGAACCCTCAATCGTGCGAATGAATCCCAATCGTGCGAATGACCATCAATCGCCTCTCATTCGGCCGTATGGCCTCCATTCGGTCGCCTAGCCCTAGCTGATGCAGAATGGAGTTCATCCCGAACCCAATCTGCCATTTTCGGCCTGCAAGCTCTTCCAAACCCATTCTATGCCTAAATTAACCCTCCTGGACCTTAGGAATGCATACCATAACACCATACAAGCACGCACAAGCCCGGAAACACACACGAAACGCATCATACACATCACACCCTAATGGGTCAAACACATACACACACTAAAAACGGGTTTTCTATGCTTCCCAGCCCTAAAATCAGTTGAAAACAAGTAAAAGTAGGGTCCTAGAACTCAAACAAACGAGCACAATGTCAAGGGCTTCGATTTGGCTTGCCACACGACGAGTTTGGACAACCGAATCACCCGAAACACCCCTTTTTCTCTTTTTCTCCTCCTTTCTCACTTCTCCTCTCTTGAGAGCTGAATATTTGAGTATGGGGGAGAGGGTAAGGGCTGCCCTCTCCCTTATATACTCCGCTCGCCCGACTTTCTTTCGTTGGCGAGTTTGGTCCCTCGACTTTGGACTTTATTTCCTTTTCTTTCTTCGCCGGCTTCAAAATAATAAATATCCGGGTGTTACAAGTCCACCCACCTTAAATAGGTTTCGTCCCCGAAACCTGTTATTCTTCGAACAAACATGGATAATGCTGTCTCATTTCTTCCTCAGTCTCCCACGTTGACTCGGATCCCTTCCTGTGCTTCCACTGTACACGCACAAGAGGAACCACTTTATTCCTTAGCCTTTTCTCCTTTCGGTCGATGATTGCCACTGGTTGCTCCACATAATTGAGCCGTTCGTCTACCTCGATATCCTCCAGTGGAACAATCATATCTTCATCAGCTAAGCACTTCCTTAGATGAGATACATGGAATGTCGGGTGAATTCCACTTAACTCATCCGGTAACTCCAGTCTATAGGCCACCTCTCCTACCCGAGCAATGATTCGGAAAGGGCCTATATACCTGGGGCTCAACTTGCCCCGCTTTCGGAAGCGAATGATACCCTTCCAAGGTGAGACCTTCAGCATAACCCGGTCACCCACCTGGAACTCAATCGACCTGCGTCGTTTATCAGCATACGACTTCTGTCTATCTTTGGCTGCCTTCATGAAGGCTTTAATCTTCTCAAGCTTCTCAGTCGTAGCCTCGATTACCTCGACGCTTCCCAATTCCTTTTGACCAATATCACCCCAACAAACGGGTGTTCTGCATCTCCTAACGTATAGCATCTCGTACGGAGGCATACCAATGCTGGCATGATAGTTGTTGTTGTATGAGAATTCGGCTAACGGTAGGTGGTCATCCCAACTTCCACCAAAATCAATCACACATGCCCGAAGCATGTCTTCCAGTGTCTGAATGGTCCTTTCTGACTGACAATCAGTCTGGGGATGATAAGCCGTGCTAATATGTAACCTCGTCCCCATAGCGTCGTGGAATTTCTTCCAAAATTTAGATGTGAACCGGGTGTCGCGATCCGACACAATAGACACCGGCACACCGTGACGAGTTACAATTTCCTTGATGAACAGAGCAGCCAACCTCTCAGATGAATATGTCTCGCGGATCAGTAGGAAGTGAGCACTCTTCGTCAAGCGATCAACTATCACCCATATGGCATCATACCCTTTCGGAGTACGCGGCAGCTTTGTAATGAAATCCATGGTGATGTGCTCCCACTTCCATTCTGGTATATCCAGAGGTTGTATCTTCCCATACGGCTTTTGGTGCTCGGCCTTCACCTGTAAGCAAGTAAGGCACTTACACACATACTCCACCACATCGCGCTTCATACCCGGCCACCAATAGTCTTTCTTCATATCATGGTACATCTTCGTGGCACCCGGATGAATGGAGTATCGGGTCTTGTGAGATTCATCCATTATCTTCACCCGTAGATCCCCAAAACGAGGAATCCACACACGATCGAATCGGGTTCTAACACCGAGTGTGTTTTCACCCAATTCCCCAACCAGACCTCTCATTCTTTTAGAGTTAAGATGATCTTCCTTCAATGCCTCATCTTGAAACTCTTTGACTTGCTTCATTATGTCAGAGGTCATGATCAGCTGGTACGCTTTCACCCGAATCGGTTCGGGTCTCTCTTTCCGGCTAAGGGCATCAGCCACCACGTTGGCTTTGCCCGGATGGTAATGGATCTCGCAATCATAGTCTTTTATGAGCTCCAACCATCGTCTCTGCCTCATGTTCAGATCCTTCTGCTCAAAGAAGTATTTCAGACTCTTGTGGTCGGTGAATATGGTGCACTTCGTCCCGTAAAGATAGTGCCTCCAAATCTTCAACGCAAAGACCACAACTGCTAGCTCCAAGTCATGAGTAGGATAGTTAACCTCATGAACCTTCAACTGTCGGGATGCATAGGCTATAACCTTTCCTCTTTGCATTAACACGCACCACAACCCCGAGTAGGAAGCATCAGAATAAACCACCAGATCGTCACTTCCATCGGGTAATGACAGAACAGGAGCTTGAGTCAATCTCGCCTTCAATTCTTCAACCGCCTTCTCTTGAGGTTGACCCCATACGAACTTCACATCTTTTCAGGTCAACTTAGTCAGTGGAGAAGCAATCTTAGAGAAGTCTTGGATGAATCTTCTATAGTAGCCCGCCAAACCCAAGAAACTACGAATCTCGGGTGGCGTCTTTGGGAACTTCCATTGCATAACCGCCTCCACTTTTGCCGGGTCCACAATAATCCCATCGGGGTTTACCACATGACCCAAGAACTAAACTTCGCGCAACCAGAACGCGCACTTGGAGAATTTAGCATACAACTTCTCCCTTCTCAACGTCTCTAGAACCTCCCGAATGTGACCGGCATGCTCTGCTTAGCTCCTCGAGTAAATCAGGATATCATCAATAAACACAATCACTGATTTATCCAACATAGTCCGACATACACGGTTCATCAAATCCATAAAAGCAGCTGGCGCATTGGTCAAACCAAAAGACATGACGAGGAACTCGTAGTGACCATAGCGTGTACGGAAAGCTGTTTTAGGAATATCTTGCTCCTTCACCTTCAACTGATGATAACAAGACCGGAGATCTATTCTCGAAATCGAACTGGCACCCTGAAGCTGATCGAACAAATCATCTATCCTCGGTAAGGGGTATCGGTTCTTCACTGTCAACTTGTTCAGCTCGCGGTAGTCGATGCACATCCTCATACTACCGTCCTTCTTCTTTACAAACAAGACCGGAGCACCCAAAGGAGAGATACTCGGTCTAATGAACCCCTTATCAAGCAGCTCTTGCAACTGCTCCATCAATTCTTTCATCTCGGTCGGAGCCAACCGATACGGTGCCTTGGCGACAGGTTGGGCACCCGGTATCAGATCAATCTGAAATTCAATCTCTCTGTCAGGTGGCACTCCTGATAACTCTTCTGGGAACACGTCTAGAAAGTCACACACAACCGGTACATCGGCTAGTTGTGGTGTTGGCGTATCCACATCCTTTACATAGGCCAAGTAAGCACTACATCCACGCCTCATACACTTTCCCGCCACAGCCATAGAGATCACTTTCGGAATCGTAGTAACCCGATCACCATAAACCGTCACTGAACTACCGTCAGGCGCGAACAACCGAATCATCTTCTTGTGACACACAATGTTCGCCTCGTAGTCCGCTAGCCAATCCATCCCAAGAACCAAGTCAAAACCACCTAGGGCCATCACGAATGGTCTAACAGGAAACTTATGACCCTCAAGTTCCACATCACAGTTCTCTATCATCTCAGAAATCTTGGTAGACTTACCTATGACAGTTTCTACATCAAAGGGCGCACCAACACGTTTACTACTAACAGGCAGCTTAGCACAGAAAGCAGTAGAAATAAAACTCTTACTAGCACCAGAATCAAATAACACAGAAGCTAAAGTTTGGTTCACTAGAAACGTACCGGACACAACGTCAGGGTCCGTCCTAGCCTCCTCCTGTGTTATGGTGAATGCCCTGGCGCTCGCCCTCGGTCCATCACCTCCCGTCCTCTTCGCCCCTGAACTCTTAGCCCTCGGCTTCTTACAATCCCTGCTCATATGACCAGTTTCCCCACAGTTAAAACATTTGCCCGACAGGCAATCCTTTGCCATATGCCCTGTCTTCTCACACTTGAAGCACACATTCAAACCCAGCCTGCATTCTCCAGCATGCTCCTTTCCACATTTACCACACCTCCTTGATCCCTCTCCTGGAGCGGCCACGCGGCGGTCATCCACCCGTGCCTATTTGTTACTCGTCGAGGCATCACCCCGACCAAACCTCTTCCCGTTCCAGTTTTGATCACCACCACCCTTCCTATTCGCTTCAACCACCACCACTTCCCTCTCATCATAAAGTCTTCCGGCCAAATCGACCGCCGACCTAAACGTACTTGGCCGGGCGGCGATCATATGCCGGCGAACATCCACCGGTAAACCCTGAATGTACCTCTTGATCTTCTGAGAAAGAGGCGTCACCTGATCCGGCACCAACCGTGCCATCTCGTTGAACTTGGTAGTGTATTGCTGGTGTGTCATGGATCCCGCCTCCAGCTGCAGAAACTCCCTCTCAATCTTATCCATCTCCTTGTGAGGACAGAACTCCTCAATCACCATCTTTTTCAGTTTGGGCCACCTCATTCTCCCGATTACCTGATTACCCTCTGCTTGGACAATGTTGTCCCACCAGCATAGTGCCGAGTCCACAAATGAATGAGTGGCAAACTTCACCTTCTGATCTTCCCGGTACTCGCTGATGTCGAGAACAGCCTCCATTTCTCTCACCCATCGGTGAGCAGCGGCAGCATTGCCATTACCGTCAAAAGTAGGGGGCTTGCATCTCATAAACACCCCGTAGTTACAGCCTCGTGCTACTTCTCGCACAGGCTCCTCTTCCTCTTCCTCGTCTTCGTTATTCGGAGAAAATCGTTTCAGGCTCCGGTTGCTCTCGTTCCCCCGAAGGCATGTTTCTCTCCTTTCTTTCTCCTTCCTTCACCGCCTTAATGACTTCAGTCACCACAGACGGTAAGATTGTCTGCATGACCTGGAGTACTTCTTCGACAACAGCCTCCTTTACCGAGGCCCTCAGGTTTGCACTCTCATCCCCAGCTTCCGGATGAGGAGTCTCTGGTTCTTCAGGAACCACCTTTTCGACCCTTGGTCTTCCTCTCTTGGGTCGCAGCTCAACATCAGGCCCGCCACGGCCTCTACCCCTAGAAGCTTTAGAAGATCTACCTCCAACCATTCTCTATCACACTGAAAGATTCAAACACCGACACGGTCATTCAAGGAAACAACTCAGTTTATGTCAAGTATAGTAAGTCCCTAATTACAGTGGCCAGTTGTGATTTGCCACTTACTGTACTCTTCATACCCCAAGTATTACCTATCCTGACTACATCAGTATTCAAATCTACATACAACACATAACCACATACCATGCGCACATAAACCGGTTAACTCTAAGAAAATACCTGATGGCACACAGCTACTTAGTTTGGCATCCCATTCCCCTTTCGTCCCATTCTCAGTTTAAGTTAAGGTTTATTTTGAAAATTTACCCATTTCACTTAAACTTTGGCTCTGATACCAACTTGTAAGGCCCCGTTCCCGGGACGCTTACAGTTGGTTATTCATCGCGCATAAAACATATAATTACATTTGTCTTATAAAAATATTGCAGCGGAAACATTCAAAAACGACATCTCATTTCATTATAAATACTTTTGCCCAATAATACATCATTGTCCGATTACAAAATACATGTTTGCATTATAACACAAAAGCTTTATAAATGGATGCCATCCCAAAAGAGCCGAGTAGCCTTGCCATGCCATCCTCAGCAATCATTACCTGCCAACTGGAAAACATATAAAAAGTCAGCGTTGCTGAGTGAGTTCTAGTTTTATTATGAAACATACTTTACTTCCATATAAAACCATTCATTATTGTTACATGATCACACATCATACGTACGCATAGATAATATCATTATTATCTTCTTCATTCATTCATTCGTTCATTCGTTCCATATAACTTTACTTGCGCATCAGACGTCATCCATACCAATACCATGTGCTACACCCCGATCAGTCTTAGCTACCGGCCGAAGTCAATAAATGAACAGCTAAACGTATGCCACGGTACTAGGAGTAACCATCAGTCATAGCTACCGGGCCGAAGTCAATAAATGAACAGCTAAACGTATGCCACAGTACTAGGGGTAAGCGGTAGAGGTTCCACATTAATGGTCAATCACAAAGAAGGACCCGTTATCCGATGCATGCAAGACGTTTCATTTCTTTCCACTTTACGTTACATAATACTTCATTTCATTCATAGCATAATACGTAAAGCCATAGGAAAGATAACATACATCATACAAGGGAACATTAGCATGCATCAACATCACATCATACAGGGCAACATCATACATACATATCATGCATAAACATGCAACATCATCATCATCATGCCCTACATGCTTTCTAAGGCCATAACAGTTATCTTACATGCTCTTACGAGAACCTTTACATCAAAACTTACATCTGCACTTTCCCCCGAAAACCAGAAGTCTAACAACACTTTCCTTCGGGTGCAACAGCTCTATTCGTGCGTATGGACACCCTTCAGTCGCATGGTCTCCATGCGACTGAACATCATGCGATTGGACTCATACGGATGAACATCTATGCGAATGAACATCCAGTCGTGCGTATGGACCTTATGCGGATGGGACTAATGCGAATGAACTCATGCGACTAAGCACTTATGCGACTGAACCCTCAGTCGCATGACTCCCCATGCGATTGGACTCTCAGTCGTGCGACTGAAACCTTAGTCGTGCGGTTGAACCCTCAATCGTGCGAATGAATCCCAATCGTGCAAATGACCCTCAATCGCCTCTCATTCGGCCGTATGGCCTCCATTCGGTCGCCTAGCCCTAGCTGATGCAGAATGGAGTTCATCCCGAACCCAATCTGCCATTTTCGGCCTCCAAGCTCATCCAAACCCATTCTAAGCCTAAATTAACCCTCTTGGACCTTAGGAATGCATACCATAACACCATACAAGCACGCACAAGCCCGGAAACACACACGAAACGCATCATACACATCACACCCAAATGGGTCAAACACATACACACACTAAAAACGGGTTTTCTATGCTTCCCAGCCCCAAAATCGGTTGAAAACAAGTAAAAGTGGGGTCCTAGAACTCACACAAACGAGCACAACTTTCAAGGGCTTCGATTTGGCTTGCCACACGACGAGTTTGGACACCCGAATCACCCGAAACACCCTTTTTTCTCTTTTTCTCCTCTTTTCTCTCTTCTCCTCTCTTGAGAGCTGAATATTTGAGTATGGGGGAGAGGGTAAGGGCTGCCCTCTCCCTTATATACTCTGCTCGCCCGACTTTCTTTCGTTGGCGAGTTTGGTCCCTCGACTTTGGACTTTATTTCCCTTTCTTTCTTCGCCGGCTTCAAAATAATAAATATCCGTTACATGATTGCTGCTCGGCCAGGTACCTTTCGATCGGTGGTGGATTTGGCGGGTAGATTGTATGATGAGCGAGAGGAGCCTGTGGTGGAGGTGAAGAAGATGAGTGGGGATGGTAAGAACTGGAATGGGAAGAGGTTTCGACGTGCTGGTTTCACTCCAAACAACAAGAAGATGAAGGTGGACGACCGTGGGGTGTCGTCAAGATCAGGGCTGAAAAAGTGTGGCAGATGTGGAAGGGAGCATGCCGGTGAGTGCAAAATGGGAATGAATGTATGCTTCAGATGTGGCAAGTCTGGCCACATCGCTAGAGACTGTAGGGCGCTGAAGTGTTATAACTGTGGTGGGGAGGGCCACGCGACTAAAGACTGTAAGAAGCCGAGAGCGGAGAGCTCTGGAGCGAAGAAGAAGCCGGAGGAAGGAGGGCAGAGGGCAAGTGCTAGAGCTTACACTATGACCCTGGAGGAAGCCAAAACTGATCCCGATGTCGTGTCAGGTATGTTTCTAGTAAACCAAACTTGTGCCTCTGTATTGTTTGATTCCGGTGCTAGTAGGAGTTTCATTTCCACTACTTTCTATGCTAAGTTGCCTATTAGTAGTAGGAGTGTCAGTGAACCATTCGATGTAGAAACCGCTATTAGTAAGTCCACTAGAATTACTGATGTGATAGAGGACTGTGCCATAGAACTAGAAGGTCATAGGTTTGCTGCTAGGTTACACGTGATGCCCCTGGGTGGATTCGATGTAGTACTAGGGATGGACTGGTTAGCAACCTATGAAGCAAACATCGTATGTCGCAAGAAGATGATTCGATTAGTTGCGCCCGATGGAAGTTTGTTTACGATTTATGGAGATCGCGTTACTACGATCCTGAAGGTGATTTCGATGGCGGTGGCGGGAAAGTGCATGAAACGTGGATGTAGTGCCTACTTGGCCTACGTAAAAGATGTGGATGCGTCGGTACCACAACTATCTGAGGTACCAGTGGTGTGTGACTTTCCAGACGTATTCCCGGAAGACTTACCCAGTGTGCCACCGGATCGCAAGATTGAGTTCCAAATTGATTTGATACCCGGTGCTCAACCCGTCGCCAAAGCACCATATCGATTAGCTCCGACTGAGATGAAAGAACTCATGAGCCAGTTGCAGGAGTTAATGGATAAGGGATTCATTCGACCGAGTATCTCTCCGTGGGGTGCTCCAGTATTGTTTGTAAAGAAAAAGGACGGAAGTATGCGAATGTGCATTGAGTATCGAGAGTTGAATAGGTTGACGGTGAAGAATCGGTACCCGTTACCAAGGATTGATTATTTGTTCGACCTGCTCCAAGGTGCCAGTTGGTTCTCAAGAATAGATCTACGATCTGGCTACCATCAATTGAAGGTGAAGGAACAAGACATTCCTAAGATAGCTTTCCGTACGCGTTATGGACACTACGAGTTCTTCATTATGTCTTTTGGTCTAACTAACGCGCCAGCTGCCTTTATGGATTTGATGAATCAAGTGGGCCGACCGATGTTGGATAGGTCAGTGATTGTGTTCATTGATGATATCCTGATCTACTCGAAGAGCGAAGAAGAACATGCCAGTCACATTCGGGAGGTGTTGGAGACATTAAGAAGGGAGAAGTTATATGCCAAATTCTCCAAGTGCGCATTCTGGTTGCGCGAAGTTCAATTCTTGGGTCATGTGGTGAATCCTGATGGAATCATGGTAGACCCGGCAAAGGTGGAGGCAGTGATGCAATGGAAGTCTCCAAAGACGCCATCTGAGATTCGTAGTTTCTTGGGTTTGGCGGGCTACTACAGAAGATTCATCCAAGACTTTTCCAATATCGCTTCTCCACTAACCAAATTGACCCGTAAGGATGTGAAGTTCGTATGGGATCAAGAACAAGAAAGGGCTTTTGAGGAGTTGAAGGCAAGACTGACCCAAGCCCCTGTCCTGTCATTACCCGAAGGAAGCGAGGACTTGGTGGTCTATTCAGATGCTTCCTACTCGGGGTTGGGTTGCGTGTTGATGTAGCGAGGTAAGGTGATAGCTTACGCATCCCGACAATTGAAAGTGCATGAGGTCAATTACCCTACTCATGACTTGGAGTTAGCGGTGGTGGTCTTTGCATTAAAGATTTGGAGGCACTACCTCTACGGGACGAAGTGCACCATATTCACTGACCACAAAAGTTTGAAGTACTTCTTTGAGCAAAAAGATCTGAACATGAGGCAGAAAAGGTGGTTAGAGCTCATAAAAGATTATGATTGCGAGATCCACTACCATCCGGGTAAAGCCAAAGTGGTGGCTAATGCCCTTAGCCGAAAAGAGAGGCCCGATCTGATTCGGGTGAAAGCTTATCAACTAATCATGACCTCTAATGTGATGAAGCAAGTTAAAAAGTTTCAAGATGAGGCATTGCAAGAAAATCATCTTAGTTTCAAGATGAGGCATTGCAAGAAAATCATCTTAACTCGGAAAGAATGAGAGGTCTGGTTGGGGAACTGGGTGAAAAGACACTTGGTGTTAAAACCCAATTTGGACGAGTGTGGATTCCTCGTTTTGGGGATCTACGGGCGAAGATTATGGATGAAGCTCATAAGACTCGATACTCCATTCATCCTGGTGCCACAAAAATGTATCAAGATATGAAGAAAGATTATTGGTGGCCGGGTATGAAGCGTGATGTGGTGGAGTATGTGAGTAAGTGCCTTACTTGTTTACAAGTGAAGGCCGAGCACCAAAAGCCGTATAGGAAGATTCAACCTTTGGATATACCGGAATGGAAGTGGGAGCACATCACCATGGATTTCATTACAAAGCTGCCGCGTACTCCGAAAGGATACGATGCCATATGGGTGATTGTTGACCGTCTGACGAAGAGTGCCCACTTTCTACCGATCCGCGAGACATATTCATCTGAGAGGTTGGCTGACCTGTTCATCAAGGAAATCGTAACTCGTCATGGTGTGCTGGTGTCTATCGTGGCTGATCGTGACACTCGGTTTACATCCAAATTCTGGAAGAAATTTCACGATGCCATGGGGACGAGGTTACATATTAGCACGGCTTATCATCCCCAAACTGATGGTCAGTCAGAAAGGACCATTCAGACATTGGAAGACATGCTTTGGGTATGTGTGATTGATTTTGGGGGAAGTTGGGATGACCACCTACCATTAGCCGAATTCTCGTACAACAACAGCTATCATGCCAGCATTGGTATGCCACCATATGAGATGCTATACGGTAGGAGATGCAGAACACCCGTTTGTTGGGGTGATATTGGTTAGAAGGTGTTAGGTCTAGAATCAGTAGATCTAGTCATTATGTATAGGCTTAGTACTTGAATTAATATCTGTAATGAACTTTTGTATTTCATTATTGTGTATGCATTAAATATATAGGTTAACCCATTTATATATGTGTTGGTTTATGTATGGTTGCAGGAACAAAAATTATAATTGGTCAATTTGTGAAATTGACCAAGTGTAAGAAACATCTACGGATGAACATTTTGTTCTTCCGTAGATAGATTTCTTACAAGTAATTATACATCCAAAGATCTTCTGCGGATGAACAACAAAATACCTTCGGAAGAACAAGATATCTTCGGAAGAACATTACCTACGGAAGAACAAATTATTAATGAAGACAATATTCCTGCGGAGTCCAAACACTTGTATTATACAAGTGGTACAAGTCAACAAGTCAACAAGTCAACAAGTCAACAAGGGGGTTATGCGAATCCCGAGAAATCCGATGATTCCTTAACAGAAACAAATCAAATCCCAAGAGATCCGGTATTTCCTATAACTGAAACAACTCTGTCTATAAATATGGATCCTAGGTTTCGATTCAAACCCGATTGAGTTAGACGATTGATTGATTGAGAACAGCAATAGCAATACAACAATCATCAAAAGTCTTCCGATCAACTTTAGCATACACAACATCATAGCATTCTTTGATATCGTACATTCAATTCTTTTGTAATCATCAACACATTGTAATAAAATACTGATTAATCATTAATTGTGTTTTGTTACGTGTGTTCTTGATATTTCATTGATATTTAAAGTTGTTTAAACACAATTAAACCAAATCAACGTTAATTCCGCAAACGTTGACTTGACATCGATTCACACTGATAATTCCTGTTGACGATCCTTGGATTCACAGGTGGTATCAGAGCCAAGTGCTCATTGATTTAGATCAATTGATCTATCAGTGTTAGTTGTGTTTTATTTGTGTTTGATTTCGTTTAACTGCAATCGTTTTTAATTAACTTGTTTCTATATTCAAATCAATTGAATAGCAGATCTTGTTAACATCATGAGCAACTTCAGTGGTTCATCTTACCAACCTCCGAAGTTGGAAACAAAAGCAGACTTCAAGTCTTGGAAAATCAAGTTCAGGAATCATGTAAACTATACTGATTCTGACTTGTGGATTTCCATCACTGAAGGTCCTTATATTCCACCCACTCTTGGGCCGGATTATAATGACAAAAATCAACCAATCAGTACGAAAGATCTATCACCTGATGATGTAAAAAAGGTTAAAGTTGATATAAAAGCATACAGTTTGCTTAGTATGGCTTTACCTGAAGAGATATTAATCAGATGTGAGAACTATAAAACAACACACTCCTTATGGAAGATACTTCACACTCTCTGCGAAGGGAGTGATGAGATAAGAAGTATAAGGAGAGACACCCTCAGATCACAATATGAAACTTTTCATCATATTGAGGGTGAGTCAATTCCTCAGCAACTTCATAGATTCATGCAGTTAGTCACTGAGATGAATATTCTGGAGTTGAAGTATACAGGTGAGGAATTAAACAAGAAAATGCTTCACACTTTGCCAGAAAGTTGGAAGCATACTGTGTCCATGTTCAAGAACACTATAGATCTGAAAGCAGCTGGTTTAGATACTCTGGTTGCAAAAGTGGAAGCTCTTGAAATGGACGAAAAATCAAGAAACAAGAGTGTGAGAACTCATGTCTCACCCTATCACTTCAAAGAAACAAATAATGTAGGAAGTGCATTTATTTCAAACAATGAAAGTGATAACTCTTGTGCTAGGAGTGATGATGAGGAGGAAGTTAGCTTCTATGCTTCAAAACCCTCAAAGAAATCATCTCAAGACAAGCAGCAAAAGAATCAAGGAAGAACTACTGATAGACAAGATACAACTGCAGCAACAGCTAAATCTTCCTTTTCAGCAAATCAGTTAGAACCAATAACTGTGATATTGGACTCCGAAGAACAAAGAGCAGCCTTTGCAGCTTTTAGCTCAAGTTTTCAAGCATATCTGGGAAGCTCTCTAACATCAGCCAATATTTGCCAATAAGACTTAGAAGAACTGCCTCCTGATGTAGTGGAAGAAATGGATCTACAATGGCAGATGGCTATGATTGCTTATAGAGCTAAGCAATATCTCAGGAGAAATAAGAACTTGGCTTCAGCAAGCAAAACATCAAAGATTGGTGTTGACAAATCAAAAGTAAGATGCTACAAATGCAATCTCTATGGACACTTTTCAAGAGAATGCAATCAGCAGTCATATCCAGAGATGAGACAACACCAGCATCATCAACAACATCAGATTCAAGCAAATCAACAATCTTCTCAAAGACCTCTGCATAAACAATCTCAACTGATCAATGCTTCTCCACCAGCCACCAAAGAATCAGCTGGATCTAGCAACTCAAAGGAGTCAGGGCTGATCATACTTCAAGATGGAACGTGTGATTGGAGTTTATATGAGAAGGAAGTTTTGGAAGAGAATCAAGCACTGATGGCTCATATGGATCAAACAGTTCCACCAATGGCAAAAGAGGTAAAAGAAAGATTGTGTTCATCAACTTGTGTTGAGGAAGTTGAACGATATAGAGTCCATGCTCAACAGTTGGCTGATAAAGTAAAAGAAACAATGATTTTGAATGAATCCCATGTTAGAGAACATAAATTATATCAAATAAAAATTAATTCTTTGCAAAAGGATTTAGAAAAATTTGTTTCTGAAAACTATAGCCTAAAAGCCCAAGTTGAGCATTTGACCACTTCCTTAACAAAATCCATGGCTATCATGCATCAACTGAAGTGAAAACTTCAGAAGTTTCAATTATCATCTCACCAATATGAGAAATTACTAAATTCTCATATTGAATCAAAGAAAAGGTCTGGGTTGGGTTATAATGCGGTTGCACCACCTATAAATGATAATTACACATCCTTACCTACAACAATGACAAACACTCTGTCAAATCATTTTGTGCCTGGCACTAAGTTTGAAAAAGATTCAACTCAAACTAAAATTAATGATAAAGCTGAGGTGAGTGAAACTGAATCATCTGAATCAGAATCATTAGATCAAAATGATTCAGAATTTGATTATGATAAGTGTGATGACTTGGATGATTCTGATGAACATGATGTTGATCAAACAAGCACTGATAAGAATGTTCAACTGAAAGCCCATATCCCAAAAGTGCTTGAAGAAACAAAGTTGCCATATCCTCCTAAACAAAGAAACATGCTGAAGACCATCTGTAAGAGGATAACTCAATTGAATGAAGGTCTTCAAGAACTAAGTATGCAAGACTCCTCCAAGAAATTGACTGATGAATCTGTCATCACTGAGGAAAAAGGAAAATTCAAAGGAAAGAAAAAGGCTTCAGTAGATCATCAACTGAACAAGAAAACTTCAGCTGCTGATCTACGGAAGAGAAATTCAGCACCAAACAATCAAAATGTGCACAAAGTGGAAAAAGGTGAAGCACATCCAAAGCTGAAGAAGAAAGAGCTACAACAAAGATCAGCAAACAAAAGGAATGATTCTGAGAAAGAATCAGAAGAAAAGTATTGCAAATGGTGTGACATGAAAAATCACAACACTGAAGACTGTTACTTCAGCAGCTACTGTTCTATGTGCAATATGAACAATCATATGACTACTGATTGCTACTTCAACAAACATTGTTCTATCTGCAACAAAAATAATCATTCCACACAGGAATGTTATTTCAACAAAAAGAACAAGACAAAAAGCTCAAAGAAGAAAGAATCAGACAAATCTGAATCCGATTCTCAATCTACGGATTCTGCAAAGGGCTCAAAACTGAAGAAGTTTGAACAAAAATCAAAAGCAAAACCAAAGGACAAATCATCATCAAGTGTTCATATACTGAGGAAAAGACCATCTTTTCAGCAGTCAAAAACACCACACAAAAGAGTAGATTTGTCAGACAAAGAATCAAAGGATGATGATTCATTCTTTGATAAATTTGAAAAAGGCATTCATATACATCTGTCAAAAACAAAAGATAGTGAGACATTTAAAGGTTCATTATCAAAACAAAAGACTCAAACAAATGAAGTTACTCTGAGTAAATCAGACAATGTGAATCATGAATCTACTTCATCAAAATCCAATTCAGCAGAATCATCCTCATCTAAATCAAATCAGAATGAATCAATTAAATCTAAAACTAAAACTTCAAAAAATGTTCATGAAAGAGTAACTGTTTTAGATCCTGTTGACTAACCCAAGATCACTAAGACTTGGGTTGTCACTCCTACTTGATTTTCTTTTCTGATTACAGGAACAATATTGGAGAGCTGACAACATGTGGTATGTTGACAGTGGTTGTTCCAGGCATATGACAGGAAACTGTTCTCTTCTCCATGACTTCAAACATAAAAATGCTTCTTATGTGGCATTTGGTGGGGATAAAAAGGGAGGTAAAATTGTTGGTGAAGGAATGATAACTAATGGTGTACTTAAATTTGATAAAGTAAATTACTGTAAAAACTTACAGTATAATTTACTTAGTGTATCTCAAATCTGTGATCAAAACTACACTACATTGTTTGATGACACTAACTGTTACATTCTTAAGCCAGGATTTATTGTCCCTAAAGATTGGATTCTCCTCAAAGCAGCAAGAAAAGGAAACACTTATGTTTTGGATATGAACAACACTTCTCTCACAAAACATGAAACTTGCCTTATATCTATCTAAACTTTCAGAAGATTTGTCACAATTATGGCATAGAAGGCTTGTTCATTCTAACATGAAGAACATGAATAAATTAGTGAAACATGACCTGGTCATTGGATTGCCAAATAAAGAGTTTATTGCTCAACTCATTGTTCTTCTAGTTACAAAGGAAAACAACACAGAGCGTCACATAAACCCAAAACAATCAATACTAATACTACACCACTCAAATTGCTTCACATGGATCTTTTTGGTCCAACCAATGTAATGAGCATTGAAAAAAGGCAATATTGTTTGGTGATAGTTGATGATTTCACTAGATTTACATGGGTCTTTTTCTTAAAACAAAAGAGTGAAACATCAGAAACATTAATGGATTTTGTAATCAAGATTGAGAATCAAATTGATACAAAAGTCAAAATTTTCAGGAGTGATAATGGTACAGAATTTGTCAACTTTGAACTAGATTCTTTTTGCAGGAGCAAAGGTATTGCAAGACAATTCAGTGCACCAAGGACTCCACAACAAAATGGAGTTGCTGAAAGAAGAAACAGAACTCTCATTGAAGCATCAAGAACAATGCTAGCTGATTCACAACTACCTATTACCTTTTGGGCTGAGGCTGTGAATACTGCATGCAATGTTCAAAACAGAACATTAATTGTCAAAGAACATAACAAAACTCCTTATGAGCTCCTATTTAAAATAAACCTTACATAGGATATCTAAGAGTATTTGGATGTCAAGTAACTGTTTTGAACATAAAAGAGTCATTAGGAAAATTTTCAGAAAAAGCATATGATGGTTTCTTTGTTGGATACTCTTCAACATCAAAATCATATAGAGTGTATATTCCACAACATAACATTGTGGAAGAGACCCCTAATGTATCTTTCGATGAAAATGTGTTTACTAAGTCAGTTAAAGGTTCATCATGGTTATTTGACATAGATGCTTTGTCTAAATCTTTTAACTATGATCATTTGACCAATGCAGAATCTAATGAAGTATGCTATCCATTTGTTCCACCTATTATGACTGAAGTAACTTTATCTGCTGATCCCCCAAGGATACATCCATCTTCAGGTGAAAATACTTTAGCAGAAGCAGATATTACATGTGGAATTGAACAACATGCATCCGGAGAAGTTCCTTCGGAAGCCCAGCATGCATCCGGAGAAGTTCCTTCGGAAGACCAGCATGCATCTGGAGAAGTTCCTTCGGAAGTCCAGCATGCATCTAGAGAAGTTCCTTCGGAAGACCAGCATGCATCCGGAGAAGTTCCTTCGGAAGACCAGCATCCATCCGGAGAAGTTCCTTCGGAAGATCAGCATACATCCGGAGAAATTCCTTCGGAAGACCAAAATGTTTCCGCAGAAGTTTCTACGGAAGACCAAAATGCTTCCGCAGAAGTTCCTGCGGAAGAGCGAAATCCAACTGCAGATACTTCTGTAGCTCAATCAACAGAGACTCAATTTGATTATTTCTTGAATTCTCAAATTGAGATGAATCAGTCAGAGGCAATGGAAATGACTGATCTGGAATCATCTATTCCAGTTGAGTCAACTCCCTCAATGAGAATTCATAAGACTCATCCACTTGACAATATCATTGGAAATCCTGAAAAGAGAACTACAAGGAGCCAAAGTGGTACAGCCAACCTTTGTCTCTTCAACTGTTTTCTTTCTCAAGTGGTGCCTCCAAACATTACAACTGCTTTAAAAGACAATAGCTGGATTGAAGCTATGCAAGAAGAGCTTCAACAGTTCAGAAAGCAAAAAGTATGGTCTCTTGTTGATTTACCTGAAGGTCAACATCCTATTGGAACTAGATGGCTATACAAAAACAAACTGGATGATAGAGGGATTATTGTTCGAAACAAAGCAAGGTTGATAGCACAAGGATACACTCAAGAAGAAGGCATAGATTATGATGAAGTTTTTGCACCAGTTGCAAGAATTGAGGCAATAAGAGTGTTCTTGGCATATGCATCATATAAGAAATTTACTGTGTATCAGATGGATGTCAAGTGTGCATTCTTATATGGGAAAATTGATGAGGAAGTTTATGTGTCTCAACCCCCCGGATTTGAAGATCCTCATTATCCTCACAGGGTATACAAACTAGATAAAGCCTTGTATGGTCTTCATCAAGCACCAAGAAAATGGTATGAAACACTATCATCTTTCTTACTCAAGCATGGCTACAAAAGAGGAACTATTGATCAGACACTCTTTCTCAAACAAGAACATCAAGATCTCTTAGTAGTTCAAGTATATGTTGATGACATTATATTTGGATCAACTAATAAGAGATTGTGTGTGAATTTTGAAGAGCTGATGAAATCTGAATTTCAGATGAGCTCAATGGGTGAATTAACATTCTTCCTTGGCCTTCAAGTTCATCAAAAAGCAGATGGAATATTCATCAATCAAGAAAAATACATACATCAAATACTGAAGAAATACAATCTTGCTGAAGTATCCTCATGCAAAACACAAGCATCAACAATTGATAAGATTGCTCCTGATCCCACTGGAAAGTCTATTAATCAAAAATTATTTAGATCTATGATAGGTTCACTTATGTACTTAACTGCCAGTAGACTTGATATTATGTTTGTTGTGTGTGTATGTGCAGGTACCAATCTGATCCAAAGGAGTCACATCTCAATGCTGTCAAAAGAATTTTCAGATACCTCAAGGGAAAACCAGGACTTGGTCTATGGTATCCCAAGGATGGAGACTTTACACTCTACTCATACTCAGACAGTGACTATGGTGGATGTAACAGCAACAGAAAATCAACAACCGGTGGATGTCAATTCATTGGACCCAGGCTAGTGTCATGGCAGTGCAAGAAACAAACAAATGTTTCTGTATCCACAGCTGAGGCTGAGTACATTGCTGCTTCAGCTGGGTGCTCTCAAGTACTTTGGTTACAAAACCAATTGCTTGACTATGGTTACAACTTTCTTCAAACCTCAATCTATATAGACAATTCTGCTGCTATGTTTATCACTGCTAATCCTGTGCAACATAGTAAAACAAAACATATCGAGATTAGGTATCATTTTCTGAGAGATTGCTCAGAAAAGGGATTGATTAAGTTAGTCAAAGTGGATACATCAAATCAGCTTGCTGATTTATTCACTAAAGCCTTTGATTCAGTCAGATTTAATTTTCTGATTGAGTCTCTAGGTATGATTAACTTAGATTAATCAAGTCTAAACAAACAACATGTTGTGTGTAATAATGCATCAGTATGACATATGCATGGGAAATGATAGTACACTATAGCTTTGCCTATTCCTGAATAAACAAATAACAATATATCTCAGCAAGTTTCTTGTTATGTGAGTAGGTTCATCTTGAGTGGAAATAAACTTGAGTGCATGCAAAACATAATACTATAATAATTGTCTGTGGGATACTTCATTTTGAGAAAACAAAGTGAGTCTTATCCTAATGTGATCAAATCATTCATCTAAACACACTATGTAAAACACTTTATACTATCTATCTTTGCAAATCATACTCCCTCTGTTTTGTGTGAACAAAGACCTGGGTGTATGATCACCATACTGAATATCAGTTACAAAAGGTGAAAAGATCATGATCCTCATCATCCCTCTGTTTTGTGTGAACAAAGACCTGGGTTAAAGGCACCTCTGTTTTACGTGAGTAAAGACCTGGTGACCTGATGATGATCATATCTAAAGCTCTCAAAAGAATCCTAAGTGATCAACTGTATATTATCTTGAGCTTTATCAACATTGCATCAATGAGATGCCAAATACATCTCAAGATAGCTATTATAACTTAAAGTACATAGTCTTAAGTGTGAAAAAGTGATGATTTGACTTGCAAAGGGATGACAAAACCATTGTGAATTGAATGTGAAGCCCATGACAGTTATTTCAAAAACAATATGAAAACATGATAAACAGCATGCCTAGTTGATACATGAGCTCTTGTATGGATTTATATGGACAATATACTTGCAATCAGAACTTGTTCTTGTATCACATAAACAACATAACTCATCAGGAAGAGGTTTAGCATTATAGTATGATCCCATCCTATGTGTATCTGATTATTATCATATAGTTCAAATTCATGTTATTCCTCTTAAAGAAATTTATGATAAATGCTTAAGTTCTTCATAAATCACAAATTTAGGGGGAGTAGAATTCATGAAAAAAAAAATCTCAATCAGCAGCAGCAATGTCTATATCATTATCAATTTGAAGAAATTGAAATCTGAGCATCATCTTAGCTGTTGGATACATGAAATTTTTTTAGTAAAAATCCCTATTTTAAATTTTCTTGTACTAAATTGTCATGTATACAAAGCCAACGAGGTCCTAAAGCAATAAGTGGTCTAACCAATGGATTTGGGCCATACATACAACAATATTTTCGGTGCATCAGCAGAAGATACTGTGTGGAAATCAATCTTAATGTTTATCCGTAGATTGGTAAACTACGGATAAATAAAGATCAATAATTTAATGACTACAATTTCACATCAGCAAAAGTTGTTGATCCGTAGATGTTCTACGGAAAAGTAAATTGTGGATCCCACTTAATTAATGAGAAATTACTTCTACGGAAGAATACAATGTGGGACCCACTTAATAAATCAGAGAAAATTAATATGTCTGATGGTATAAATAATGAGGTTTGACTTGTCAAATTCATTATTCACTTTTTACGTTCACTTTTTCAGACCTAGAAAATCTCACTCAACAAAACTTTTCCCACTTCCTCAACATTCAAAACTTATCAAATCAAAACCTTAAGCAAACATATAGTTGTGTTCTTAATCAGCGTTTATTATGGTAAAACATGTCTTAATCATCACGAATGAACTAGTTGATTCTTGTTTTATCTCACAACTGTTCGTATTCTCATATCAATAATGCGATTCTAACGAAGTCTTTTCTTATGAACAGATGGATCAACGATTCGCAAAAGAACATAATGTGTGTGCTTTCTTAAACCCTGACGATCCTGTGTCAGAAGGATGCCAAGAAATTATGAGATATCTGAGAAGATCGAGGATATTCTATGCCCTATCAGCAGAGCCGACGATTTATCGCACTCATATTAGTGATTTCTGGAATTATGCTCACATAGAAGAAGATGGTGAAGGCATTATTGCAGAAGTTAAGAATCGAAGGCTGAGACTTGATGAACAAACAATAAGAAGGGTTCTAGAACTAGGAGATGTTGAAGCTGGACACCCTGATGTATTTGAAAATGAATACATAGAAAAAGTTTTTCTCTTAATGGGGTATGATGGAGACTTTGAAAAGGGAGAAATTAAGAAGGGAAGACTCTGTAAGCCATACAGATTTTTGTGTCACACTTATCTGAAGTGTATGTCAAACAGAAAATCTGGGCTTGACAGATTTTCAAGACATATATCATCTGGTATCATTGGCATCTTTGAGGGAAGGACATACAATTATTCAAAGTACATCTTCAATTGTTTGTGTGATCATATTCGAGTACAGAAGGCTGATAAGATGTACATGTTTCCAAGATTCATTCAGCTCATCATTAATGCAGACCTGCCTGGAACATCTGTGGAGGGTGGTGTGTTTATCCAAGCACACCTTGGCAGATCTGTGCTGAACAAAATCTCAGGGAAATATGAAGGAGGAGACATAGACATGTTTGCTCATGTGATTGATGCTAATGCAGACATACCTCAAGAGCTTTTTTGGGAAATTGATGAAGAGAACTCTGCTACCAGCTCTGCTCAAGACACTCCTTCACCAGAAACATCACCTCAACAACAACAAACACCTCAACCACAATCTCCTCACAGCCAAAATACAGAACCTATCTCTCCAATCCTCCACCTATCACCACAAAAACAACAAACACCCCAACCACAATCACCAGCCAGCCAAAATACTGAACCAATATCTCCCATTCAACCCCAATCACCAAATCAGTTTCAGATGCAACTTTACCAACAACCTACAAATTCAGATACTGAGAGCATCTACACTGGGGAGACAGAATTAGTCTCAGAAGCAAGTACAGTTAAACTGTCATTATCCAAGACTGAATCCCCTGTGCATTCAAATGAAACTGAACAAGTATCTCCAGTGACTGATCATCAACAACAACAAACTCCTCAAGAGCATGTAGATCAAGCCACTGAACCAAGGTCAAGCTCAGCAAGTGTTGATCATGAGGAAGTTAAAGAAGATGAGATTGAGTCTCAGCATCAGGAAGTAGATGCAGCAGCAGATCATGTTGATGTTATTGCTTATAATGAAGATGATCTAAGTGAATATGACATTCCTGTGAGCAAGAGCTATCTGGTTGCTGAGTACAACAAGCTGGTACTCAAATCAAACAAAAGAAAGGAAAGAATACAAGAGCTGAAGGGAATGATAAAAGAAAAGGATGAAGAATTGATAAGACAGCAAGCAAGAATAAAAAGACTGAGAGAAGATGCTCAAAGTGATAAAGAAGTCATTGATGCTTTGCTAGACAAGGAAGCTGAGCTTAAAGAGTCAGCAGAGTCTGAGAAGAAAGAAAAAGAAAAGATCATAAAGAAATTTGAACAAGCATCTAGCACTATGACTGCTCAGTCAAATATTATAAAGAGAAAAGAAGAAGAGATTGAGCAACTTAAATTGAAGATCAGTTCATTGGAATCTCATGCTAAGGCTTCAACTGCTCAAACAAAACAATGTCCTGAGGCATCAAAAGAAATGATCCTGTACTCAAGGAAAAGAAAGTATCTTGGTACTGCTGAGAAGAAGCCAACTATTGATGAAAGTGTCTCCAAGAAACAAAAGCTGACTTCTCCTGAACACACCCCTTCAGTAGATTTATCTACTGAGAAGCCTATCTCTCAAAAGGAAGATGAAAGTGATAAAGAGTGGGAAGAATTAATCAAAGAAGACTCTCCACCAAAACAAGAAGTCTCAAAGGCTGATGATCTTCTGACTACAAGTGACATATTTGAAGAGAGGCCTGAATCAACCATGTTCATGACACTTATAAACCATGGTTTCCCTTATGACATGGTTGAGAGACTAAACATGACAGAGATGAAGAACCTGTTAAAAGAATTTGAGCTTGCATGCTTTATGATTCCAAATTGTGATTATGAAGCCTTCAGCACCTTTCAATTAATTCAGAAAACAAAGAAGGAGTTGGGACATTGTGACACAGCCAAGCTGAGCAAATACAACATGACTTGCTGGTTACAAGGACATAATTACAAACCTCATGAGCTTAAAGGAAGATGCAGGACCGTTTAAGGGCTTTAACACAATTACAACACAACAACACAATGAGGAGATTAACTAAACTTTAATCAAACAGTGAACTGGGTTAACCAAAGTGATACAAAGAACACAAGTAAAGCAAGAGACAGAACAAGAGAGTATGGGTTTCAAGGAGGCAGTATATTGCTTTCTCAAGTTCTTTTACAAGTGTTACAAAACATAAAGAAAGATACAAGAACTTGAAATACTTATACTACAACCTACAGCCGGCTATACTTTGAAAGCCAGCTGGATACAATTGACTAGACACTAACAAAATCAATTGTAGGATCAAAAGGCATATCTGCCTTTTGACCTTGTGACTATGACATGCCATAGCTCACATCCTTATATATTACAAAAAGGATAAAGTACATAAAGTGGAAAGTTACAGACTCAAGACCTCAATGTACAGTTACCAAAAGCAAGGCCCTTTTCACCAACTCATGTAAGTTGGTGACTTTACAGAGATGCAGCGGAAAAGGTGCTTTATGGAACAGTACATCAGATAAAGCATGTGTACTAAAAGTCTTCGGAAGAAATCTGTCTTCATAGGTTGAAGCTTCGAAAGACTTTGTCTCTGAAGCTTCGGAAGACTTCATGTTTGGCTTCGGAAGATATTGGTCTTGGCTTTGGAAGATTTTACACTTAGAGTATTTTCTAATGCATTGTGTAAAACTTCGGAAGCATTCTTCACTTCAGTACTTAGTGCATGTTGCTGAGACACTTAGGATGTTTTGGGTTTTGGGTTGCATCAGACTTCAGGAATCCTTACAAACTCCCCCTAGGCTGATGCTACCAAAACACTTAGAAGATCTTCAAATATTGGTAGTCTTCAGTACAATCAAGACCATTCCTTTCTTCATTAGATGGTCAGGATCATCAAGACTCTCATAGTATCTTCTCATCTCAAAAAGATCATGCAGAGGTAAGTTGATTATGTCTTGCCATGAGTAGACATTCTCAACACCTTGATCTCTGATAACATTCCATCTTTCTGGATTGGTAGAGTAAGTCCAGGACAAGATGGGTGTCTCAGTAGTTAGAGGAGCCACTAGAATAGGAGTTGATTGGGCTGCCTCATCATGCACTTCCTCAGGTTGATCTGATTCAGCCTGAGGTGCAGAGGTAGATGACTTTGGCTTCTTCTTCTTAGTCTTTGGTTTAGAAGCCATCCTCTTCTTCCTCTTGGATGTCTTTAACTGAGAAGACTGGTCTGCAGCACCATGTTGATCATCAGTGTCTTTCTCAGTTGGGTGTTCCTCCCTCACAGGTTTAGAAGGAGAGGGAGTTTGACCCTGCCTAGGATCAGAAGATGAAGCTTGCTGAGGCTCAGCTGGAGGTGCTGGTTGAGGTGTCTCTGGTTGTTCAAACTTGACCTCCACTTCAGGTGGGACTTGACTTGGAAGAGAGTGCAAGTCAATGAGTTCTCCACTTTTAATCTTCTGCTTGATCACCCTAATATGCTCATCCATAGTGGATAGAGACATGGGGCCAAGTCTCCTTCCGGAGAATCCATATAGCTTCAAGAAGCTCACCATTCTTTGTCTGTCAGCAGACTTCTTTGCATTCTTTTGAATGATGGCTCTTGACTTTGCAGCTTCTTCCCTTAGCTTCCTTTTGGTTGTTTTTCTTTCTTTGACTAGCTCAAGCTCAAGTTGCTTTAGGTACTCGAACTCAATGAAGTCATAGGACAGGGGAAGAAGTGCATCTGCCTGATAGAAGCCTGTGGCACTCAGGTAGTTGATCATCTTGATCCTATCTTCTTCTTTATCTACCTGAGGTTCTTGTGGAGCCACATCTTCCTGTGCAGGACTTTCTTGAACTAGTGAGAGAGTGGGAGCATGCTTGTAAAGTCTTTTCTGTCTCTTCTCCTCTTTGAGTTGGCGAAGTAACCTTGCATCCTCTTTCTCCTTCAACTCTCTTGACACTTCCATGTCAGCCAGTTCATTTAACTCTTCTAAGGGGAGGGAGATGATTTCATCAATGTCATAGTTCCTAGTCTGTAAGTAGGTAATCCTGACTGCCCTTAACTCATCATCTTGAGTATTTGGTCTGGGAGCAGCCCTAATTGCAGCTTGCATGAAGCTAGATGACCCAGTAGAACTTTCTCCCCTTAGTCTCCTTTTCCTCTATCTCTCTTCCTCCTCAATTTCTTCAGGAGTCATTATCCTTTTCCCTTTGTCACCAACAGACCTTTGTGACTCAGGGTGGATTGAGGCTTGGCCTTCATTTCTTGGAGTAGCTTCCATGCTCTGGCCAGAGAGAGGCTGAGAAACACCTTCACCAGCAGGTGTCTCAGATGGAGTTTGGACCTCTGCAGCAGTTGTTGATGATGAGACAGAGGTCTCAGGTTCTACCACTAGGCCTTTAGTCAAGGTTTCCCCTATGAAACTAATCTTAGGGTCCACCTCAACATCCAGTTGACCGATGACATTGCCTGATTGCCTAAGTCTCCTTCTTAGAGTGAACTCTGCAAGGATCCTGTCTTGGATTCTTTGAGCCAGCCTGTCAGCTTGTCTTGAATTGCTTGGATTGACAAGTGGCAAGTTGACTAAATCCAGTCTTTCATAGAAGCTCAGGCTTTGGAATTGAAAAACTTCTTGTTGGCCTTAAACTCTGTGAAGTATAAGGGCTCTCCTGTCATCATCATACCTCCACCTTATGATGTAGTTGCCAGTTCCTTGTGGTGGAGATGAGACAGCCCTTGGTATACCTTCCTCAAAGAGACTCCTGATGAGTGAGTCTATAGAGTCCACATTAATGTGAACTTGAGGAAGTTGCTGAGAATGCACAACAGCAAGTGAGGATGGTGAGTCCTCTATGTCCATTCTCTCTGAAGAACTCCCAGGTTCTGTGGTTGTAATAACTTTCTCCCCCTTTTTGGTAGCATCACCCACTTGTATAGGTGAGCTGAGGATAAGTCAATCACTTTCACAGGTTCTTGTGTTCCTGGTTGAGCTCTCCTTAAAGGTCTCCCAGCTAGTTTTTCCTGCAGATATGAAATCTGGAGTTGCTGATCATTGACCCTGTTTTGTAAGGTAGTCACCTGAGATTCCAAGTGACTAACCTTAGAGACTAAATAGGTGCATGTTTTTGACAATTTCTTCACGTTTAGTCTCAAATTCCCATCATCTTCATCAGAAGAATCATTGGGGGATGAGATGATTGGACCAAAGTCCTCTCTCTCACCACCAGCTTGAGTTTCTTGGCTGCTGGTTTTCCTCTGCTCACTGGCAGCCTCAGTTGAGATGCCAGTGGGCTGAGTTGCCATGGTTGAGGTCTTAATGATGTAATCACTTTCAAAAGTGAGAGCCTCTTCCATATGGACATCCTGAACAGGTTCAGAAGTGTCCACCTCAGTAGTAGGTGACTGATGTGGGATAGACTGAGGAGAGTCAGAGATACTCATCTCTCTTTGAGTAGGGGAAGAGAAGAGAGACTCATGGTACTCACTGAATCCTAAGTCTTCATCAGTGTAGAAGGATAGGTTGGGAATTGGTTGGTTGAGATCCAAAGGCTGGGGATGGTAGCTGTCCCCTGAAGGTTGTTCACTTGAGTGTTGAGACTCAAAGTGAAGGCTTAAGGTTGTTGGGCTAGTGAGCTCATCAGGGTGAGCTTGAGGAACCTCAGCCCTGATAGGTGAAGTGATGGGAGTGGTTTGCTCCTCAGGAGAAGTGGGAGCTCTAGTGTCCACTTCTTCTTGTAAGGTTGAGTATTTGGGGGCCTGCACAGACTCAATAGCCTGAGCAGGGGTTCGTTTGGATTTTCTTTGGTAGGTGAGGGTGATTTCTGGTCTATTGAAGGGTAAGGATAAAAGAGGTGTGGGTTCAACACTAGCTTGTGTTGCTAGGTTGTCACCTTGAGCAATGAGCTCTAACATTTTTGGGACTAGGGCTGTTTCTACCCCTGAGAAGCCTACAGTTGGCTTCTTAGTTATTTTAAAGATGCCGGGCTTCATCTGTCCCAATTTAAGAATATTACTTGTTTCCCTCAACTGTGAGCCCAGTTCACAGTTGAGAATGTGTTGAACATATCTAGGAAACATGTAATACTCTAAGGAGTCTAAGTTGGCAAGTAAATTAGTATAAACAAATTGTGAATACCTGAACTTGACCCCCTGAACCATTCCATGAACTATAAGGAGAGATCCTCAGGAATCTGGTCCCATCCACCATGCTTGTTTGATAAGCTGTGGATAACCACATGGAGCAGGAATTTCCATTGGGATGAGACCTTCCCTTTCCTGAAGGTCTTTACAGAGAGAAATCTCCCTCATAGCCCATCTGCTCAAAAGAATGAGTAACAGCTTCTTTTGGGAAGGACACCTCACATTCTTCATCATCCAGCTGCAAATGTTGGTTAATGATGGCCGGAGTGATGAAGATTGTCCTCCCTTGCACTGTGGCAGACAGTGCCTTCTCCCCATCCATAATGACCTCTTGGCAGGTCTTCCAGAATTCAAGCAAGTGACCCTCATATAGAGTAGGATCAATGGTCAGGGAGGTGAAATAGTTTGACAGAGTCAAGAATTGGCAAATCTCTGAGAAACTTGCATCTTTCTCAGAGCTTAACAGAGCAACTTGATTATGTTGCCTGTGAAGTTGCATGGAGAAATCTGGGTTGTTTCTGCGGTTAAGGTTGGCCATTTCAGAAGCTTAAGGGTGAAGAAAGGTAGAAAGCAAAGGCGGTTTAGAGAATTAGGTTAGAGAAATAGTAGAATTTGAGGAAGATAGTGGGAGAGAGGGGGAACCGTTGGGTATTTATGTGAAAAGATATTTGAACCAAAGTTAATGAAAGAGGATAAACTTTGAAATCCGGAAGTCGGTCCCACCTCTGAAAAGGTAGTTTACTTTTGCTCAAAAAGTAGTTTTCTTGGAATTCGAAAAGCTTCCGAAGGTTATTTGTCTTCGGAAGTTTTGATTGAAAAAGCTTCCGAAGCTAAATTGGCTTCGGAAGATTTTCCTGAGAGTCTTGAAGATTTATGCTTCGGAAGAGAAATAAACCCCTGGATGCTTTGTATAGGAATAAACAAAGCTTCCGAAGGTTAATTTTGCTTCGGAAGGAAAAGGTCCTTAAAAATGAATAAGTGTCTGAGATAAGAATTTAAAGCTTCGGAAGATGAATTTGACTTCTTCCGAAGGTAAAATCTCTTAGACAGTTATTTATTTTGAAGACATGTTTTTCTTCCGAATATAAAATTTTATCTTCCGAAGTATCAAAAATTTTCAAGAATCTAAGGAAAGTCTTCAAAAAGAATTTTTACATCCAAAGAAAACATGAGCTTATGAAAGTGATGAGCTAGACAACTTAGGACACACATATTTTAAGAAGAAATAATTAGAATTAGTTTTAAGAAAAAGTCTACTCAAAGTTTATCATCCCAATAGCTGATATCAGATACTTAAATCTCTGTTCATCAAAAGCTTTTGTGAACAGATCAGCATATTGTTCATCTGTATGAACTTTGACTAGTTTAATTAATCCCTTTTCATAGTTATCTCTTATTAAATGATACCTGATGTTGATGTGTTTGGTCCTTGAGTGCTGCACAGGGTTCTCAGTGATATAGATAGCACTATTGTTGTCTATATGGATAGGAGTCTCTTTGAAGTTAAATCCATAGTCCAGCATCTGATTTTGAATCCAAAGCACTTGAGCACAGCAGCTTGCAGCAGCAATGTATCAGCCTCAGCAGTTGATGCAGACACACAGGATTGTTTCTTGCATTGCCCACCATGATGAGCCACCGCCACCAGGAAATTGACATCCCCCAAGAGTTAGTAGACTTTTGCAGTCATAATGCAACCACCATAATCACTATCTGTATAGGCATACAGATTGAAATTTGGATTCTTTGGATACCATAGACCAAGTGTTGAAGCACCTTTGAGGTATCTTAAAATCCTTTTCACAGTGATTAAGTGAGACATCTTGGGTTGGCTTGATATCTTGCACAAATACATGTAGCAAACATGATATCAGGCCTGCTAGCTGTAAGATACATAAGAGACCCAATCATAGCCCTGTATAAATGTTCATCTACACACTCCCCCTCAAGATCTGGACCAAGGGAGTGGTTTCTGGCTATGGGTGTCTTAGCAATCTTACAATCAGTCATGTTGAACCTCTTGAGTATGTCTTGAACATACTTTGACTGACTTATGAAGATGCCATCTTCAACCTGCTTCACTTGAATTCCCAGAAAGAAGTTGAGTTCTCCCATTGAACTCATCTCAAATCTGTCTTTCATCAGCTTCTCAAAGTCTTTGCAGAGCTTTGGATTAGTTGAACCAAAGATGATGTCATCTACATATACTTGAACTAGCAATAAGTCATTTCCCTGTCCTTTGATGAAGAGAGTTCCATCTATAGTACCTCTCCTGTATCCATGTTTACAAAGATACTCAGATAGTGTCTCATACCACTTCCTGGGTGCCTGATGCAGCCCATAAAGAGCTTTGTCAAGCTTGCAGACATAATCAGGATGATCAGAGTCTACAAAACCAGGTGGCTGTTTGACATAAACCTCCTCATCAATCACTCCATATAAGAAAGCACACTTTACATCAAGTTGGTAGACCTTGAAGTTCTTGGATGCAGCAAATGCCAGGAATATCCTAACAGCTTCTAGTCTTGCTACAGGAGCAAAGACATCAGTGTAGTCAATCCCTTCTTCTTGTGTGTATCCTTGAACAACTAGTCTTGCCTTGTTCTTGATGATGATTCCTCTATCATCCTTCTTATTCTAAAAACCCATTTGGTTCCAATGGTAGTCTTCCCATGAGGAAGAGGACAAAGGTTCCAAACTTTCTGCCTTTTGAATTGAAGCAGCTCTTGTTGCATAGCTTCAACCCAACTTCCATCCTTTAGAGCTTCATCAACTTTCTTGGGCTCTATCTGAGATAAGAAACAAGAGTGAAGACAAACATTTGCTTCATGGGTTTGTCCTCTTGTTCTTACCCCTGTGACAACATCTCCAATGATGTTTGTGGTGGGGTGAGACTTGTGGATCCTTAGCTGAGGGATCACAGCAAGTTGCTGAGAAAGATCCAAATTTGAGAAATTTAGATCTGGTCTGGAAGATTCACCCTCCACATTATCACACTTATCAAGATTAACTTGATCCAATGAGTGTGTGACATCATTGATGTTGTCATCTATGGTATGGTTATTAGCATCAAGAAATTCCTGATCACTATCACCATCACCATTGTTGTCTTCTACAAGTGAGGTGTCTTTATCTGGTTGAGAGGCCTCTGAGCTGGAATTTGAAGGCATGCCAGATGTATCAGCTAATTTGTCATTGTTGTGCTGATAGAAACCTCATTTGCTGAAGTAGGTTCCAACTGAGCTGAAGATGTATGAGTTGAAGGTCTTCCTAGCTCAAATCTTGGATCAGGATCACCTATATTTAAATTTTCTGCAGATCCTGAAACATGCTCACAAGATTTGTTAAAACAGTTGGTAACTAAATCAAGATCAAACAGCCAATCCGGACCAGAACCAGCCACACAAGGAGTGTGCTCATTGAAAGTCACATTGGCTGACTCCTCAACAATTCTAGTTCTGAGATTGTATACTCTATAAGCTTTAGCTTGGGAAGAGTATCCAATGAAATGTCCATCATCTGATTTCTCAGCAAACTTGGCAATTTGATCTTTGGTATTCAAGATGGTGCAGGGACATCCAAATGACCTGAGAAAACCAATGAAAGGTTTCCTCTTGTGCCAAAGTTCATAAGGAGTCTTACCATGTGTCTTAACTACTAAAACTCTGTTTTGCACATAGCAAGCAGTATTAACTGCCTCTGCCCAGAAGGTGATAGGCAGTTTAGAGTCAGACAACATAGTTCTTGCAGCTTCAATAAGTGTCCTGTTTCTCCTCTCAGCAACTCCGTTTTGCTGAGGAGTCCTGGGAGCACTATATTGTCTTGTAATACCTTTTTCATCACAAAATGTATCAAGGATTTGGTTCTTGAATTCAGTTCCTTGATCACATCTTATGGTTTTGACCTTGTGATCACATTGATTCTCAACTTTTAAGATGAAATTCTTCAGAATCTCAGGGGTTTCATCCTTAGTTCTAAGGAAAAAGACCCAAGTGAATCTTGTAAAATCATCTGTGATCACCAAACAATAAGAGGTCCTTCCTAAACTCATTACACTGGTGGGGCCAAAGAGATCCATATGTAACAAGTGTAGGGGAGTAGTGATGGAGTTCTTTTCCTTAGGCTTGTGAGATACCTTGTGTTGCTTCCCTTTCAGGCATGCAACACAATGATCATCACTTGTAAACTCTTTCTTTGGCATTCCAGTTACCAGATCATGTTTAATTAATTTATTCATGTTCTTAAAGTTTACATGGCACATTCTTTTATGCCATAGGAAAGACTCATCACTATTTGCTTTAGATAGAAAGCATGAAACTTCTCCAGAGGGAGATGTTTCTTGCAAATCCATCTTGTACATGTTCCCTTTCCTGGGGGCTCTGAGCAGGATATGCTCATGAGGAATGACCACTCCAGGCTTGAGAACAATGCACTCATGCTCAGTAAAGAGCATGTTATGACTCTGATCACAAAATTGGGATACACTCAGAAGATTGTACCCAAGCTCCTTAACAAAGTTTACCTTCTCAATGCTGAGCTTACCATTTGTGACCTTGCCCCTTCCAGAAATGTAACCACCTTCATCTCCTCCAAAAGAACTGGTCCTCCATCAATTCTCTCAAAATTATGGAGTAGAGACCTATTGCCTGTCATGTGCCTGGAACAGCCACTGTCAATTATCCAGACATTCTTGTTTGTCTTGAGCTGTTCCTGCACAAAGAAAATGATTAGTTACATTTGGAAACCCAGGCCTTACTTGTCTTGGGCTCATTAAGTGTAATAGAAGGTAATGCAACAGTAATAGATCCTATGGTTGTACTATGGGGATCTTCAGCTGTTGTTGATGGAGAAACCTCAGTCATTTGGTCTTTCTTAGACTTCCACACCACCTTTGGAGTCTTGGACTTGACCTTCAAAACCTTAGAAGCTTTTGGAACTTCACAAGTTTTGATGACTGATCCTTCGGAAGAATCTACAGTCACTGCAGCAGACTTCAGTGCTTCGGAAGAACTCCTTTCTTCCGAGACCAACTTTGCTTCCGAAGGTAATTTTCCATTTACCTTCTTCTTTGATTTGGAGCTTCCGAAGGAAACAAACTTTCCTTCCGAAGCTTGAGACTTCCTGAGACTCTTTGAAGTCTTTGTATTGGTCATGTGGACAGTACTTTTAGGATTGTATGGGCAATCCTTAGCAATGTGAGAAGTACTTTCACACATGACACACAACAATTTCTTCTTCAAAGAAGTCTCCTTTTGAGAGCAAGACTGGCTTTGGTCACATCCCTTCTCCACCTTCATCTTGGTAGATGCTGAGACAGTTCTTTTGGGCTGTGAACTGTTCTTGGAGTTTGATGGTCCAGGCTGTGCAGCAGTGGTACACAGCAGCTCAGTCTTCTTCTTTGCACTGAGATGATTTGAACAAGAACCATGACTCTTAGCTGAGGAGTCTTGGTTGATGTCTTCAGTCCTTACTACTTTGAAACCTGCAGAGATAAACACTTGTTTCTGCTTAGCATCAAAAGTAGCCTTGATTTCTTGAGCCTTCTTTGCTTTCCTTTTGCTCTTCTGATCAAGTTCTTTCTCTTGGACTTGGTCATCACAGTTGGTTTCTTCTCCTCAGAAGGATAGTGGCCCTTGGAAGAATCCTCTTCTTCACTCTTCTCAGAGGAATTCTTCACTATCACTTCTTCATCATCCTCACTTATAGGATCTATGAGAGGAAGATCATCTTCACAAGTTCCACACCTAGGAGATCTTACAGACAAGATTGTATGTAGAGGAGCTATCTCATTTGATACCAGTCCCTGTCTATTTTGATAACAAACCTTGTTGTGCAGGGATGAGGATATCATGTTCTTGAAGGTCTCTTCTTCAAGAACACTCTTCTCTGCCTTGGCTTTGCTGATCACAAGCTCAGCCTGGCACTCAGTCAACTTAGTGATGAGATCTTGGATCTGAGTTCTAAAATCTGTGTGTTCATGTTTTAGTACTGAAATGGTTTTCTCCAAGTCCTCTATCTTTAACTTGTAATCATTTTCAGACTTTCTAAAATCAGATTTTAATATGTTTAATGACTCAAGATCAGATCTCATCTCTAGGTTGTAGGACCTGTATCTATTTACTTTAGCAATGCATTCAGGAGAGCAGAGATGTTCCAATACCTTGGCTTCATTATGGTCAGCCATCAGTGCTTGGTTTGGAGAAGCATCTTCCACCTGAAAGCTCCAGTCAAAGCCTCCCTCTTCAACAGCAACAGCAGCATGTTGCTTTGTCTTCTCAGCCTGAGGGGCTTTGTCAGTGTAGTTTGGTCTGGGTTGTGTTTGGCCCCCATTAGCTTTAGGTGCCTTACACTCCCTAGCAAAGTGACCAATAAGGTTACAGTTATAACACTTTACTTTGCTTTTATCCAGCCCAAACTTACCACTGGTAGCATTGCTTGGAAATCTTCTTCATGTCCTCTTGTAGAACTTCTTGGCTCTGTGAGTGAGGAGAGCCATCTGCTGAACTATCTCCATGTATTCCAGGTCATCTGGATGGATACAGTCCAGGTCTTCAAGAGTGAAAAGATAATTCCCACAGCTTTCATCAGCAGACACAAAGGCTTGAGAAGAACTTGTCTCTTGGAATGGGCTTCCTTGAGTAAAGTTCTCCCTTGGTGTCTCCGGGAAGGTGATGAAAGGACCCTTTTGTGAGTTGTCAGGGTAGCATATGAGATGATGTTGGGGTTCTATGCTGTCCCTTTCAACCACATGAAGGGCTGAACCCATTTGATTGTTGGAGTTGCCAGATGAACCTTGCATGTTCATCTCCATCTGGTATCCACTGAGAATCCCATACAACTCTGTAAGAGTAAGAGTTTTAAGGTTCTCAGTCCTCTTGATCACCACACAATAGTGTGTCCATTGCCTAGGAAGTGAGGACATGAACTTCCTTACAATGTCCCTGTTCTCAAGAGGAACTCCTCCATCCACTAGGGTATCCACAATCTCAACATACCTGAAGTATTGTTGTCATGGTTTCACCTGCTTTGAAGGTGAAATTCTCAAACTGCTGCTTCAGAAGATCTTTCTTGTTCTCCTTGGCTTCAGAGGAGCCTTCATACATCACCTTCAGTGCATCCCACAGCTGTTTGGCTGTCTTGCACTTCTTAAAACCTCTGTATACAGAGTTTGGGAGAGCAGTCTGAAGAGCAGTCATGGCCTTCCTCTCAATCTCTACTCTTTTTCTATCTTCATCTGAGTAGTTGGCCACATCTTTAGGAATCATACCAGCACCAGTAGCAGAGGGGGTGCTGGGTATGAAAGGTCCATTCTCAACAGATTCCCACATTCTTGAATCAAGAGACCTGATGAAGCCTTCCATCCTCATGCACCAGGTGTCAAAATCATCAAGAGTGATCAGTGGGGATTTGTTCATGGTTCCAGTCTCCATATCAGTCTTTGAGATGGAAGCCATTTGAAGAGTTTAGTTTTTGTGTGTGTGAGGGATCTTAAGATGGTTAGATCTTATATCAAGAGCCTGGAAAGCTCTGATACCAATTGCAGGACCGTTTAAGGGCTTTAACACAATTACAACACAACAACACAATGAGGAGATTAACTAAACTTTAATCAAACAGTGAACCGGGTTAACCAAAGTGATACAAAGAACACAAGTAAAGCAAGAGACAGAACAAGAGAGTATGGGTTTCAAGGAGGCAGTATATTGCTTTCTCAAGTTCTTTTACAAGTGTTACAAAGCATAAAGAAAGATACAAGAACTTGAAATACTTATACTACAACCTACAGCCGGCTATACTTTGAAAGCCAGCTGGATACAATTGACTAGACACTAACAAAATCAATTGTAGGATCAAAAGGCATATCTGCCTTTTGACCTTGTGACTATGACATGCCATAGCTCACATCCTTATATATTACAAAAAGGATAAAGTACATAAAGTGGAAAGTTACAGACTCAAGACCTCAATGTACAGTTACCAAAAGCAAGGACCTTTTCACCAACTCATGTAAGTTGGTGACTTTACAGAGATGCAGCGGAAAAGGTGTTTTATGGAACAGTACATCAGATAAAGCATGTGTACTAAAAGTCTTCGGAAGAAATCTGTCTTCATAGGTTGAAGCTTCGGAAGACTTTGTCTCTAAAGCTTCGGAAGACTTCATGTTTGGCTTCGGAAGATATTGGTCTTGGCTTCGGAAGATTTTACACTTAGAGTATTTTCTAATCCATTTTGTAAAACTTCCGAAGCATTCTTCACTTCAGTACTTAGTGCATGTTGCTGAGACACTTAGGATGTTTTGGGTTGCATCAGACTTCAGGAATCCTTATAGAAGATCAGTAGGGGAACTCAGAAGGACGATGGAGCATGTGATGAATGTTGAGCTAGATACTGGAGTAAAATTCAGAACTGAAGCTCCACATCCATCTTATGAGCAACAAAGCAAACTTCCTGCTGATCCTATAACAGTTGAACCTAAAGATCAGCACAAAGGAAAGGAGAAATTGATTAGAGAGCCAAGTTATACCTGGCAAAGTATGGCCACTTGGGACTGCAGTTAGAGAGATAACTGAGCAAAAGTCCACTCTAATTCAACTGATAGATCACCTCACAACTCCCAGCTCTGTGGAAGAAAACAGGATCATGGCCTGGAAATATGATCCAGACTGGGATTGTGCCATTATTAAAAGAACATCTGGAAGAGTTGAATACTTCCATGATGTACTCTTAGTGGTGAGTCTGCCAAAGAATGACATCAAAGATCTTTAAAGCTTAATCATCAGCAATTATCCAATTCACCCTAGAGGTAGAGATTTCTCAACTCTAGTGGGAAAGTTGAAGACAAAGTTTAAAGATGATGTGCTTATAGAAGCTAAAAGAGAAGATATAGAACATCAAAAGAGAATCAAAGGGCTCAAAAGATTCAAGTCCAATGCCTCAGAACATGTAGATGATGAATTCTTGAAGAGGGTTGGCTACAACAACAGAAACAAAGCAGCACTTAAATGCATTGAAGGGACTCAATTCACATACCCAATCACTGAATGGGGATATGTTGAGAAGACAAAAGAGTTGGTCCTGCTGAGAAATGCTAAGAACAAGAAAGCTGACAAGATCAGGATCTTTAATCCTGTGGAAATCAAACTACTCCATCCCAGCTACACCTCATACCTTAATGACAAATTCTTCCCCAAGCTGACTGATGAAAAAGCACAAAATGATCTGTTCTTGCATGTCCATGTGATTCAAGTAATTGACAAACTACATGCCAAAGCATACAAAAGAAGAAGATTGAATGCTAGACTGCTGAAGGGAACAACTTTTGATGAAGTAACAGAACTCAGAATCTCAGAACAAGATGAGCTAGAAATGGTGAATAACAACAAGGTGTTAGACACACTCACTACAGAGGAAGATGTTCTGGGAATCAGTTATGAGACTCTGAAGAAGATCAGCAAGATGAAGATCAACTACAAGTATGATGATCAGAAGACTGCTGTTTCTTACTTCTACAACAAAATGATTGCCAGAATCAAGGATCTTGCAGTCTTGAAGAACTGATTGCAAGTATCTAAGCCTAAGGGGGAGTATTGTTAGGTCTAGAATCAGTAGATCTAGTCATTATGTATAGGCTTAGTACTTGAATTAATATCTGTAATGAACTTTTGTATTTCATTATTGTGTATGCAATAAATATATAGGTTAACCCATTTATATATGTGTTGGTTTATGTATGGTTGCAGGAACAAAAATTATAATTGGTCAATTTGTGAAATTGACCAAGTGTAAGAAACATCTACGGATGAACATTTTTTTCTTCCGTAGATATATTTCTTACAAGTAATTATACAACCAAAGATCTTCTGCGGATGAACAACAAAATACCTTCGGAAGAACAAGATATCTTTGGAAGAACATTACCTACGGAAGAACAAATTATTAATGAAGACAATATTCCTGCGGAGTCCAAACACTTGTATTATACAAGTGGTACAAGTCAACAAGTCAACAAGTCAACAAGGCGGTTATGCGAATCCCGAGAAATCCGATGATTCCTTAACAGAAACAAATCAAATCCCAAGAGATCCGGTGTTTCCTATAACTGAAACACCTCTGTCTATAAATATGGATCCTAGGTTTCGATTCAAACGCGATTGAGTTAGACGATTGATTGATTGAGAACAGCAATAGCAATACAACAATCATCAAAAGTCTTCCGATCAACTTTAGCATACACAACATCATAGCATTCTTTGATATCGTACATTCAATTCTTTTGTAATCATCAACACATTATAATAAAATACTGATTAATCATTAATTGTGTTTTGTTACGTGTGTTCTTGATATTTCATTGATATTTAAAGTTGTTTAAACACAATTAAACCAAATCAACGTTAATTCCGCAAACGTTGACTTGACATCGATTCACACTGATAATTCCTGTTGACGATCCTTGGATTCACAGAAGGAATTGGGGAGCATCGAGGTAATCGAGGCTACGACTGAGAAGCTTGAGAAGATTAAACCCTTCATGAAGGCTGCCAAAGATAGAAAGAAGTCGTATGCTGATAAACGACGCAGACCGATTGAGTTCCAGGTGGGTGACCGGGTTATGTTGAAGGTCTCACCTTGGAAGGGTTTTATCCGATTCAGGAAGCAAGGCAAGTTGAGCCCAAGGTATATAGGCCCTTTCCGAATCAATGCTCGAGTAGGAGAGGTGGCCTATAGATTGGAGTTACCAAATGAGTTAAGTGGAATTCACCCGACATTCCATGTATCTCATCTGAGAAAGTGCTTAGCTGATGAAGACATGATTGTTCCACTGGAGGATATCGAAATAGATGAAAGGCTCAATTATGTGGAGCAACCAGTGGCGATCATCGATCGTAAAGAGAAGAGGTTGAGGAATAAAGTGGTTCCTGTTGTGCGTGTACAGTGGAAGCACAGGAAGGGATCCGAATCTACATGGGAGACCAAGGAAGAGATGAGGCAGCATTACCCTCGTCTGTTTGAGGAATAATAGGTTTCGGGGACGAAACCTATATAAGGGGGGTGGACTTGTAACACCCGGTTATTTTAAAACAAAGACAAGAAATGAAGATTAAAAGAAAGAAAAGCAATAAAGCCCAAGTAGAGGGACTAAAAGTGTCCAAAAGGACAAAATCTTTGAAAAAGTTGGTGTAAAGGTGGCATGGCCGCCCATCACCTTTTCTACACCCAAATCTTCGGTTTTAGAGAGAGAAAGGAAAGAAGAGAGCAGAAAGTCTCGGGTTGAAGATAAAGAAGAAGAAGTGAACGAATTCAAGGTAAGAATTCGAGGTTTTTAAGTGTTCATGTTGGGTTTTTGTCTCGGTTGCATGCTTATGTGCTTATATGCTTGTGTGTGTCCGTGTGTGTGTGTTTTGGTGTGTTCTTAGGTGTTTGAACTCTTTTGCAAGCGGGTTAGAAGGAAGAAACACCCAAGTTGCACCAGGTTAGTTTCTAGACCCCGGTTCTACTTGTTTTAAACTCTCTTTGGGGCTGAAAAATGTATTAAAACGTTTTTACAATGTTTATGTATATTTACCCGTATGTATTATGCATGTTGAATGTTGATTCTTAGGTGCTTATAGGTTGTTTATGTTTAGCGTAGCCATGTTAACCTTAGAACAGATAGGTATGATGAACGGGTTCAAATTCATGCTAGAAACATGTTGCACAGAAGGTTCATGCGCCTAGATAAGGCTCATGCGCCTGAAAATGCCTTAGAAGAATTTAAGTATAGGCCATGCGCCTGAACAGTAGCCCATGCGCCTGAGATTGCCTTAGAAATGTCCAAGTATAGCCTATGCGCCCAAGCGGCCCATGCGCCTAAGTGTCCATGCGACCGAATGGGTCATACGCCCCAATAGTGTCCATGCGTCCAAATGGCCATGCGACTAGGTGTCCATGCGCCTAAGTTTCCATACGCCTGAGATAGCTCATGCGCCTGAGTGATGAAAGAGTAAAGTGTTGGCTAACTGCGTCTGCATAGTGTTGAAACGCCCAAACAGGGCCCATGCGCCCAAATAGTGTCAAAGCGCCTAAACCCTTAGAATTTATTACAGAATTTTTGGGAGTCTATGCTTTAGGGTTTTGATCGAGGTTTGACTAGGGCTTATTAATGATGAGTTTCATGCATAATTATGATTGTTATATGATTGTTCCTTATTATTATTATTATTATTATTATTATTATTATTAGTAGTATGTGACTTTACGTGGTGTGTTATTATTGTAACGTAAAGTATTACTAATAATAAAGTGAAAGAGTAATAAAGAAGAGAAGTGGAACTTAACTAAAATGTTAAAAAGTCTTGCAAGCTTATAGGAGGGTCACGACCATGAGGTCGTTAGCTCAACTGTGATGCGGGTTAGCTACCTTCAGATGCACACGGGGCCAGTCAATTGAGACTAGCGGACCTTTGCAGCATACCCTAGGTGTCTGGGTCAGCCTTGTATACAGTATGTAGAGCCCCTTGTAGGAAAAAGAGGGCCCAGCACCATTTCCCCCGCGTACATAATTTAGGGTATTGCTCATTGGTCCACATAGACAGTGAAAGATAAAGATAAAAGAGTACAGAGTAAACAAGGCATACAGTACAGAGATAAAGCATTACCTGATTGTACAGTTAATGCGTGCTCATGTATAAAGAGATAAAGTTTTCAAAAGAGTATTTTCATATGTATACATTACAGAAAGTATTTTATTACTTTTAAAACTAGAACTCACTCAGCAACGCTGACTTTTATACATTTTCAGTTGGCAGGTAAATATTGTTGAGGATGGCACGAGGGTGAAGCTACTCGGCAGGGAAAGACTGACATCTATTCATACCTATTATTGCTGTTGTTTTGTAATGCAATTAAACAGTTCTTTTGTATTCGATCAAACAATAGTGTATTGCTTAACAACAATATTTAATGAAATGAAATGAATGATTTTTGTTAAAATGATTCCGCTGCTTAAGTATGTAAATTTTATAACGTTTAATACTTTGAATGACCAACTGTGAGGTCTTCGGGAACGAGGCCTTACATTTTTGGGCAAATTGGTGTGAAATCGTTGTAGATGTTGGGTTAATATGTGTGGAATTTTTATGGGTTTGGGTTGAATTGAATCAGAAAACCGTTCGCTTATGGTGGTGTTGTTGTATTGGTGTGTGTGAGAGAGAACAGAGGAGCAAATGCAGTGACCGTAGACTATGTGGAATGCTTGTAGAAGTCAAGTCATCATTATATTACTTGTGTTGTTTTATTAGTTGACATTTTAAATTTAAAATAAGAGAGTGTTTTTTTAAATGAGAATATAGTTACGATCGTAACCGGTCATACCTATATTGTCGTTAATCAGATCTAAGAATATTTCAGCATTCTGCAGATGTTAAAAAACAAACAGTTTTTTTCTTGCAGACTGCAGACATTTGGTCCACCTCTTCTGCTGCAGATGTCTGCAAATGTGGTCCGCAGACTGTAGACGTTTTCCTGCAGAAAAAACAAACAACACCTTAATTCTTAGCTTTGTTTCTATGATAATTGGGTTATCAGCAACGACAAGGTTGTTAATCCTAGTTATATAAACACCCTGTAGCCCTTATCAATCCCCTAAATATTTGAAGATCTACGGTTATCTCATATCTTGATACAGAATGCTAATGTGTTCTTAGGTTTCCTGATTAGAATGCTGTAATGGAAAATACATTTTCAATAATGAAATCAATTGCGAATGTATCAAAAGTACAAACATCCCTCATATATTCAATTGAATATTCTTCTTAGAATGTCGTTTTTGATAGCCCATAAAAATAAACCTGTTAAAGTATCATTCCAGAGCCATTGACCAGTCAAGTCATTGTCTTTCGTTAACATAATCATATCTGACCACCAAAGCGGTTGCTTTCCTCTAACAACAAAAGAATAGAATTTTTTCTTTTCATATTTTGTTACATACTTCAGATGCTTAACTTGTTAGAAACTACAATATTGATAGTTAACATTCCAATATGTTTTAGTTGATATCTCATAGGACAAACCTGTAAAAAGGACTTTTGACTTTTGCTTTCTTTGACTACTTCAAGATCTGAATCCTTGACCATCACAATTGTTGATTTTTGAAGATTGTATCCATATTCAAGAACGTAGTCCATTACCTTTTTCTTATGAAAATAGAGAGTAACAACATAAATATGTAATATGAAAAGTTGAAATTAAAATGAGTAAATAGCACATGAAGTTTTAACTTTACATAAACTACACAATTATGAAAACAAAAGCTGTAATGACAAGTACCTTCAACAATAATCCACTTTTATATTCAAAGGTTGCCCTTGATACTGCTACTGAACCTTGTATTATCCAAACACAATTTCAACAATCAACTTGTACATAAAATTTTATTTAGTTTATACCAAATTTCATTTATGTTCTCATGATTTATATGATGATCAAACTGCCAAAATTTTCAAATCATATAAATAAATTTCATAATATGAATATGCCAAATATGGAGTTATAACCTCAATTATATATAACCTAATTTATTACTTCTTACCATGCTTTAAGTTCTATATTTTTCGTCTTCCGTTGAAGGTTTATGATCAATAATAAAAGCTTCTACCACTCCACATCCGCTCCTGACAACACGACCCATTTGCCCCATCTTAATCAAAACATTATTTTAATTAACCCTATCAATCTGCTCAGATTCTCATTCTTGATCAATCTAGATGACGAGCAAAGTTAATTTCAACTTCACATGACAGAAACTGATTAGTACATGAGAAGTTAAATAGACTTACAAGAACAATCACAACATCATTTGCTATTATCCTTAGTTTCCTCATAAACCTGCACTAAAAATCATTAACAACACAAAAAGCAAAACATGTAACAATGTGCTCAAATATATAAATACTAACCTATTCACAAAAACAATTCAGACGAACTGCATTAATATGAAAAAGAGAACTTTATTTCCAACCACCCTCTTGTTTAAAGTATGTATATCACTTGCTTATTTGCTTTAGAATGAAATAAACATAACTATAGTGAGTATATTATACTCACAGTGCTCATGGCATGATGATGATAATTGTATAGCTTTAATGGACCAGTTATCATCAAGCAGTATTTAAAATTTTTATCAAGCAACAGACCAACATTCTGAACCCACAGGTTCTGAGTCATATGTTCTTGTATGATCTACATTACCAACAAATGGAATAATATACCAAATCTAATTTTAGAATTAGTCCATTGTTTAAAGAGATTATAAGCTTTAATCACTCACGGCAATTCGATCTGTGTTTGATGCATCAGATGATTAGAAATATCTACATTCTTTGACAATATCAAGATATGAACATTATTTGAAACTTGTACATGTTTGGAATCTCCTTGGAGATTGATAACGATGGAGTATGAAATGACATAATAATCACAAATATTAACAAATACACACATTTAAGAGAGAGTGTGTACCTTGATCTAGATGAATTGGAGGGAAATTAAATTTAGATTTTAAGCCACATACACAACGACCAGTTAGTCTTTATGCAAATAAAACCACACACAAAGTTCATAATAAAGCATTCAACAAAACTCAAAGAAATAGACAAGAAAATTGAATATACCTCCCTCCGATGGCTCCATCTGATATAATTCGTAAACTTGTGATTTCAATTTGAAAGCAATTGCAGAGAAAACCCATTAAGGCGACAATGCATTCCTCCGGTGCGTAAACCCATTAAGGCGACAATGCGTTCCTCCGGTGCGTTAGCCATTAAGTATTAGAGGTTCCATTCACCTATTATAAATCCCTACTTCTTCAGCAAACAGAGTTCCTTCCATCCAATGGAAAAAAATGATAAGCTAACAACACAACTAAAATTTGTAGTTCAGGGAACCCTAAACCCAATACTATAGAAATTAAATACATTTAGAGCACTGAATCATCGATCATAACAAAATCATAAAACTGGATGCTCATACCCACATGACAGGAAGAAGGGAAATGAGAGCGTACATGATGAAGTCGACGTGCAAAGTCGGAGTCATCACCATTTACATGGAGGGATTGGAAACAGATAGAGTGATTGAATTCGAGACTTAAATATCACCATAACCCAACAATTGAATGGGGGTAGAAGGGAACGTCGCGCAACACAACAACCGAACGGAGGAGGAGGGGAACACACGGGGTTTCGATTTGATCAATTACTCCCACATTCATTGGTGGCACCTCAGTGAGGGAAATGTGAAGGAGGCGGAGGGTGAATGGGATAATGAAAAGGCGCGTCTTACATAAGATGTGAATTTACAATTGTGCCCATTGGTTTTGTATTATATAGTAGTATATATATACATACATATATACATATACATATATATATATATATATATATATATATATTATATTTATTTATTTATTTATATATACATATATATATATACACATATACACATATATATATACATACATATATATACATACATATATATATACATACATATATATATACATATATATATATATATATATATATATATATATATATATATATATATACCTATATATATGTATATATACGTATATATATGTATATATACATATATACACATATATATGTATATATACACGTATATACACATAAATACACGTATATATACATATATACACATATATATATATATACATATATACACATACATATATACATATATACATATATACATATATACATATATACATATATACATATATACATATATACATATATATATATATATATATATATATATATATATATATATATATATATATATATATATACATATACATACACCATCCACCTCCATCTACTACACCATAGATTCCTCAACCTTGATAAAAGACGACGAAGAACAAGGTAATCATCAACAGATTCATCGGTCTACCACATGTCGGTTTGCCCAAATTTTTTACAAGCTTTCATCACAACCTTTAAAAAAGACAATGAAGAACAAGTTTACATCACAACCCTACTTTGTTTTCTTTCAAATGTTCAATTAATAGAATTAGCCTTCATCTGCAGCAGTGTATGGTCGTCGTTTGGTGTTGTCTGTTGCGAGGCCTCCTCCCCATCGGTTGTTATTGCCCTTCGAAAGCATTAGATGCCTCCATATCTGTATGATTGTATGTCGCAAGTTGAGATAGTGCACATTTAGGTTGCTTGTTCCATATCTAGTGCTAAATATTAGGATTCGTCTTATGTGCTTTACATATTTGATTCTATCCTATTCAAGATGATTTAGTTTTAGATATGGTAGTTGTTTATTTTAATCCATTGTTTATTAAAGATTACCAACTAAGAAGCATGTATGTTTTGATTCTGATTGTGAACCAAAAAAGAAGAACAATTTAGATTGTGGGTTCTTTAGAATGAAGATGGATATTAGGTTGATTTGCACAGGTACTCGTTTCTTGTTTGTATGATTCTAGTTCTGTAAAATGGGTACTTAATACATACATTGATTTGCAATGGTACTTGTTTCTTATCCACCACAACTATATCAACTTCAGAAGCTTTTAAGCTTGTTTACAGTAAAAGAACCGTAAGAGAATACACTGCTTTTCTTTAGTTTACATTGGTTTACACTAGTTAGTGGTGTAATTTCGGTATAGTAATTATAGTGGTTCAATTTTGTAGTTTAATTTCATTATAATAGTGTAATTACAGTTGTGCTTTTTTGTTACATTAGTGTAGTTGTGTTATTTTGGTTTAATTACAGTGTTGGAATTTCATGCAGTGGTGTAGTTACATGGTGTGATGACGTTTTGTTGTTAAGTTGCTGTAATCATGGTGTTACTATTAGTTGAAGTGATGTAATATCGGGTGTAAAAGTACAGTGGTGCAATAATAGTGTAAGTGTTTTTTTGCACCCATGTAGTTTCGCTATGCCAGGTAAGAAAAATAAAAATTTTCAAGATTATACAAGAATTAAGGAGAAATATAAAATTAATTTAAGGGTATAATAATTATAAAAAAATAACAATTTACAAATAAAAGTTATGAAAGTTTTAAATTCTAGGAGGCAACCTTTTAAATAAAAAAAAGGGGGTAATAAGTGTAGGTTCAATGATTCTTTTGCACTTATTAAATTAAAAAAAGAAAAATATCTTGGCCACTTAATTTTTGATCAATGGTTGATAGTGAATTAATGGGTTCTCACAAAAAGGTTGGGTTCTCATTTGGACCGAACACACACACACACATACACACACACACACACACACACACACACACACACACACACACACACACACACACACACACATATATATATATATATATATATATATATATATATATATATATATATATATATATATATATATTTGGGTGTAGGGAATGCTTATTTGCTACCTATGAATAAATTTAACCACTTAAGTGTGTAACATGATTACATTTGCCTTAGAAAAACATTGCAGTGGAAACATTCAAAAATGACATCTCGTTTCATTATAATTACTTTTGCCAAATAATACATCATTATCCGGTTACAAAATACATGTTTGCATTACATCACAAAAGCTTTATAAATGGATGCCATCCCAAAAGAGCCGAGTAGCCTTGTCGTGCCATCCTTAGCAATCATTTACCTGCCAACTGGAAAACGTATAAAAAGTCAGCGTTGCTGAGTGAGTTCTAGTTTTATAAAATAAACATACTTCACTTTCATTAAAAACTATTCCTTTTATCATGCGATCATTCAACATACGCATACACAGATAATGTCATTATTATCTTTCATCTCATTCATTATCTTCCGTTCCTTTCATACATTCTTTCTTCCGAGTCTTTTGTGACAACATAGTCGCTCACCTCAATAGCAATCTCAATGATTGCACGCTATCCGAGTCTTTTGCACCCCTAGGGTTGCTCACCTCATTGCCCATCTTAATGATAGCAAGCTATCCGAGTCTTTTGCAACAACAAGGTTGCTCACCCCAAGGCAACATCACGATAGCACGTTACTCGAGTCTTTTGCAACGACAGGGTTGCTCACCCCATAGGCAATCTAAATGATTGCACTTCATCCGAGTCTTTTGCAACACAAAGTCGCTCACCCCATATATATGCTTGCAAGCCTTTCTTTCGTTCATTCGTCATTCATTAATGCATGCATTCTTACTTCATGTTCCTCTTTCATTATCTTTCACTTTACATTACATAATACTTCATTCATTCATTAACATGACATGTAAAGACACAAGAAAGATAAGCATACATCATAATAAGGAACATATCATACACATTCATCATCATCATTCAGGGCAACATCATACATTCATAATATGCATAAACATGCAACATCATCATCATCATGCCCTACATGCTCTCTAAGGCCATAACAGTCATCTTACATGCTCTTACGAGAACTTTACGTCATAACTTACACCTGCACCTTCCCCCGAAGGCCAGAAGTCAAACTACACATTCCTCCGAGTGCAACAGCCTTATTCGGGCGTATAGACACCCTTCAGTCGCATGGCCTCCATGCGACTGAACATCATGCGACTGGACTCATACGGATGATCATCTATGCGAATGAACATTCAATCGTGCGTATGGACCTTGTGCGAATGGGACTACTGCGAATGGGCACCTATGCGACTGACCTCATGCGAATGGACTCATGCGACTAAGCATCTATGCGATTGAACCCCCAGTCGTGCAATCCCCCATGCGACTGGACTCCCAGTCGTGCGACTGAAGCCTTAGTCGTGCGATTGAACCCTCAATCGTGCGAATGAATCCCAATCGTGCGAATGACCCTCATTCGCCTCTCATTCGGCCGTATGGCCTCCATTCGGTCGCTGATGCAGAATGGAGTTCATCCCGAACCCAATCTGCCATTTTCGGCCTCCAAGCTCATCCAAACCCATTCTAAGCCTAAATTAACCCTCCTGGACCTTAGGAATGCATACCATAACACCATACAAGCAAACACAAGCCCGGAAACATACACGAAACAAATCATACACATCACACCCAAATGGGTCAAACACATACACACACTAAAAACGGGTTTTTACATTTTCCAGCCCCAAAATCGGTTGAAAACAAGTAAAAGTGGGGTCCTAGAACTCACACAATCGAGCACAACGTCAAGGGCTTCGATTTGGCTTGCCACACGACGAGTTTGGACACCCGAATCACCCGAAACACTCCTTTTTCTCCTTTTCTCCTCTTTTCTCTCTTCTCCTCTCTTGAGAGCTGAAAATATGGGGGTAATGGGGAGAGTTGGCTGCCCTCTCCCCACTAATATCACCTCATTTCCTGACTTTTCTTTGTTGGCGAGTTTGGTCCCTCGACTTTGGACTTTATTTCCTTTTCTTTCTTCGCCGGCTTCAAAATAAGAAATATCCGAGTGTTACAAGGATTTTATGTTTTCCTACTAACGAACGTTATATTTTTTTAATTATTTTGGTAAAAATGATCAATCTACCCTTCTTGTATTTTTTTAAAAAAAATTAAAAGAAAAAAGAGTAATACAAAATAAAACTTATTCATCGACTGTTTCTAGAACTCCACCTTCTCTTCACCTCATCCCCAAACGAGACACTTTTTGGTAGGGAAAGTAATGTTTACCTTCAATTTCTTTGGTTCACCTTGACTTTTGGTAGATTGGCCGACTACAGCCACTGTTTTATCTTGGCCATCGATTGACTTATTTACAAACAAGCTTATTTCCTCCCTGTAACATCAAAGTTATCAATAAATTAAATTCAGAGTCATTCTATCAATCATTTTCCTCGCTTTTTTGGCTTTGGAATTACAAGTTTCAACTTCAAAGATGTTGGAAAAGATTGGATTGCCTTTGAAGTCATCACGAGAGAATATAATTGAGTGATGTATGACCATTGTCAAGAATGTTCTTCTTAATTCACTTTCATCAACTACAAGATTTGACCTCAAGTGAAGTACTCTTGAAGAACTAAGATAACATATTATAGATTGAAGAACTAAGATAACATATTATAGATGAAAATAATAAGTAGAAAGGATATAACCCCAAATTAAGAAGAAAAAAATCATCTTTTGTTTTTTGGACTTTATAGTGGTTGACAAGAGTGGTGACCCAACCATTGGCATTATAACAATATATTAGATTTCTTGAATTGGTGGATTAAGAAGAACATGAAGATCGATAACAATGGCTTTATAAGAAAGTTCATGAGGTTTGCGCAATTGCTATTAGAAGGACAAAGAATCTGAAGACACTTTAGTTTAAGGAGTTTTATGGAATGATGAGTGCATATCAGATGAAGATAGATGCCAAAGATCCAATTATATCCAACCATTCAAGATTAGTATCTTTACTTGCGCCCATCAATCACTTAACTTTTTTTCATCATCAGCTTTCTTACCTACAAACTCTAATCAAGTATTCAAAAGATCTCAAGAAGATTGATATTAATGAAAAGTATTTCTAGATACTTCGGCAGGAAACTACATCTTTAATAGCTTTAAGAAACACAGAGCTTGTGGGACGTTATGAAGGGAAGATATAATGAAATTGAAGACATAAAGGAATACAAAAGGGATGTGTTAAAGCAAAAGCTTGAAAGCACAGCTTCATCAAATGTGAAATTATGACTTCTACATATCTTGAATTGGTGTATACATTGCAAGATGCAAACAATGACATCATAAAAGAAAGTTCATGAGGTCTATACATTGCTATTAAAAAACTAGTAGGTACACCCCCGCTATGTGACGGGATACGTCTTTTTTAACGCTGTAGATAGTTGCCTTTGAATAATTTTATAATTAAATCATAATCGATATAGGAGAATTGTTAATGTCTAAGCTTGGGTCCTAGTTCACCCTTACCTCTAACTTCACCAGGGACAGCCTCCAAGATCTTAAATGTCGACATACGTATGTCGTCTCTCTTGTAAATCTAAATAATATGAAGTTGAATTTCTTGTAAAATAACAATAGAATTTTATAAACCGAATAATATAAATTTATAAATTTCAAAACACGCTTTAAACTTAAACATGACATACCTACTATGTTAACAGGAAGAATCAAGTTCAAACCCGATCATATAAACCGGAGATGAACCGGGAAAAAAATCAAAAAAGGAAAAAAAATGAACACTTTAAACTTTTAACTAGAATCAATTTTTTTCATGATCTTGCACAACAAAGGATGTGCAAATCATAAGTTTGTTTCCCCTCAAGTCCATATATCCTCTTTTATAGGTGTTAAATTCTTTTTTTGCTTCTTGCTTGGTTAATGTAGGATAACAAACATATCTATATTACTATATAAAAGGACAAAGTTGTGAAAAACATGTTGTTTATGCATAATCACTTGTACCTAATGCAACAACATTTAAGAAGAAATTGAATCAAAATTACAATATTGTCCAAAGAGTTATATTATATAATAGTATAGATATAGATAGATAAAATTGAAAGAGTTATATTATATAATAGTATGATATAGATAGATAAAAGTTAAAGACACTTTTGTTTGAAGAGTTATATATAATGATAAGAGCCTATAAGGTAGAGATAGATGCTAAAGAACAAACTATCTCCAGCCATACAAGATCTGCATCTTTACTTGCCCTCCATTAATCACTCAGCTCCTATTTCATTGGCTTTCCTATCAACAAACTCCAATAATTCTCCCTAGATAAGGTATACTGAATCACCATATGGAAGCTCAACTCTAACTTCACTCTTTGAGAGTTGCAAGTCAACATCACTTTCTTCATCTTCTAGTTCCAGCCACTCACATGAGTTTTGTAGCTCAAGAAACAAACTTCCTTCAGCTTTCTAAAAAAGACGTTGAGTATATCCATCCTTATGATCTTGAAGATATGAATATCAACTACAAAAATACCTGTGATCTCCTTTAGAGGTGAGCAATTTAACAAAGAACTGAAAAAAAGGTTCTACTATCGCCCTTAAAGTGGTAAAGGATAAGTTCTATCCGATTATTACTTACTAGCCATATAATTCAACTTCAATTTTCATCACACCAACATGGCTGTGATTTTTATAAATTCATCACCAAGGAGCACAACTATGAGGAACAAAACAATGTTCCTGCATCACCGCTTCAACTGGTGTAACCACATGAGAGGAAAATTAAGAAGCTAAAAATAGGTTGGATCACATAAACAATTTTATTTTTGTGTTCTTTTAATATATAGGGTCCTGATAAAACATGCTTCAAGTTCCTTAAGAAAACAACATATACAAGCAAAACAAGAATAAAAAAAAATTCAAAAAACATAGCTTTAATCTTAAGAATTCATATTAGTTACCGATTTAAATATAATTCTTGATGTCAATAATAACAACTGAAATTGCAACAAAAAGAGTGTTCAACCGTCAAACCCATACCCTTGCTCATATTATTCGTGGGCAATCCTTATGTTATCTCAAACAAGCCCAAAATCATATTCTTCAAAATAATTAATTAAAAAAGGTCTATGCAGAGAGTGATACAAATTCTAACAAAGCTTCGTGCAAACAGCCCGTCAAACCACAACATTCATCTTCATCTTATTATCCCTCAAATGAAAACACACAATCAGAGTGGGAGCTATATGTGAATGGGCTTGTCATAAGTGGCCATGGCAGCCTCCTTCACAGCTTCACTCAATGTCGGATGAGCATGGCACGTGCGTGCGATATCCTCACTCGAAGCATCGTAAGTTAAAGCCAAACTAGCCTCATGGATCAGCTCTCCAGCGTTTGAGCACATTATGTGAACCCCTAACACCTTATCCGTCTCCTTTTCTGCTATTATCTTCACCAGTCCATCAGCATCATCGATCGACTTGGCCCTGCTGTTTCCCAACATCGGAAACTTCCCAACAGTGTATGCGATTCCAAGCTCCTTAACCTGCTCCTCTGTTTTCCCCACAGACGCCACCTCAGGATGCGTGTAAACAACACCAGGTACCTTATCATAGTCTACATGCCCTTCCTTCCCTGCAATGAATTCCACACAAGCAATACCATCTTCTTCAGCTTTGTGAGCCAACATAGGACCTGGAATGACATCACCAATGGCAAAAACACCCTTTACATTTGTCGAGAATCTTGAATCTACGGGGATTCGACCGATTTTGTCAGTTTCAACACCGATATTCTCTAAACCAAGTCCAGATGTAAACGGGCTCCTACCCGCGGAGACAAGAACAATATCAGCCTCGAGTACAGATTGATCACCACCAGCTGAGGGTTCAATGGTCAGTTTGATAATGTCGGTAGAAGTGTCAACTGCAACCACTTTAGTTTTGAGCATGAACTTCAACTTTTGTTTCTCGAGGGAGCGTTGAAATTGCTTGCGGATCTCACCATCCATTGTTGGGACAATGTCTGGTGCGAATTCCACAACCGTGACCTCTGAGCCAAGACGGGCCCACACAGAGCCCATCTCCAAGCCAATGTATCCAGCCCCAATGACAATCAGCTTCTTGGGAATTTCTGTTAAAGCTAGAGCTCCAGTTGATGATACAATCCTCTTCTCATCAATGGTGATCCCAGGTAGTCCTTTGACATCCGAACCAGTGGCAATTATGATGTTCTTGCCTTTGACTACAGTGTTCCCGCCATCAATGGTGTCAACAGAAACTTCAGAAGGAGAGACAAACTTCCCATGGCCCTTGACATAGGTCACTTTGTTTTTCTTGAAAAGGCTTTCGACACCTTTTGTGAGAGTCAATACAGCTTTATCTTTTTGGCCCATCATTTCAGCAAGATCAACACTAACATTATCAAACTTCACACCATGCTTTGCAAATTTAGTTTTGGCCTCATGGTACATGTGAGATGAATGAAGAAGTGCCTGGAAACCATCAAGATAAACTCAGATTAAGCCATACTAGACCATCTATCTTTTCCAAACAGATGACTATCCTTTAAGGTCCCATACATTAGACATATAAATAGGAATCATATAGAATGCACAACATATCCGGAAGAGATATTATAAAGGCCGCATTATGACTGCTCTATGTCAGTCCCTAAGGTTTGATGTCCTGTTAAGATAAAAAAAAAAAAGAAAAGAAAATACTTGTCTAAGTGTCTCAGACCAAGAATCATGAGTTGGCTAATTCACACTTCAGACAGAATATATCATTCCCCTACACTATAGGAGATATGAGATACAGATATTATATGGTACTAGCGGTTTCACAACTTATCAAACGTTGTGTGTAAGAAGATGGTCCAACACAAAGGAGTGCTTTCAGTTGGTTCATTTGACAAGCATGGACGGACAGCATAAAAAGCACAAAATTTCATGAAAAACGACTATATGTAGAGTAAGACATACATAACAGTCGCATTGTTGCCTAACACTAGATTAGTGGAACCTCATAAGGAGATCAGTAACATCAGGTTTATACATTAGGTTAAATTAGTGATTGTGAGCCTAACTATCGACTAAGGGTGATTTTGTATGATGAAGGGGTAATGAGTCTCATATTCATGCCTATGAACACAGCACATACGATTAGAGAAACTATTGCAGAAGAATAATCAATCACCTCTAAACCTATGATTAAAACATGCATAATTAAAGCTGAATGGCTGAAATCAAAGAGTGAAAGGAGAAGCACACGGTTGAATCAACATATCCGATCGGATCGGATTGGATCGGCATGTAATTTTAAACCCTAGGGTGGATCGATGAAACATAAACTAGTGGAATTGAATTGAAGTACGTACAACGTACCTTAGAAGGAATACAGCCGACGTTGAGGCAAGTGCCACCGAGAGCACCACGCTTCTCAATACAAGTAGTTTTGAGGCCTAACTGAGCAGCCTTGATGGCGGCCACGTAACCTCCGGGACCGCCGCCGATGACGATCACATCGTTGTCGTCAGATCCCGAGGCGAATCCTCTAGAGAAAGCAGACGATGAAAGAGAAAACGAATACCTGAAAGCATCATCTGTGCATACGACGCCACTCTTCAGCAGATTGCTCATCTTCCTTCTCGCCAGATTCGCCATAGCCATATTTTCAAGATTGTTGATGATGCCCCCAAACGAGATCAAATTTCAACCTTACCAAATCTATTCTATTGTTTGAGATGGAAGGAAGGAAGGAAGGAACCTCACACAAAATACTGAAATAGGTTTTTCGGTATGCAAAGTTTGACTTTGGCCTGCCCATCTTGACTTGTATTAAACTTAACAAAAGGTAATTTCAATGTGAAATATCAATACTATACGTATCCCTCATCTATTTTTCAATTCTCACCACCCTTAAAAACTAAAAGATAGATGATCCTTTTTTTTATGACATTCAGTTACATACATATTTCAATATTAGATATGAATTGTACAAAATATGGCTAATTATATATTAGTTTAATAATCTAAAAAGTATCGTGTACTTAACACATGTAATTATATTGTTTTAAAGAGAAGAATATTTTGGTCACTATGTCAAATACATCAACTCGTTGTGTTTTCTACGTTCATTGTGTCATATATCAGTTTATTGTGTTAATATATTTTATATCATTTGTTATATATGTATTCATCATTTTGTTTTACGTTTTAGATCATTTTGTATTATTTTTGTTATTGTTTTTATAAATTATTTAAACTGGTTATATACTATTATGGTTTATAATTAGAAGTACATAATGATATACTTTAATCAATTGTATTTTTTAAAACATATAGTGTTGAATATAAAACAATATGTTATTTTGTCATTTTTTAGTAGATTATATAAACTCATTGTTATCAATTGTTGTGTTTTACAATTATAAGTACACAATAATGTTATTTACCAATGTATTTTTCATAACTTATTGTGTTCAAGATAACACAATTACGATCAATAAATACAATAGATATTATATTATTTGTCATTGATCTTAATGTATTAGATTAGTTACTTGTTAATTTATTATTGTCTTTTACATATTAGAGATATGTAACAATGTTATTCCACCGTTATTTTATTTGAAATTCATTATTTTAAAACAACACAATATTATTATTATTATTTATAGAACAATCTTGTACTCCTTTAAAGATAAAGAAATGCCCACTTTAATGGTGTAAGCTTTATAAAAAATAATATCATACATAAAGTTTATAGAAGTTTAAAAAAGATGGGAAGCGATTATTGCTAAAATGCTCTCCTAATATTTTTTTTTATAATTTGATATTAACAATTAATTAAATAGACAGATGGTTGAAATTATTTCTTATATTTTCTAGTCCTATATTTTCTAGTTTTAAAATCTTTTGTATTTTAAAACATTTGTTGTTATATTAAACTAATACCTTGCCCATTTCTTTTGTGTAGAACAAAACGAATATGCATCTTATACCTTATCTCTTAACGGGTTTTTATATCCAAAAGAGATGGTGAACTTGGGCTGTGGAATAGTTTATTAGCACACTTGTATTTGCATGGAACATACATATAAGCAAAACTATGGAATACCAAATAATTAAAAACATATACATATATTTGTTTATGTTAATAAATATATTTATTATTATTATTTCTCTAAATGATAAACAACTCTATCTTAACTAAGTTTGTTACGTGTTCTTGATGATCCCGTTCAATGTGTGACCATATAGAATCATATGTCAACTAGTAACGTTGGCATACGTCGTGTATTAGACATATAGATCCTACAATCTCTCAGTTGCATGAGATTCTACATATATCTATACATAATACGTTAGCAACACCAAAGAAATGTCATTTACAATACCCACCCATCATAAGCATATATGTTTTAAGGTAATGATATATCATAATAAATTAATTATATTTTTGTAGAAGATATACTGTTGAATATGAGGTATGAATAAGGGTCAATCTCATATAGTGTTCAACAATACTATTACTCAATCAAGAGTCATGGTGATTATTCAAACAATGTTGAAAGAATTAACCCGGTCTAAGTGTGGCCATACATATTTTTATCATTTGAGCAATTGAGGGGTCTAGAAATGTCAGCCTTTTATAGAATAAAGGAACATAATCACTATTGATTACACATGTCTCTCATTATATTTCACATTGTGCCCAAAGGCAGCCCTTATGATTGATTGGCTAAAAAACATTGTTAAACTATGTCAAAGCACAACATTTGATACATAGATTGTAACATTTTCAAAACTCACTTAGGACATTGAAATATGAAGTAACTTTGAAAGCGGGCCGTGTCCAATATTTATTCTCTAATAAATAATCTGTAGGACTTGAATACAAGATCTTGCCATTAATTTTCATCTTCATGAAAAAACCAATCCGAGTCATAATAGTCTTAGTTCAAATGTTATTTTCAAAACTTTGATCGACTACATACAGACTAACAAAGTTATTCGTGAATTTGAACAAGCTACTATAGAACACTACTAATATTAATGTATAAGATTATTCCTAACTAGTACTGGCGCCTACGCGTTGCCGTGGGGTTTTCTCGCCACACAATGAAAATAATATTATGTGTTTTTATTAAGAAAAACAAGAAATCATAAGAATTAAACAAAAGTATGAATGCATATAATTTGTCTTTGTTTTAGCTATTGTTTTAACACGAACTAAAATATTATTAATATTTTGATAAGATCAATATTTAAAATTGTTATACAATCAACTAAGTATTTTAATTGTCCATTAAACATTATAATAATACGAATATAGGGTTTATATTTAATATATAAACACTTAAACTTGAATTTTAAAATACTGTCTTTAAATAAATGTTAGACATTTATTTTTATTAGTTTATCTCAAAGAAAGATCACCTCATTTTTGTATTTAGTATTATACCAAACCTAAATGTAAGGCCCCGTTCCCGGGAAGCCTCACAGTTGGTTAATCTTAGCATAAAATCAGTTTAATAATAAAACATTACAGCGGAAATAATTAGACATTCATTTAAAACATAGAAATCATATTGTACTCATACACTTGTCCTTTAATTTCAAACAAAACATACTAATTGTTCTTAAATTACAATAAAGATGTCATAAGTAGGAATGCCATCCATAGCTCCCCAAGTAGCTCCGTGTGCCATCCTCAGCATCAGCACTTACCTGCCAACTATTATGCATAAAAGTCAGCTTCGCTGAGCGAGTTCTAGTTTTAAATATTATAAGAAAATATAATCTTTATCCTTTATATAATGACCATGCGTACAACATAGAATATAACATTACTTGCATCATAATAAGCATGTTCATTATCTTTCATTCTTTCATTATCTTTCACTTTCATCATAAATGAGATTGCACAAAGCAAGAGCTCCATGTTGATTGACAACAAATGCCAATCCCTGTCGGTACACATGAAACGGTAGCTAACCCCCGACAGTTGATCCACACTGCAAGGCACATAGCCCGCTCATGAATACAGATCCATCATCATACATTAGACTCACATAAGTGAAGTCTATCATAGTGCTTGCAAGACTTTCCATCATCAAACGGGCCCGGGGGTAACATTCATTAAGTTTCGCTTTTCATTAATATCATCTTCCATTTTAATATATATAATACTTAACTTATTAAGTACACATCATGCCAAGTAAAATCATCATAAAACATAACCGAACCGCCGCGGGACAGCGGGGGTTCGGGGGCGGCAGCCCCTGACAGCGGGGTCCTAGGGGCGGCAGCCCCTAGTGGGGTCCAAGGGGCAACGCCCCTGGCTGGGGCCGGGCTGCCAGGTCAGCGCGAAAAATTTTTATAATTAAGGATTTATATAGCAGGTTTACTTATGGAAAAATCGTTCTTCCTGTTAAAACACCTTAAAATCTTGGTCATTTAAAAACGTAAATTTAGTATGCATAATAGCCCCAAAACATGGAAAAACTTATAAATAGGGGATCTAGAACTCACCTGGATATCACGAATAACTTCTAGGCTAAGCTTACAAGGCTAGGATCACTCTACACAGCCTGCAGAATAGCTAACACTTAAAGGGGTTAATTTCTGCCTAAATTCGCTGCTAATTTCGCTGCAAGATCAGCAATTTCGCAGCTAGGTTCGCCAACAGTTTCGCTGCTAGTTTCACCAGCAGTTTCGCTGCTAGTTTCGCTAGCACCTTCGCTGGCAGTTTCGCTGGCATCTTCGCTGCCAGTTTCACTGCCAGTTTCGCCCAACTTTCGTTGGAAAAACCATGTCTGCGAAACTACCTGCGAAACTATAGTTTCGCAGGAAGATCCACAGTTTCGCTGATTGAATATGCAAATTCGCTGGATGAACACGCAGTTTCGCAGATCGCATAAAAATTACGGACCAGACCGTTTTTAACCCAAAATCATAACTTTTTACGTCCAATCCCTTAGTTTATCATCCATGAGGCTAAATCTAAGCTTTATACATGTTTTCATACGTAAAAATGTGACCTTTATGCGATTCTTTGCAACTTTTCAAAACCCAAAACCCTAGAATCCGGGTTTGATCTACAGAAGGGTTTAGAGGTCGATTCTTACCTGGATTTGTTGCTTCTTTCTTAGATCTTGATGCTCCAACACCCAGATCTTCAATCTCTTCACCTTAGAAGCTTCAAATCTTGAGTTTTCTCCACTTTCTCTCTCTACTTTCTCTCTCTACGAATTTGGTGGCTAGGGTTGTAATGAGGAAGATGAAGCTGGTTTTGGGTGCTTAAGGGCTGATTATGGGCCTTTAATCACTTAGGCTCTTGCCCATAAACTCAATTTGGCCCATAACCCATTTCCTTCTTTTATTAAATACCCATTATTTAAGCCCATTATCCTTAATGACTCGTTTCGACTTTTCGGGGTGTTACACTAAATATTAAACTAAAATAGCTTTGTAATTTTGGAAAAGAAGATGACAGAGCACACCGAAACTCTACATCTAACAATTACTTCACTTTTGACTCTTTATTTTTAACGTTTCTCAAAACACTATTTTTTAACTGCTTCTCCAAACACCACCAACCCATCTTAAAACCTCTACCCTATCTTTCTCTTCCGGCTTCAAACCCAGCGCCACCAACACTATAACACCACCAACAATACGCCACCCATTCCTCTCGCTATTCAAACACATAAACCCACCGTCGTCGCCCTTCACACCAGTGATATCTTTTAGATATGGTTTTCAACCAACGAAAAATAAGAGACGTAAATGGGGCTACTTGCGGAAGTTCGAAGGTGTGAAGCCCATCACAACCACCAAAAGCGAGATCCGCCTCTTCCAGTGGTGATTACTGGCTACTGACGGTGAGAGGGAGTTTAGGGGTCAGATCGAATACTACGTGTGCATAATCTGACAAGTTAAGGTTGTTATACGGAAAAGACAACGTGGAGCGTGTGGGCTGCTGCCACAGCCTGAAGCGACGGCTTTAGCGACCCTATATACATATTTTCAATCCCAATAGTTGCATCAACAACTTCTTCTTCCAGCCTCATCACTTGTACCTTTGGTAGGGACCATGACATCAGCCTTGTGCTTTTGAATGTTGTACACTATGCTTGGCCATTGGTATGGGTCTACAAATTTTGAATGTTGTACATTATGCTTGGCCTTTGGTACGGTGGCATTGTAGCCACCGACCAAAGGAAATAATACATATTATAATATGTTATATCAAATAGAATATTGTTGCTTACATGTTCCAAATGCCCATACTAATCTACAGATTAAGTCATTATCCATTATACTGTCACAGTATGGCCTTAGAATGTTTTTTGGTCTGTAGTAAGTTTCGAGTTTTAAATAGAATTTCTTGTTGTTAAAATACCATGTTACCTACTTTATCCTTTTGCAACTCCTTCCAAATTAAGTATTTTCACCTACTAACGAAAAGATCATCACTTGAAACGCCAACCTAAGCGTGTTTTGTTTACAATCGTTAGCAGTCTTTTTGGAAGTTCTTAAACATGTAACTACTTGCTCATATATCTTTCCATTTCGCAAATTATTATGATGTATTCTTGGAGTGTTTCAGTGACACTTGATGGAAACTACTTGGTAGTCTTCTCATCATGTTCTCTAACATATGAGACTTTTACTTTGGCATTTAATTAGTATTTATGGAAAGTCATTTTGCTAATACAAATGAATTTTTATTTTGATTGTAGCATGGACGTGGAGTTATACTCAAAACATTCTCTCTTAAATCTTGAACCTCTCATGGTTATGTTCAGATGCTTATGGAGAGACTAAATCTTTAGGCACACTAATCCATTTCAGATCTTCATTCAAAGCTTGTATGAACTCCTAGCTTATCAATGAAAGAATCTAATCCAAACCTCGATTCTTCATCATACAAATTAGGAATTTGGTTGAGTTAATATAAGCTCATTGGTAAATGAGATTAGTATTCTACTATGCACCCCCTAATTATTTTAAAATGTCATATTATCTATTGTATTTGACACACCAAAAACACTTTAATCAAAACTAAGATAATAGCTATGAGATTATCCTTGTTATAATCCACGTACAAGTACATTCATGAAGATAACATATGGACGTGATTCCTTCTCGCTAAGGCGTCTCATCAGAGAAATAATTTTCACATCCACATGTCATGAACATTATTCTAAATAATCTCGTAACACATTCCAGCACAATTTTCAAGAGGTGCTTTCATTATGTCGTACACCATAATAGCATGAAAACATAATTCCTAGCTACGTATAAAAAGAATAATGCGCATTTAATGTAAGGCCCCGTTCCCGGAGACCTCACAGTTGGTCATTTACAGCATTAAATACATTAAACATTATAAATTTACAAGTTTAAGCAGCAGAATTATTTTAACAAAAGCCATTCATTTCATTAAAAACACTGTTGTTGAGCAATACACTATTGTTTAACCGAATACAAAAGAATTGGTTAATTGCATTACAAAACAACAACAATAACAAGTATGAATGGATGTCAATCTTTCCCTGCCGAGTAGCTTCACCCTCGTGCCATCCTCAGCAATGTTTACCTGCCAACTGAAAATGTATAAAAGTCAGCGTTGCTGAATGAGTTCTAGTTTTAAAAGTAATAAAATACTTTCTGTAAGGTATACATATGAAAATACTCTTCCTGTGAAATTTCATCTCTTTATACGTGAGCATGAATTAACTATACAACCAGATAATGCTTTTTCTCTTTACTGTATGCCTTGTTAATTCTGTACTCTTTTATCTTTATCTTTCACTGTCTATATGGACCAATGAGCAATACCCTAAACTATATGCGCGGGGGAAACTGGTGCTGGGCCTTCTGGTCCCTCAATGGGCTCTGATTACTGTATACAAGGCCGACCCAGTCACCTAGGGTACACTGCAAAGGTCTGCCAATCTCAATTGACTGGCCCCGTGTGCATAATAGGGTAGCTAACCCGTATCACAATTGAGCTAACGATAACATGGTCGTGCACCTCCTATAAGCTTGCAAGACTTGTTAACATTTTATTTAAGTTCCACTTCTCTTCTTCATTAGTCTTTCGCTTTATTATTATTAATAATACTTTACGTTACGATAATAAACACACCACGTAAAGTCATACAATAATAATGATAATAATAATAATAATATAATAATAATAATAATAATAATAATAATAATAATAATAATAATAATAATAATAATAATAATAATAATAATAATAATAATAATAATAATAATAATAATAATAATAATAATAATAATAATAATGATACTAAACAATCATTATAATGCATGAAAGAAGGGATTTAATAAACCCTAGACAAACAACGGTCAAAATCCTAACTGCACAAACTCCCATAAATACCTGTAATAAATTTAAATGTTAGGCGCACCAACACTATTTGGGCGCATGAGCCCTGTTGGGCGCTTCTCCACTATGTAGGCGCATCAGTCAACACTTAACCGTTTTAACACTTAGGCGCATGAACCATTCAGGCGCATGAACTATTCAGGCGTATGGTCCATTCGGACGCATGGACACTTAGACACATGGCCATTCGGACGCATGAACACTTAGGCGCATGAACTATTCAAGCGCATGAACACTATCGGGGCGCATGACCCTACACTTAGTCGTCCGATTGCAAATTCTAGGCGCATGAACCACTGTTCAGGCGCATGAGTTACACTTAAACATTTCTAAGGCATTTCCAGGCGCATGAGCCTTATTTAGGCGCATGAACCTTCTGCTCAACATGTTTCTAGGATATTTTCGAACCCAAACATCAAGCCTATTTGTTCTAAGCTTACCAAGGTCATTCTAAGCATGAACAACATAATAGCACCTAAGGAACCTCATCAAACATGCATAATACATACGGGTATACATACATAATCATAATAAAAACCGTTTAAATACATTTTCAGCCCCAAAGAGTTTAAAACAAGTAAAACCGGGGTCTAGAAACTCACTTGGTGCAACTTTGGGTGTATCTTCCTTCTAACCCGAATGCAAATGAGTTCAAACACCTAGAAACCCACCAAACACACACACGAACACACACACACAAACACATAAACATATAACCGAGACAAAACCCATCATAAACACTTAAAACCCATGAATTCTTACCTTGAATTCAACCTCTTCTTCTTCTTCTTCAACCCGAGAGTTTTCTGTTCTCACTCTCTCTAGAACCGATCGCAAAAAGGTGATGTGAAGAGAGGGTGGGCGGCCATGCCCACCTTTACACTAACTTTTTGTACTTTTGTCCCCTTTTACATTTTTAACCCCTCAACTTGGGCTTATTGATGTTTTCTTCTTTTATTTACTTTTATAGAATAACCGGGTGTTACAAGTCCACCCCCCTTATATAGGTTTCGTCCCTGAAACCTGTTATTCTTCGAACAAACGTGGGTAATGCTGTCTCATCTCTTCCTCAGTCTCCCACGTAGATTCGGATCCCTTTCTGTGCTTCCACTACACACACATAAGAGGGACCACTTTATTTCTCAACCTCTTCTCTTTTCTATCGATGATTGCCACTGGTTGCTCCACATAATTGAGCCGTTCATCTACTTCGATATCCTCCAGTGGAACAATCATGTCTTCATCAGCTAAGCACTTTCTCAGATGAGATACATGAAATGTCGGGTGAATTCCACTTAACTCATCTGGTAACTCCAATCTATAGGGCACCTCTCCTACTCGAGCAATGATTCGGAAAGGGCCTATATACCTTGGGCTCAACTTGCCCCGCTTCCTGAATCGGATAATACCCTTCCAAGGTGAGACCTTCAACATAACCCGGTCACCCACCTGGAACTCAATCGGTCTACGTCGTTTATCAGCATACGACTTCTGTCTATCTTTGGCTGCCTTCATGAAGGCTTTAATCTTCTCAAGCTTCTCAGTTGTAGCCTTGATTACCTCGACGCTCCCCAATTCCTTCTGACCAATATCACCCCAAAAAACGGGTGTTCTGCATCTCCTACCGTATAGCATCTCATAGGGTGGCATACCAATGCTGGCATGATAGCTGTTGTTGTAGGAGAATTCGGCTAACAGTAGGTGGTCATCCCAACTTCCCCCAACATCAATCAAACATGCCCGAAGCATGTCTTCCAATGTCTGAATGGTCCTTTCTGACTGACCATCAGTTTGGGGATGATAAGCCGTGCTAATATGTAACCTCGTCCCCATGGCGTCGTGGAATTTCTTCCAAAATTTAGATATAAACCGGGTGTCACGATCAGACATAATAGACACCGGCACACCATGACGAGTTACAATTTTCCTGATGAATAGGTCAGCCAACCTTTCAGATGAATATGTCTCGCGGATTGGTAGAAAGTGAGCACTCTTCGTCAGACGGTCAACAATCACCCATATGGCATCGTACCCTTTCGGAGTACGCGCCAGCTTCGTAATGAAATCCATGGTGATGTGCTCCCACTTCCATTCCGGTATATCCAAAGGTTGAATCTTCCCATACGGTTTTTGGTGCTCAGCCTTCACTTGTAAACAAGTAAGGCACTTACTCACATCCAAAGGTTGAATCTTCCCATTCCGGTATATAACTTCTCCCTTCTTAATGTCTCCAACACCTCCCGAATGTGACCGGCATGCTCTTCTTCGCTCTTCGAGTAGATCAGGATATCATCAATGAACACAATCACTAATCTATCCAACATCGACCGGCACACTCAATTCATCAAATCCATAAAGGCAGCTGGCGCGTTAGTTAGACCAAAAGACATAACTAGGAACTCGTAGTGTCCATAACGCGTACGAAAAGCAGTCTTAGGAATGTCTTGTTCCTTCACCTTCAATTGATGGTAGCCAAATCGTAGATCTATCCTCGAGAACCAACTGGCACCTTGGAGCTGGTCGAACAAGTCATCAATCCTTGGTAACGGGTACTGATTCTTAACCGTCAACTTGTTCAGCTCTCGATAGTCAATGCACATTCGCATACTTCCGTTCTTTTTCTTTACAAACAATACCGGAGCACCCCACGGAGAGATACTCGGTCGAATGAATCCCTTATCCATTAACTCCTGCAATTGGCTCATGAGTTCCTTCATCTCAGTCGGAGCTAATCGATATGGTGCTTTGGCAACGGGTTGAGCACCGGGTACTAAATCAATTTGGAACTCAATCTCGCGATCCGGTGGCACGCAGGGTAAGTCTTCCGGGAATACGTCCGGAAAGTCACACACCACTGGTACCTCAGATAATTGCGGTACCGACGCATCCACATCTTTTACGTATGCCAAGTAGGCACTACATCCACGTTTCATGCACTTCCCCGCCACCGCCATCGAAATCACCTTCGGGATCGTAGTAACGCGATCTCCATAAATCATAACCAAACTCCCATCAGGCGCAACTAATCAAATCATCTTCTTGCGACATACGATGTTTGCTTCATAGGTTGCTAACCAGTCCATCCCTAGTACTACATCAAATCCACCTAGGGGCATCACGTGTAACCTAGCAGCAAACCTATGACCTTCTAGTTCTATAGCACAGTCCTCTATCACATCAGTAATTCTAGTGGACTTACTAATAGCGGTTTATACATCGAATGGTTCACTGACATTTCTACTACTAATAGGCAACTTAGCACAGAAAGTAGTGGAAATAAAACTCCTACTAGCACCGAAATCAAACAATACAGAGGCACAAGTTTGGTTTACTAGAAACATACCTGACACGACATCGAGATCAGCTCTGGCCTCCTCCCGGGTCATGGTGTAAACTCTAGCACTTGCCCTCTGCCCTCCTTCCTCCGGCTTCTTCTTCGCTCCAGAGCTCTCCGCCCTCGGCTTCTTACAGTCTTTGGTCGCGTGGCCCTCCCCGCCACAGTTATAGCACTTCAGCGCCCTACAGTCTCTAGCGATGTGGCCAGGCTTGCCACACTTGAAGCTACATTCATTCCCATCCTGCACTCACGGGTATGCTCCCTTCCACATCTGTCACACTTTATCAGCCCTGATCTTGACGACACCCCACGGTCGTCCACTTTCATCTTCTTGTTGTTTGGAGTGAAAAAACCACGTCCAAACCTCTTCCCATTCCAGTTCTTACCATTCCCACTCGTCTTCTTGTTGGTCGGATCATGATTATATACCAAAGACACTAAATTATATAACACTGAGTGGTTAGTGATCCAATATACCATTTTCATGAACATGATAAGTTTCATAAATAACCTTAATGGCTGATTGTTATAGTATAATAACTTCTTATTAGTTATTAAATTTAACCAAAGCTTTACATTTCAATGACTTTGAATCTTATTTGAGTTCTACGTAGCTCCCACCTGCTTCCACAATTTAATAACATTACAGAGATAATCTTTTGAATAGGTCTTCCTACATTCGGTCATGACCTTATTTTTCTGGACGCCATTTCCCTCCATAATATTGAAAAAATTAACACTTAAACCATCCATAATGTCAGGTTATTGTATTAGGAATAAATATAACAATTAAAAATAATTATAATCTATTAAGAATTATAGACACATGGGTATGTATTAAAACCAATCCTCATGCTTTGGGCATATATGCAGGACCGGTTAAGGGATGGTCAATACAACACAAGCATACAATGAAGAGAGTGTTTAGAACACTTAACAAATCAAATAGGTAGCTGGGACTAGTATGGTTTGATACTTAGAACACAAGTAAAAATGAGACAGAATAAGAAACAAGCAACACAAGGATATTGGTTTTCAAGATTGCAGTATATTGCTTCTCAAGTTCTATTACAAGTGCTTACAAAGCATAGAAAGAAAGTTACAAGGACTTGAGATACTTTATACTACATCCTACAACTGACCATACTTTGAAGGCCAACTGGAAACATTAATGTAGACAACAAAATCAATGTAGACACAAAAGGCAAATTGCCTTCTGACAAGTGACTATGACATGCCACAACTCACATCCTAATCTATTACAAAAAGGATAAAAGTACATAAAGTAGAAAGAAACAGACTCAAGACCTCAATGTACAGGTACCAAAAGCATGGACCTTTTCACCAACTTGTATAAGTTGGTAAGTCTTTAGAGTTGCAGCGGAAAGTGATCCAGCTTTATGGAAAAGTACATCAGATAAAGCACGTGTTAAAAGTATTCGGAAGAAATCTGTCATCACTTCTTTGGCTTCGGAAGACTTTGTCTTTGAAACTTCAGAAGACTTCACTTTTGGCTTCGGAAGATATTGGTCTTGGCTTCGGAAGATTTCATACTTAGAATATTTTCTAGTGTAGAGTATGAAACTTCCGAAGCATTTCTACTCTGCACTTTAGTGCATGCATGTAGGAGAGACTTGGGTTGTTTTGGGTGCATCAACCTTTCATTAAACCTTACAAAACTCCCCCTTGGCTGATGCTACCAAAACAATGCAGACTTTAGATATTGACTTTTATAGTATGATGATGACCATACCCTTCTTCATTAGATGGTCAGGATCACTCAGACTTTTAAAGTATCTTCTCATCTCAAAGAGATCATGCAGAGGTAGGTTAAACATGTCTTGCCATGTGTAGACATCTTGACCACTTTGATCTGTATTGACATACCATCTTTCTGGATTAGTAGTGAAGGTCCAAGACAAGATGGGTCTTCCTGATGCAAGAGGATCTACTTGTGTCGGGTTTGTTAAGCTGCCTCTTGTTGCACTTCCTTAGGATGCTCTGACTCATCCTGAGGTCCGGAGGTGGATGACTTTGACTTCTTCTTCTTCTTCTTTGAAGCAGGTTTAGTAGCCATCCTCTTCCTCCTCTTTGGGAACTTTAACTGAGAAGACTGGCCTTCAGCACCAGGTTGTTCTGTCTTATCTTTCTCAGTTTGGTCCTCCTCTCTCACAAGTTCAGAAGTAGAGGGAGTGGGACCCTGCTGAGTTTCAGCATGAGGTCCAGGTTGTGTTGTCTCAACTTGTTCAACCTTAACCTCAACTTCAGGAGGAGCTTGACTTGGTGGGGAGGTGTAAGTCAACTGTAAGGCCCCGTTCCCGGGACACTCACAGTTGGACAATCATCGCATATAAAACATATATTAACGTTTACTAAAACATTGCAGCGAAATAACTTGGCAAACCATTTCATATATTAATAAATGCTTTTGCAAAATAATACAACAGTATTAATCGTACAAAACATCATTTGATTGCATTATAACACAAAAATGTCATTATATCTTAAAATGGATGCCATCCAAAACAAGCCAAGTAGTTGCGCCCGTGCCATCCTAAGCAACTTACCTGCCAACTGGAAAATACATAAAAGTCAGTGTTGCTGAGTGAGTTCTAGTTTTATGAAAATATGATACATTACTTTCGTTTAAAACCGTTCTTTACTTTCATTCGTGATCATTCATCATACATACAAATAGATAATTTTGTTATTATCTTTCATCATGTAATCATCGTACGTCATTCATTATCATTCGTACATTCATTCTCTTTCATCTCGTACATTCCATACGTTCATCATTAGCCTTTACTTTCATTTGGACCAATGCCATATGCTATACCCCAAACGTAGGCACGAAGCGGGTACTGGGCCGAAGTCTATAAATAGACCCCTAACATTACGCACGAAGCTTGACACCAGTACCGGGGCAAGCGACAAGGATCCCATACATTTGGTCAGTCACAAAGACTAGACCCCTATGTGTATCCTTACAGGTCAGATAAACCACACACAGTTGAGCTAACAACATTTTAGAGTTGTGCACCTTCTTTCATTTGCTTGCAAGACTTTACATTCATCCATTGATTCATGCATGCACTCATTCATTAACATTCGCTTTAATTACATAATACTTTACATTCATTTCATAACCATACCACGTAAAGCCAAGGAATAATACGTAATAAGGAACATAAAGAAACATAACATAACCATACATAACATCATCATAAACATCACATACAACATCATATATCATCATGCATCAACCCCGGGAACATCCCAAGTCATAGCCTAAAACTTCCTTTTTTCCAAAAATTTAAGAAATAATTCTAAGTCCCTTAGACGCATGGGCACTATGCAGGCGCATGGGAACACTTAGGCGCATGGGTAATTTTTGGGCGCATGAGCACTATACGGGCGCATGGCCCACACTTGGTCATATGGGGCAACTTTCTAGGCGCACGGATACTATTTGGGCGCATGGGCTTTCAGGCGCATGGGACTTAGGTGCATGAGCAACTAAATTTAACTAACCAACATAATGTAAGGCCCCGATCCCAGGACACTCACAATTGGATAATCATCGCATATAAAACATAAAATATACATTTACATCTATGAAAAACATCGCAGCGGAATAATATAAAACCATTTCATATATTAATGACTGCTTTTGCAAAATAATACACCATTGTTAACCGTTACAAAATATTATCATTGCATTACATAAGAAAAACGTCATAGTTATACAAATGGATGCCATCCCAAAAATGTCAAGTAGCTGCCCCGTGCCATCCTCAACAACAATCACCTGCCAACTGGAAAATACATAAAAGTCACCGTTGTTGGGTGAGTTCTAGTTTTATAAATAAAATACTTTATATCCTTTTACAACTGTTCATTACTTTCGTTCGCGATCATGCATCATACGTACACATAGATAATAGCATTATTATCTTTCATCATTCATTCGTTAACTTTCGTTCATTCATCATCGTCATCGATCTTCTTGTTAAAACCTCTTAAAATCTTAGTCATTTAGAAACATATATCTAGTATGCATTTCCAGCCCCAAAGAAGTTTAAAACCTTTAAAATAGGGGATCTAGAACTCACCTGTACTCGATGAGTAGCTTCTCAATCAAGCTTTCAAAGAAAGGGTTGCACTACACAGCCTGCAGATAAGTTAACACTTAAAGGAGTTAATTTCTGCCTAATTTCGCTGCTAATTTCGCTGCCAGATCAACAGTTTCGCTGCTAGTTTCACCAGCAGTTTCACTGCTAGTTTGGCTGATAGTTTTGCTGGCATCTTCGCTGCCAGTTTCGCTACCAGTTTTGCCCAACTTTCATTGGATAACCATATCTGCGAAACTACGCGGGAAGTTTTCATAGTTTCGCTGGACGACTATGTAATTTCGCTGGATGAACCTGTAATTTCGCAAAACGGGCTAAAATTTACGAACCAACCCATTTTTGACCCAAAACTTCAATCTTTTTCCTCCAAAACCTTGGTTTATCATCCAATAAGCTTTATCTAAGCTTCTTACATGTTTTCTTACACAAAAACGTGAGTTTTGGGCGAATCTTTGCCACTTCCAAAAACCCAAGCCCTAGAATCCGGGTTTACATCAAAATGAAAGATTAGATGATGTTTCTTACCTAGATTCTTGGTGTTTTCTTGTTGTTTGGATGCCCACGAACACCGATCTTCAATCCCGTGATCAACCGAGCCTTGAATCTTCAACTCTCTCCATTTTCTCTCTCTACACTCTCTCTCTAGAATTTAGGTGTTGAGTTGCAAATGAGAGCTGCTCAAGCTGATCCGTTTATATATATCGGGCGTTCCTGGGACCTTAAACTCGCCAAACACATATCCCGCGAGGTCTACTCGGTCCATACTCCATACCCGCTTATTTTCTTTAAATAATCTCGGCTAAGCCCATTACTATTAATTGGCTCGTTTCGAATTTGTTCCGGGCGTTACAAGTCCACCCCCCTTATATAGGTTTCGTCCCCGAAACCTGTTATTCCTCAAACAAAAGTGGGTAATGTTGTCTCATCTCCTCTTCAGTCTCCCACGTCGACTCGGATCCCTTCGTGTGCTTCCATTGTACACGCATAAGAGGAACCACTTTATTCCTTAGTCTCTTCTCTTTGCGATTGATGATCGCCACTGGTTGCTCCACATAATTGAGCCTTTCAACGATTTTTCAATGTCTTCCAGTGGTACGATCATATCTTCGTCGGCTAAGCACTTGCTCAAGTGAGATACATGAAATGTCGGATGAATTCCACTTAACTAACTGGGCAAATCCAACCTATAGGCGACCTCTCCTACTAGAGCAATGATTCGGAAAGGCCCTATGTATCTCGGGCTCAACTTGCCCCGCTTTCTGAACCGAATGATACCTCTCCAAGGTGAGACTTTCAACATAACCCTGTCACCCACCTGGAACTTAATTGGTCTACGTCGTTTGTCGGCATACGACTTTTGTCTATCCTTAGCTGCCTTCATAAAGGCTTTGATCCTTTCCAGCTTCTCAGTCGTAGCCTCGACCACCTCGACACTCCGTAACTCTTTATGGCCAATATCACCCCAACAAGCGGGTGTTCTACATCTCCTACCGTATAGCATCTCATAAGGGGGCATACCAATGCTGGCATGGTAACTGTTATTGTATGAGAATTCAGCTAATGGTAAGTGGTCATCCCAACTTCCTCCAAAATCAATGACGCATACCCGGAGCATATCTTGTAGTGTCTGAATGGTCGTTTCTGACTGACCATCTGTCTGGGGATGATAAGCCGTGCTGATATGTAACCTCGTCCCCAAAGCATCCTGAAATCTCTTCCAAAACTTGGATGTAAACCGGGTGTCACGATCCGACACGATAGACACCGGTACACCATGGCTACTTACAATTTCCTTGATGAATAGATCTGCAAGTTTCTCAGAGGAATACATCTCACGAATCAGTAGGAAGTGATCACTCTTCGTCAAACGATCAACTATCACCCATTTGGCATCATACCCTTTCACGGTACGCGGTAACTTCGTGATAAAGTCCATGGTGATATGCTCCCACTTCCACTCGGGTATATCCAAAGGTTGGATCTTTCCGTATGGCTTCTGATGCTCCGCCTTCACTTGTAAGCAAGTAAGGCACTTACTCACATACTCCACTACGTCACGCTTCATACCCGGCCACCAATAATCTTTCTTCATGTCTTGAAACATTTTTGTGGCGCCAGGATGAATGGAGTATCGAGTCTTATGAGCCTCATCCAAGATCTTTCCACGTAGATCCCCATAACGAGGAATCCACATCCGCCCGAATCGGGTTCTAAGACCGAGTGTGTTTTCACCCAACTCCGCGACTAGACCTCTCATCCTTTCGGAGTTAAGATGATCTTCCTTCAAGGCCTCATATTGAAACTCCTTAACCTGTGTCATCACATCAGAGGTCATGATCAACTGATAAGCCTTCTCCCGAATCGGCTCGGGTCTCTCCTTTCGGCTAAGGGCATTTGCCACTACGTTGGCCTTTCCCGGATGGTAATGGATCTCGCAATCATAATTCTTTATGAGCTACAACCATTGCCTCTGACTCATATTCAAATCTTTTTGCTCGAAGAAGTACTTCAAGCTCTTGTGGTCGGTGAAGATGGTGCACTTCGTCCCGTAAAGGTAGTGCCTCCAAATCTTTAATGTAAAGACCACAGCTGCTAACTCCAAGTCATGAGTAGGATAATTAATCTCATGAACCTTCAATTGTCGGGATGCATAAGCTATAATCTTTCCTCGGTGCATCAACACACAACCCAACCCCGAGTAAGAAGCATCTGAGTAGACCACCAAGTCCTCGCTTCCATCGGGTAATGATTAGACTGGAGCTTGCGTCAGCCTCGCCTTTAGCTCCTCAAAAGCCTTATCTTGATCTTGACCCCATACAAATTTTACATCTTTGCGGGTCAACTTAGTCAACGGGGAAGCTATCTTAGAGAAGTCTTGGATGAATCTATAATAGCCCGCCAACCCCAAGAAACTACGGATTTCGGATGGCGTCTTTGGAGACTTCCATTGCATCACCGCCTCCACCTTTGCCGGGTCTACCATGATCCCCTCGGGATTCACCACATGACCCAAAAACTGAACCTCGCGCAACCAGAACGCGCACTTAGAGAACTTGGCATACAACTTCTCCTTTCTCAACGTCTCCAACACCTCTCGAATGTGACCGGCATGCTCCTCCTCGCTCTTCGAATAAATCAGGATATCATCAATAAACACAATCACTGATTTATCCAACATCGACCGACACACTCGATTCATCAAATCCATAAAAGCAGCTGGCGCGTTTGTTAAACCAAAATACATAACGAGGAACTCGTAGTGTCCATAACGCGTACGAAAAGCTGTTTTAGGAATATCTTGCTCCTTCACCTTCAACTGATGGTAGCCAGATCGAAAATCTATCCTCGAGAACCAACTGGCACCTTGGAGCTGATCAAACAAGTCATCAATCCTCGGTAATGGATACCGATTCTTCACCGTTAGCTTGTTCAACTCACGGTAGTCGATACAAATCCTCATACTACCGTCCTTCTTCTTCTTAAACAATACCGGAGCACCCCAAGGAGAGATACTTGGTCTAATGAACCCCTTATAGAGCAATTCCTGCAGTTTCTCCATCAATTCCTTCATCTTGGTCGGAGGCAGTCGATACGGTGCCTTAGCTACAGGCTGGGCACCGGATATCAAGTCGATTTGAAACTCGATCTCGCGGTCCGGTGGCACACCAAGTAAATCTTCTGGAAACACGTCTGGGAAGTCACACACAACTGGTACATCGGACAATTTTGGTGTTGACGTATCCACATCCTTCACGTAGGCCAAGTAGGCACTACATCCATGTCCCATGCACTTTCCCGCCACAACCATCGAAATCACCTTCGGAATTGTAGTGACTCGGTCACCATAGATCGTCACTGAAATCCCGTCAGGCGCTGTCAATCGGATCATCTTCTTGCGACACACAATGTTTGCCTCGTAGTCCGCCAACCAATCTATTCCAAGGACTACATCGAAACCACCTAAGGTCATCATGAATGGTCTAACAGGAAAGTTATGACCTTCTAATTCAATGTCACAACCTTCTATCATCTCAGAAATTTTGGTAGACTTACCTATGGCAGTTTTTACATCAAAGGGCTCACAAATACTTCTACTCCTAATGGGCAACTTAGCACAAAAGGTAGCAGAAATGAAACTCCTACTAGCACCAGAGTCAAATAACACGGAAGCAAGACTTTGGTTTACTAGAAACGTACCTGATACCACATCGGGGTCCATCCTAGCCTCCTCTTGGGTAATCGTGAAAGCTCAAGCGCTCGCCTTCTGCCTTTAACCTCCAGCCTTCTTCACTACCCCAGAACTTTCAGCCCTCGGCTTCTTACAGTCCCTACTCATGTGGCCCTCCCCGCCACAGTTAAAACACCTCGCCACCTTGCACTCTCTTTCCATGTGGCCAGGCTTCTCACACTTGAAGCACACGTTCAATCCCTACCCACACTCTCCAGCGTGCTCCTTCCCGCACTTACCACACTTCTTCGACTCCACACCGGGTGTAACCACACGCCGGTCATCCACCCTCGCAACCTTATTATTTGGAGCGGCCCCGTCACGTCCAAACCGTTTCCCATTCCAGTTCTTGTCACCGCCACCTTTCTTCCCCACCTCAGCCACCGCCACTTCTCGCTCGTCATACAGCCTCCCTGCCAGATCAACCACCGACCTGAACGTACCTGGTCGGGCGGTGATCATGTGCCTGCGGATATCCGCCGGCAAGCCCTGGATGTATCTCTTAATCTTCCGTGACACAGGTGTCACCTGATCCGACACCAGCCGTGCCATCTCATTGAATTTGGTGGTGTACTGTTGATGCGTCATAGTTCCCGCCTCCAGCTGCAGGAACTTCCTTTCCACCTTGTCAAGCTCTCTATGAGGACAGAACTCCTCGATCACCAACTTCTTCAGCTCGTTCCACCTCATCCTTGCAATTGACCTGCTACCCTCGGCCTGGATGATATTGTTCCACCAACACAAGGCCGAGTCCACGAAGGAATGGGTAGCAAACTTCACCTTCTAATCCTCCCTGCACTCGCTGATATCAAGCACAACTTCCATCTCCCTCACCCACCAATGGGCAGCAGCAGCAGTGCCATTGGCATCAAAAGTAGGGGGCTTGCATCTTTGGAATGCTCCATAATTATAGCCTCGTGCAATTTCTTGCACAGGCTCGTCCTCCTCCTCCTCATCGGAGACCACCGTCTCAGTCTCAGGTTGCTCCCTTTCCCCCGTGGGCCTGCTCCTTTCCCTTCTATCTCCTTCCCTTACAGCTTTGATTACTTCAGTCACCACAGACGGTAGGATCGTCTGCATGACCTGGTGAACCTCTTCCACCACAGCCTCCTTCACCGAGGCCGTTAGGTTAGCACTTTCATCACTACCCTCCGGATGAGAGGTCTCGGGCTCTTCATTGGCCATCTCTTCAGCCCTAGCCTTTCCTCTTGTGACCCGTGTGTTAGAACCGTGTACGTACGGAGTACTAACTGATTCTGCGTTTATACCGGATCAAATAGTGCGGAATCCTATTTGATTGGCGATCCAATCAGTGAGAACAATTACCCAATCAATATATGATTGAAACTAAACGTTATGAACGAATATGGATCAATCATGAATGATCTATGAACTTGGACAGGTTGTTTGGGACGTTCTGGACGGGTAGGGTTCTTGTGTTTTCAATTGCTATGTTTTTCCACGAATTAAGTGGTATTTATAGGTTAGAGGTTTCCAATCGTACAACTGAACCATTAGCATGGTTCAGTCGTGCGACTGAATCATGCGATTGATCCATACGCACGACTGAAGATTCAGTCGTGCGACTGAGTCAATCTTATGTCTCAATCGTACGACTGATCCAGTCTCCTGGTTCAGTCGTACTGGTCCATAAGCATGATGTATTCATGCGTATGGTCCATTCGCATGAAGACTCATCCGACTAGGTTGAACACATTTCTCAATCATTATTGACTAAAAACAGTGCACAATAACCTCAAATCTATATAATATGATCATACATATACATTACACTTCAACATAATAATAATGTGAAATAAATAAACATGAATAAACATCAATCACATATTATATTTTATTGAACCATTTCATTACATATTATAAGACATGAAAGACTTTTACATTTAAGCTCATAAACTAGGAACAACATGTATCCACACCATGGTCCAACACCACGTCCACCTCGGCCTCCGCCACGCGAAGCCTTAGAAGATCTACCTCCAGCCATCCTCTAACACATTATAAGATCCAAACACCAACACGGTCATTCAAGGTAATAGCTCAGTTTATGTCAAGTATAGTAAGTCCCTAATTACAGTTGCCAGTTGTGATTAGCCACTTACTTTACTTTTCATACACCAAGCATTTCCTATCCTGACTACATCAGTATTTAAATCTACTAAAGGCACATAAATCACATAACATGCACACATAATACCAGTTATCATTAAAAAAAATACCTGATAGCACATAGCTACTCGGACTGGCATCCCTTCCCTTTGTCCCATTCTCAATTTAAGTTTAGGTTTCTTTTGAAATTATTTACCTGTTTCACATAAACTTTGGGTCTGATACCAACTTGTAAGGCCCCGATCCCGGGACACTCACAGTTGGACAATCATCGCACATAAAACATAAAATATACATTTACATCTATGAAAAACATCACAGCGGAATAATATAAAACCATTTCATATATTAATGTCTGCTTTTGCAAAATGATACACCATTGTTTACCGTTACAAAATATTATCATTGCATTACATCACAAAAACATCATTGTTATACAAATGGATGCCATCCCGAAAATGCCAAGTAGCTGCCCCGTGCCATCCTCAGCAACAATCACCTGCCAACTGGAAAATACATAAAAGTCACCGTTGTTGAGTAAGTTCTAGTTTTATAAATAAAATACTTTATATCCTTTTACAACTGTTCATTACTTTCGTTCGCGATCATGCATCATACGTACACATAGATAATAGCATTATTATCATTCATCATTCATTCATTAACTTTCGTTCATTCATCATCGTACGTCATCGTTATCATTCACTTTCATTCATAATCTTCTTTACTTATCTTTGGTACATTCGTTAACTTCCGATGACATGTACTGTACCCCGAACATTGTGCACGAAGCTTACCCTAGGGTCTGGGGCAAGTACACTCATCATTATCATTCATCTTTCATTCCGGACCAATGCCATGTGCTATACCCCAAATATTATGCACGAAGCTGGTTACTGGGCGTGAGGTCTATCATAGACCTCGAACATTGTGCACGAAGCTGACTCCAGTACCTAGGGCAAGCGACAAGGATCCTATACGTATGGTCAATTATAAAGATTAGACCCCAGTGTGCATCCTTCTGGGGTAGCTAACCCGTACACAGTTGAGCTAACACCCTTCGTTGGGTGTGAACCTCCATACATTGCTTGCAAGACTTTCTTACTTTCCTTCATTCATTAATGCATGCATTCGTTCTTACTTACCCTCCGCGGAACAGCGGTGGTGTAAGGCCCCGTTCCCGGAAAACCTCACAGTTGGTTAATCATAGCATAAAATCATTTTCCATAATCAAAACATTGCAGCGGAGTTAAATAGACATTCATTAGAAACTTGGAAATCATATTGTACTCATACGTTTGTCTTTTAATTGCAAACAAAACATATTACTTGTTCTTAAATTACAATAAAGATTTCATAAATAGGAATGCCATCCATAGCTCCCCAAGTAGCTCCGTGTGCCATCCACAGCATCATCGTTTACCTGTCAACTATTATGCATAAAAGTCAGCTTTGCTTAGTGAGTTCTAGTTTTAAATAGTATAAGAAAATATAAACGTTATCCTTCAGATAATGACCATGCATACATCATACTACATAACATAACTTGCATCATAATAAGCATGTTCATTATCTTTCATTCTTTCATTATCTTTCACTTTCATCATAAACGAGATTGCACAAAGCAAGAGCTCCATGTTGATTGACAACGAATGCCAATCCTTGTCGGTACACATGAAAACGGTAGCTAACCCCCGACAGTTGATCCACACTGCAAGGCACATAGCCCGCTCATGAATACGGATCCATCATCATAAATCAGACTCACATAAGTGACGTCTATCATAGTGCTTGCAAGACTTTACATCATCAAACGGGCCTGGGGGTAACATTCATTAAGTTTCACTTTTTATTAATATCATCTTCCTCTTTGATATATATAATACTTAACTTATTAAGTACACAGCATACCAAGTACTAGCCATCATAAGGCATAACCGACCCTCCGCGGGACAGCGGGGGTTCGGGGGCGGCAGCCCCTGACAGCGGGGTCCTAGGGGCGGCAGCCCCTAGTGGGGTCCAAGGGGCAACGCCCCTGGCTGGGGCCGGGCTCGATGAGTTGCTTCTCAATCAAGATATGGCAACGCCCCAGGTCAGCGCGAAAAAGTTTTTATATTTAAACATTTATATAGCACATTTACTTATAGAAAAATCGTTCCTGTTAAAATCCCTTAAAATCTTGGTCATTTAAAAACGTATATTTAGCATGCATAATAGCCCCAAAACATTGAAAACTTATAAATAGGGGATCTAGAACTCACCTGAACTCGATGAGTTGCTTCTCAATCAAGCTTTAAAAGAAAGGATTGCACTACACAACCTATAGATAAGTTAACATTCAAAAGAGTTAATTTCTGCCTAATTTCGCTGCTAATTTCGCCAGCAGTATCGCTGCTAGTTTCGCTGGCATCTTTGCTGGCAGTTTCGCTGGCATCTTCACTGCCAGTTTTGCTGCCAGTTTCGCCCAACTTTCGTTGGAAAACCATGTCTGCGAAACTACCTGCGAAACTATAATTTCGCAGGAAGATCCATAGTTTCGCTGGACGAATATCTAATTTCGCTGGATGAACACCCAGTTTCGCAGAACGGGCTGAAAATTACGAACCAACCCATTTTTGACCCAAAACTTCAATATTTTACATCCAAAACTTTGGTTTATCACCCAATAAGCTATTTCTAAGCTTCTTACATGTTTTCTTACACAAAAACGTGCGTTTTGGGCGGATCTTTACCACTTTCAAAAACCCCAAACCCTAGAATCCGGGTTTACATCAAAAGGGACGATTAGATGTTGTTTCTTACCTGGATTCTTGGCGTTTTCTTGTTGGTTGGGTGCTCACGAACACCAATCTTAAATCCCAAGATCAACCGAGCCTTAGATCTTCAATTCTCTCTACTTTCTCTCTCTACTCTCTCTCTCTAGAACTAGAGTTTTGAGTTGCAAAATGAGAGCTGCTCAAGCTGATCCGTTTATATATACCAGGCGTTCCTGGGACCTTAAACTCGTCAAACTCATAACCCGTAGAGTTAACTCGGTCTATAACCCATATCCATCTTATATTTATTAAATGGTCTCGTCTAAGCCCATTATTATCAATTGGCTCGCTTAGAATTTATTCGGGGCGTTACAGGTGGTTTGGGGGCGACAGCCCCTGACAGCGGGGTCCTAGGGGCAACAGCCCCTAGTGGGGTCTAAGGGGCAACGCCCCTGGATGGGGCCGGGCTGCCAGGGCAGCGCAAAATTTTTTTATCTTAACACTTTTATATAGCATATTTTCTTATACGAAAATCGATCTTCTTGTTAAAACCTCTTAAAATCTTAGTCATTTAGAAACGTATATTTAGTATGCATTTCCAGCCCCAAAGAAGTTTAAAACCTTTAAAATAGGAGATCTAGAACTCACCTGTACTCGATGAGTAGCTTCTCAATCAAGCTTTCAAAGAAAGGGTTGCACTACACTGCCTGCAGATAAGTTAACACTTAAAGGAGTTAATTTCTGCCTAATTTCGCTGCTAATTTCGCTGCCAGATCAGCAGTTTCGCTGCTAGTTTCGCCAGCAGTTTCGCTACTAGTATCGCCAGTAGTTTCGTTGCTAGTTTCGCCAGCAGTTTCGCTGGCATCTTCTCTGCTAGTTACGCTACCAGTTTCGCCCAACTTTCGTTGGATAACCATATCTGCGAAACTACCTGCGAAACTATAGTTTCGTAGGAAGCTTTCATAGTTTCGCTGGACGACTATGTAATTTCGCTGGATGAACCTGTAATTTCGCAAAACGGCCTGAAAATTACGAACCAACCCGTTTTTGACCCAAAACTTCAATATTTTTCCTCCAAAACCTTGGTTTATCACCCAATAAGCTTTATCTAAGCTTCTTACATGTTTTTCTTACACAAAAACGTGAGTTTTGGGCGAATCTTAGCCACGTTCAAAAACCCAAGCCCTAGAATCCGGGTTTACATCAAAATGAAAGATTAGATGATGTTTCTTACCTGGATTCTTGGTGCTTTCTTGTTGTTTGGATGCCCACGAACACCGATCTTCAATCCCGTGATCAACCGAGCCTTGAATCTTCAACTCTCTCCACTTTCTCTCTCTACACTCTTTCTCTAAAATTTGGGTGTTGAGTTGCAAATGAGAGCTTGCAGAGCTGGCTTACTTTATAGATATAGCGGGCTTATCTCCCGGACCTTAAACTCGCCAAACACATATCCCGCGAGGGCTACTCGGTCCATACTCCATTACCCGCTTATTTTCTTAAAATAATCTCGGCTAAGCCCATTATAATTAATTGGCTCAGTTCGACTTTATTTCGGGCGTTACACATAATTTCAGTCCCAAGTCCAATTCTAACATGTTCTAAGCTTAGCTCTTACACTCTAAGAAATAGAAACATATACATAACATGATCATAACATCGTAATCACCCAAATCATACCCCACCCACATACACATACACATGAACATACGGGTAACATACCCATTTCTATAAAAACATACATACATGTATTTCCAGCCCCAAAGAAGTTTAAAACATGTAAAATAAAGGATCTAGAACTCACCTTTGACAACTTTTGGGTAGAACTCCTTCAAACTCGAATGCAAATGAGTTCAAGCACCTAGAACCTTCCAAAAACACAACCCGAAAACAAAACACACATATAAGCATGTAACCGAGGCTATAAACCAACCAAGAACACTTAAAACACCATAAACATACCTCAAATCTGGCTTCTTCTTCTGCTTCTTCAAAAACCCAAAACTTTTCTCTACTTTATCTCTTAAAAAATCCGAACAAAAGTGATAATATCACCTTTTGTACAAAATATTTATTTTATTTGTACCCTGTGCACATTTAACCCCTCAACTTGGGTTAAATTGCGTTTCTTCTTTTTTATTCACTTTTATTCTTTATTTCTGTTGGTCCATTTGAACGATTTGCAGTACAAATGAGATGTTGGATTGTTCAATATCAAATACACACAATGAGAAACAAAGATGATGAAGATTAAGAGCAACCACAAATGATTCAAAATAAAGCAATGAAGATCAACATAATCAATAATGCCAAAGCACAATGATATTTCTATGAAATTACTGCTTACAATACACACTTGCAACAAGAATAAACGATTAGGGTTTTTGCAAGCTTAACCACAATGAAAATGATCATAACTATATATGGCAGTCTTAGTTTCGCAGACAGTTTCGCTGTTAGCGAAACTGTTTTGCCGAAACTGTAGTTTCGTCTGTCAGAAACAACAGTTTCGCCGAGCGAACTAAACAGCTGACTGTGAGCGAAACTATAGTTTCGCTCACAGTTTCGCTGGACTGCAAAACTACATAAAGCTAATTACATACAAAAGGAAAATAACATAAGACCTATTACAAGCAAAAATAAACATTCTAATCTAAGGTGAGTCCAACCTATGCATGATCTTCAATACTCCCCCTAGGTTGGACCTCACCGCCTTCACTCATCTTGATTTATCTCGTCAGCTCCAGTTTCCTACGCTGCTTTTGATTTGTCTTCTACACCTCCTGCAGCAACCTCCTTGGGGACTTCAACAAATGATTCACCTTGGTCTCTTCCTGCTTTATTAGCCCCTTCAGGATGAGCACTAGCTTGCCTAAACTGTCTGCCCAGATCCTGTATGTCCATGTTTAAATCATCTTGGGCCCTTACTTTCTCTGCAAGCCTCTTGACTTCTGCTCTAACACTTCTAATCTTATTTGCCACAGTCATAAACAGACTGGCTTCTTTCCTTGTCTCTTCGCCCCCCCCCCAGCCTTGATATGATTCTCACACAAAACCAGCAAATCTTCATCACAAAAACTGAAAAGCTCCATAGGGTCAAAGACTTTGAATTCTCTACCATTCTTCACTCTTATCACCGCCTCCCCCGTGTTATTATCGTAAAACCACTTCTCAAAATTCTATAGCTGTTGGGGAAGGGGATTTGCCAACCTGACTCTATTCACAGTCTTTGGTGGTTTTACCCTTAGGACAATTCTTTCTTTTCCAGTCTCCCAATCTTTGTCTTTCTTTGATTGTCTTCTCTCTGCTTTCATGTATCCAAAAGACTCAAAGTTGTCATTTAAACCATTCTTTATCTCTTTCTGCGAAAGTGAGGCTCGTTCACTAAGATTGGCCTTCAGTAACGGCAATGCTGCCAGCCTCCTCAAATCCCATTTTGGCAAGGTCGTGAATGCCTTTCCTTCTTCATGTAAGAAATACCACTCCCTCTCCTTTTAATCATGAACATCTTGAGGTTGGAGTTGTAACACCAGCTAATTATCCTCTTATCAGCCTCCTTCTTGCTCAACCCTTCCAAGTTTTGGAATAGGAGAGTCAGCTCTTCAGGCTCTTTTTCTTTAACAAACCATTCTTCTCTAGCCATATCGAAGACATCTTCATCTAGTTCTCCTTTTTTGGCTACATATGTCAGTGGTCTCTCATCAACTTCATAAAATTCTGGCTCAGAATCATAGTCAACCAGCTGCTCATCATCTTCCTCTTCATCAATTAGCCCTTTGCCTTTTTCAACATTTTTCTCTACTATCACCTCTTCACCCACCAAATCCTTTTCAAAATCAAACTGCATACTGACAAAACCAGCTTCTATAATCTCCTCCTCATTTCCCTTATCTTCATCTTCATTCCTCATTCCAAAACCTTCCACACCAGCAGTTGCTGCACCAGATTTGCCCTCTCCTGCTCTGGAGGAGGTACCCTCATTCAAGAACGGGTATTTAGAAGTATCAGTTAAATCATCTAACTCAGATTGAGTTAGTTGATTGGGCAGGCCGGTAACAGTTTTCAATTGATTAATTTCCTCAAACAGCTTCTTTATCAGCAAGCTTTGATCTACCAGCATCTTCTTCATTCCATCTATCAACTCATCCTTTTGACTTTCCAACATCTCTTGATTAGTGAGTTTAGTCTTTATCATGCTCAATTCATTAGCCAGAGAGCTGTTAAGGTTTCGAATCACATCCTCATCTAAACTTCCTCTTTCTTCCCTCCTTGGAGTTACAATAAATGCTTGATGTTTCTGTTTAGTTCTCCTTTCGGATTCTCCTATATCAGCTTTCTTCTTCGACCTTCTCTCTTTCTCAACCCTTATCTCCTCAGCCCTTTCATTCACTTCATCTTTGAAATCATAATCCTTTTCTTTTGCATATCTCTTTCTTTTCTTAGTAGCATCAGTCTGTTGTGCTCTAGTTTCTTCAGCTCTCTTGTTCTCCGACTCGTCCATCCTCCTAATATAGTTCCATCTTACAGGTGGGTACATGTTTTCCCACGGATGGGTGATCTTCCCGCTAAAATCATGTGGGATGGCACAACAGTCTGCAAAAATACGTGGGTTCATCTGCACCAACCTTTTGACCTCCCTATGTCTTGGCACATTTGGAATTAGATCATCAAAGATCATCTGAAGAAATCTAGGTTACAGAAGCCACTTGTCCTTCTTTAGTGCCATTACATTCTCTGCCATACATCAAATATCAGCCTCGCAATGTTTGCCTTTTCACCTCTACAACATAGCACCATAGCTTTAGCCCAGTCTATGTTCAGCCCATCTGATCCACCTTTACGGTGATCTAAACACATAATAAAGACGTGGGCGATGTATCTCCATTCTTTTGAGAGAAAGGACTTCTTGATCTCTTTTCGGGTACTAATGACTGGCCCCTCATATCCTATACTTCTAAAAGCTGCAAACACCTCAGCATCTGACATAACAACTTCCTCTCCTGAATCTTCTTCTAATCTTAGAATCCTTGAAACTGTCTCAATAGTAATAGACACATCATTCTCCAGAACTTTAGCAGTGATCCTTTGAGTGTTCCCTCTCGTATCATACTCAGCTGATCTCCAAAAGTCTCTGATTTGTAGATCATAGATGGTAGTAGAATGGGAGATAGCATAAGCGATAGGGGATCTTTGCAGCCAGCGAATACAGTCTTTAAATCCTGCTGCTTTAGGATGTGTATCATCCAAAATGGCTGCGATGTTGTTTCTCTCATTAAATTTTAGATTTGCCATTTATACTTGAAATAAAAATGAAGTACATTAGAATAAAGTATTAAGTACTAAAATAAAAAAAGTAAGAAAAGAATAAAGAATAAACAATAATTAAATTAAATTCGCTGGCCGAAACTATAGTTTCGCAGGATGATATATAGTTTCGGCAGGCGAAAGTATAGTTTCGCCAGCAAGAGCACATTGGTTTTGCCAAGACAGTGAGGTAGATTCGACAAGCCGAAAAGCGAAACTGAAAATTAGTCAGCGAAACTGTTAAGTTCGCTCGGACAGCATAACCTCACAGTTTCGCTAAGAACTCAAGAACTTTCGTTCAGTTTCGCTGGACTACCAGTAATTTCACTGGAAGAACAGCGAAGGCACCGAAGAGTCTCGATCGAATAGACTCACAATGTGAAAGATTAATAGGATAAAGAGGATAGTCCTAAGTTCGAAACTCACTTGCGAGCATGTATCAACAGTCAATCGATAACAAACCCTCAAAATATCAAAATCACAAGCAGAGGACACGAACAACCCTAAGAAGCCTAAACGTTCGATGGTGCGAAAATGAGAAAGAAATTTCGCAAGAAGACTTAAATAGCAAATAGTTTCGCAGGCAAGGAAACTAGAGTTTCGCTGCGCGAAACTACAATTTCGCTAGGCGACGATCTAATTTTGCCTGCCGAAACTCTGGTCGAAATGACTTTGGTACAGAATGAGAGTCCGGAGCAAAACTGCAATTTCGCCAGGCGAAATTGTTTGCGAAAGTTTAATTTCGCTGAACTTTAAAATCATAGAAAAATTATTGTAATTATTATTTTATATTTTATTAAACCCAAGAACTGAATCAATCATGAGATCATATCCTCAGAATATACTTTAGCATAAAGATGAATTTAATCATCGACAAGCAATGAGATCACACTGATAACTGTTTCTAATCACGGACTTTGAAATGAAACTGAAATCTCAAACATGTTCAAAAAACGATTGCTGATATGTTTGTCCACTTCAACCGATGCCCTATCTTTTTCAAACAAGCAGAAAATGATTCGTTAAGGTTCGATTAAATGCTTCAGAATGCTAGGACCCCACAATTATTTGGCAAAAACCCTCACCCAACCTCAGGATTTCTTGAATTTTGTTACTATCTTTATAGAACAAGGCTTGTGCATTAGTGTGTAAGTGATAATCAATAAACTATTGCATTCTGTGAGGAATTCATCATTTAGATGATTTGGCACGACTTAGTTCAAAATGGTGAGAGCTCCAGGTCTATACTAACGTATAACAAAGGAGATGACCATTTAATCATGTGCCGATGAGAGCTCCAGGTCAGTACTATCGTACAACAGAGGGGATCATCACTCTAGGTCAGTACTTCCGTACAGCAGAGGAGATTAGCACAAACACAAGACACATACATACACCATCATGGCTCAAAGATATGGCTTATATGATTTGTATCATGATGGATGAAAGATCAATTCTCAATCCAATTTTTGTCGAGACACAGTTTTCGTGCATGCCAAAATGATTGCGTAAATCCAGAGATCCTTAAGCATATATTTTAATTTAAAACATTATGTTGCTGTCTACTTTATTCTTCAGGCTGAGTCTACCAAGCATATCATTAAAGAATCTGTTTGTTTTTTTATAATTTGCAATTAAAAATAAGATGTAAATCAGAGAGCAGCATCAGTTACTATCATTTCTCATTTTAAACGCCAGTCATGCACAAACAAGCATATCCAGAAGATATACAATCATTTTTCAGTCATATTGAATCAAGTTCCCAGTTTTTTTTTATTACTTACTCTCCCCCTAAATTTCTATACCTAAGAAAGATGTGGAAATTTATTATTATTATTATTATTATTATTAGTATTATTATTATTATATATATATATTATTTTTAATTATTTAAGAAAAAGAGTTTTAAAAAGATATTAGACCTAACATAGAGATCAATTCATAAAAACGAGGCTTATCAAATGTTTTTGTGAAAAGATCTGCTTTTTGGTTTTTGGTGTCAATAGGAATAATATCAATGAAACCCTTTTCCTGAGCATCACGAATTGCATGAATCCGTATCTCAATGTGCTTGGTTCAGGAATGATGAATAGGATTCTTGGCGATCCCAATGGCGGCTTCGTTGTCACAGAACAACGGTGTATGGAGAAAATTGATTCCATAGTCAATCATCTGGTGTTGTATCCAAAGAACTTGTGAACAACTAGAGGCAACAATGTATTCTACTTTCCCTGTAGAGAGGGAAATAGTAGTCTGTTTCTTGCTTTACCATGAGACCAGACAATTGCCTAGGTATTGACATCCTCCAGTCACTGATTTTCTGTTTAACCTGCAACCATTAGAATCATTGTCAGAATATGCATGCAAGACAAAATTCGCACCATAAGGATACCAAAGACCCAAATGAGAAGAGCCTTTAAGATAACGAAAGATTCGTTTTACTACTTTTTCATGAGACTCTTTCGGAGCAGATTGGTATCAAGCACAATATCCGACAACCAAGGTAATATCGGGACGACTTGTTGTCAGATACATAAGGGAACCGATCATAGATCTGTAGAGATGAGGATCAACAGGTTTCCCGTTCTCGTCAGGAGTGAGACAAGTTTGAGAAGTAAATGGAGTCATTTCAGGGGAAGCATCATCCATTTTGAATTTCTTCAGCATCTCTTTAATGTACTTTTCTTGATGAATGAGAATTCCTTCTCGCTTTTGTTCGACTTGAAGCCCAAGGAAAAAGCACATCTCCCCCATCATGCTCATTTCAAAACAACCACGCATTACCTTCTCAAACTCCCGACATAATTTTGGATTGGTGGAGCCAAAGATAATATCATCGACATAGACTTGCACGATTAGCATCTCACCATCCACTTCCTTTTTGAATAAAGTCATATCGACGGTGCCACGAGAGAATCCATTGCTTAAGAGATACTGTGTTAGAGTCCCATACCAGATTCGAGGGGCCTGATGAAGACCATAAACAGACTTGGCAAGTTTATAAACTTTGTCAGGAAAATCGGGATCGTCAAAACCAGGGGGTTGACACACGTATATCTCCTCGTCAATGACTCCATACGAGAAGGCACATTTGACGTCCATCTGATAGACTTTGAACTGTTTATGAGCGGCATGAGCTAGAAAAATTCTTATAGCTTCAAGACGGGCGGCAGGAGCAAAAACTTCAGTATAGTCAATCCCTTATTCTTGAGAAAATTCCTACACCACCAATCTTGATTTGTTCCGTACCACAATGCCACGGTCATCGGGTTTGTTCTTAAAAACCCATTTCGTGCCAATTGGGAATTTATTTGGTGGAAGATCAACCAGAGTCCACACTTTGAGCTTTCTGAATTGTTGTAGCTCTAATTGCATTGATTCTACCCAACAAGGGTCCTGGAGAGCTGCATGAATGTTTTTCGGAACGATTTGGGATATAAAACAAGAGAAGAGACAAATGTTAATCAAACTAGATTGACTCCACATCCGTACTCCATCGGTGATGGATCTAATGATGTTATCATGATGATGATCTTTCAAGGTTTTGAAGTCAGTGGGTATAGGTAGGATGTTTGGAGAAGGTGGGCTGATAGATTGTGGATGGGTAGATGAAGGTGAAAGGGATGGTACTTGCTATGATGAGATAGATGTTGGTGATGCAGGAAGGGATTCGAAAACAGGTGGAGGTGGAAGATCAAATGATGAAGAAGACGATGTAATATCAACTGACGTGACATCATTTGCAGATGAGGTGGAATGGTCTTGAGGAATGACAGGTAACGGAGTTGGAGGAATGATATTTGTTTGAACATTGGAGATAGACGCATCATCGTCAAAAATAGGAAGATTAAAGGAATTAAACACCGTATCAGAGTCAAAGAACCATGCTGGTTCAGATTGAGCATCGGAGGAATTAGATTCCTGCCAATCAACATAGAACGACTCTTGAACAATAGGTGTTCTCTTGTTATACACCCGATAAGCCTTCTGAGATGGTGAATAGCCAACGAAGTAACACTTATGAGGCACAACATCCAATTTCGTCTTCTGAGATTGAGTGTTCAATAAAGTGCAGGAGCAACCGAATGGTCGAAAGAAGTCAATTAAAGGTTTTCTCTTATGAAAAAGTTCATAAGGAATTTTTATTTTGTCCTTGACAATCAACACCCTGTTTAGAACGTATGAAGCACAGTTTACCACCTCCGCCCAAAAGATAATGGGAAGGGAAGACTCAATCAGCATCGTATGAGCGGCTTCAATAAGGGTGCGATTCTTTCGTTCAGCTACTCCATTCTGTTGAGGGGTTCTTGCAGCACTGAATTGTCTTAAAATTTCCTTAGCAACACAGAACGAATCAAAGATCTGATTTCTAAATTTGATACCGCTGTCACTTCTGATTGCAATAACTTTTCTCTTGCTTATAGATTCGATTGACATAATTAGCTTCTACAGTTCCTCAGCAGCCTCTCCTTTGTGAGCAAGAAATCTCACCCAAGAGTAACTTGAAAAATCATTTGTTACAACAAGACAAAAAGATTTTTTAGCAATTGCTTTAACACTGATTAGGCCAAACAAATCGGTGTGTAACAACTCAAGGGGATTAGATATGCTATTTTCAAGTTTTGGCTAGTGTGGTTTCTTCTGTTGTTTACCCTTGGCACAGGCCATACATTTTTCGACCACGGAAAAATCTTTTAAAGGTAGTCCCCTAACGAGATTTTTTTAACCAATTTATTTATATTTTTGAAATTAACGTGACCCAATCTGCGATGCCATAAAAAAGACTCAGAAGAGGAAGCTTTGGAAAGAAGACAGGTGACGGTAGATGTTGACTCCCTTGAACCCATGTCAAGAAGATATGTATCCTGCTTTCATGGAGCACGCATAAGTACCAAATCATCTAGGACATTAATCTCAGATTTTAAAAATAGTCATTCATCGGACTAAACAAGACCGGAATGTCTTTATCGCAGATTTGTGAGACACTCAAGAGATTAAAAGCCAGCTCAGGGACATAGTTAACTTTCTCCAAAGTTAAAGAACCATTGGATGCTTCTCCTTGACCAATCATCTTTTCACCTTTTCTATCACCAGCAAAAGCTACATAACCTCCGTTTATAATTCGATAATTGGTCAACAAATCTTTCAGGCCCGTCATATGTCTGGAACATCCACTATCCCCATGCCATACGATGTTTATAACTTTAGTGGATGACTCCTTCAACCATATAAAGAAAAAATTAACCAGGTGAGATAGGAATCCAAGTTTGAACAATTTTGGCTTTAGGAGAGATAGATTTCTTACAAAAGAAATTATTAACTAATTTTTTTAATTTATTTTCAAAAGAATTCCTATAAGCATGACCATAATGTAGAGTAGGAAAATTCTTGACTAAATAATCCTCTTGGCCACACTTGAAACAGTGTGGTTTGTGTCTAGGTCTGTTATGTAATGAGATAGGAATGTGATCAATGTGAATTTCCTCATCACATTCAGACACATTAGAATCATTGTCACTATATGTCTCATACATGCCACGAGATCTGTGTTTATGTGAACAAGAATTATTATTTACAGAAGTAGATGAATGATCATCCGAAGTACAAGTAGTATTAGTACCACTTGTGCTAGCTTCATATGAAGTTGTTGCTTTTTCATTTGATAAAGAAATATTCGTTGGAGTAAAAGATAGAATTGGATAAGAAAAGAATTTGTCAAAGCAATTTGTTTTATGCTGTAACACCCCGAAAAGTCGAAACGAGTCATTAAGGATAATGGGCTTAATTATTGGGTATTTTAATATGGTAAAGAAATGGTCATGGGCTAAAATTAGGCTTATTGGGTAGTGGCCTATGGGATTAAAGGCCCATAATCAGCCCTTAAGCACCCAAAACCAGCTTCATCTTCCTCATTACAACCCTAGCCCCCAAAATTCATAGAGAGAGAAAGTAGAGAGAGAAAGTGAAGAAAACTCAAGATTTGAAGCTTTCAAGGTGAAGAGATTGGAGATCTGGGTGTTGGAGCATCAAGATCTAAGAAAGAAGCAACAAATCCAGGTAAGAATCGACCTCTATACCCTTTTGTAGATCAAACCCGGATTCTAGGGTTTTGGGTTTTGAAAAGTTGCAAAGAATCGCATAAAGGTCACATTTTTACGTATGAAAACATGTATAAAGCTTAGATTTAGCCTCATGGATGATAAACTAAGAGATTGGACATAAAAAGTTATGATTTTGGGTTAAAAACGGACTGGTTCGTAATTTTTATGCGATCTGCGAAACTGTATATTCATCCAGCGAATTTGCATATTCAATCAGCGAAACTGTGGATCTTCCTGCGAAATTATAGTTTCGCAGGTAGTTTCGCAGACATGTTTTTCCAACGAAAGTTGGGCGAAACTGGCAGCAAAACTGGCAGCGAAGATGCCAGCGAAACTGCCAGCCAAGGTGCTAGCGAAACTAGCAGCGAAACTGCTGGTGAAACTAGCAGCAAAACTGTTGGCGAACCTAGCTGCGAAATTGCTGATCTTGCAACGAAATTAGCAGCGAATTTAGGCAAAAATTAACCCCTTTAAGTGTTAGCTATTCTGCAGGCTGTGTAGAGTGATCCTAGCCTTGTAAGCTTAGCCTAGAAGTTATTCGTGGTATCCAGGTGAGTTCTAGATCCCCTATTTATAAGTTTTCCATATTTTGGGGCTATTATGCATACTAAATTTACTTTCTTAATTGACCAAGATTTTAAGGGATTTTAACAGGAAGAACGATTTTTCTATAAGTAAATGTGCTATATAAATGTTTAAATATAAAAAATCTTTCGCGCTGACCTGACAGCCCGGCCCCAGCCAGGGGCGTTGCCCCTTGGACCCCACTAGGGGCTGCTGCCCCTAGGACCCCGCTGTCAGGGGCTGCCGCCCCCGAACCCCCGCTGTCTCGCGGCGGGTTAGTTATGTTTTATGATGACTAGTACTTGGTATGTTGTGTACTTAATAAGTTAAGTATTATATATTAAAGTGGAAGATGATATTAATGAAAAGCGAAACTTAATGAATGTTACCCCCGGGCCCGTTTGATGATGTAAAGTCTTGCAAGCACTATGATAGACTTCACTTATGTGAGTCTGATGTATGATGATGGATCTGTATTCATGAGCGGGCTATGTGCCTTGCAGTGTGGATCAACTTTCAGGGGTTGGCTACCGTTTTCATGTGTACCGACAGGGATTGGCATTTGTTGTCAATCAATATGGAGCTCTTGCTTTGTGCAATCTCGTTTATGATGAAAGTGAAAGATAATGAAAGAATGAAAGATAATGAACATGCTTATTATGATGCAAGTTATCTTATGTACTATGATGTATGCATCGTCATTATATGAAGGATAAAGTTTATATTTTCTTATATTATTTAAAACTAGGACTCACTCAGCGAAGCTGACTTTTATGCATAATAGTTGGCAGGTAAACGCTGATGCTGAGGATGGCACACGGAGCTACTTGGGGAGCTATGGATGGCATTCAAGTTTATGAAAATCTTTATTGTATTTTAAGAACAAGTAATATGTTTTGTTTACAATTAAATGACAAATGTATGAGTACGATGTGTTTTCAAAGGTTTAAATGAATGTCTAATTATTTCCGCTGCAATGTTTTATTATTAAACTGATTTTATGCTATGATTAACCAACTGTGAGGCTTCCCGGGAATAGGGCCTTACATATGCTTCTTGTTATTCTTTGTAGTGAGATCAGTTGCACCATTAACATAATCAAAACAAGAACCATCATCACATTGTATAGAATTTAAAGATGGAATATAAACATCATGAGAACATGATGAGACAGTGTCTGTTATAGGTTCACTAGAAATAAAAACAGAATTCAAACTAGATTTATGATCTAAAACAGAATGCTGAAAATCAGGTGTACTAATACTAGTGCATCCAAGCCCACTAATTGGTCCATAGTCGTAGTCCTCACGAACATGCTTAGGATTAACACCTTCTAAACTTGCAGACATATTGTTAGTATCTGTTTTGATCAAATCGTTAGAAGGATGAGGAACATGCATAGGAGAATAACAGTATGTACTAGGTGGAGGATAAACCTTAACATTTTCATATCCCAATCCCGTTTAATCCTAGCTCCCCGTTGAGATTTACATAGATCATCATGTCTCATTCCCCATAGTCTGAAGTTTGCTTGTCTCGAATTCAGCAAGAGCAACCCTTTCAGTCAAAGTGTTAATCTCAACATTTCTTTCCAAAACAATTCGTTTTAAGTGATTATTCTCTTTCAAAGCCTCGTTTAGTTTAACAAAATATTTAGATTCATTTATTTTAAGTTCCTCATTAATTTTTTTAAATCTTTCTCATTATCAATTAATAGAAGATTAGCTTTATAAACCCCAAATAATCTGATTTTACATGCAAAAGAACACATATCCAGAATTACCTCATACGGAAGCCCCATCACCACCTTTTCTGCTGCTAAGGCCTTCTCACATTGGCATACCGGAGTACTTGACTTGCTTTCCTCAACAGTGATAGCAGCATCAACTTTTTCTTTTCCTTGCTCAGTGGATGGACTTCCTTCCTTCCTCAGTTCTTCAGATTTACCTTCTTTGACCCTCTCATCCTTCTTTTCTTTTTCTTTCACAGACAACTCAACCACATCTTTGAATTTCTTGAATGGATCAAATTCATCTTCACAATCAGCCTTCCCCTTCCCTTTAACAATCTCAGCCACCAATGCATGATTAATCTCAATCCTTGTCTCTTCAACCTCTGCACTTCAATCAAAGTTAGAAATCAAGGCAGTCTCTTTTTTGTGATTCACATCTTCCTTTTCCCTCTCGATGGTTAATCGTGGAACTCCTGGGTTACTTGAATCAATGACAATTGGTGATGGACATTCACGTTTAAAATGTCCCAACTATTTACAATTGAAGCATCTCAGTTTAGACTTATCAAAACCTAGTTTTGAATTAGAGCTTTGGCCTCCGAAGTTCTTTTGCCCAGTGCGCTCCATAAATCGCCGAGCTCTAAGATTCAACATTGCCATTTGCCACTGAATGTCAGTTTCTTCTAGATCATCAGGATCCACCTGATACATATCCTCCATTGTCATTCCTTTCCCTTTCAACTCTCAAATTACTTGTATTAATTGGCTCAGTTCGACTTTATTTCGGGCGTTACACATAATTTCAGTCCCAAGTCCAATTCTAACATGTTCTAAGCTTAGCTCTTACACTCTAAGAAATAGAAACATATACATAACATGATCATAACATCGTAATCACCCAAATCATACCCCACCCACATACGCATACACATGAACATACGGGTAACATACCCATTTCCATAAAAACATACATACATGTATTTCCAACCCCAAAGAAGTTTAAAACATGTAAAATAGGGGATCTAGAACTCACCTTTGACAACTTTTGGGTAGAACTCCTTCAAACTCGAATGCAAATGAGTTCAAGCACCTAGAACCTACTAAAAACACAACCCGAAAACAAAACACACATATAAGCATGTAACCGAGGCTATAAACCAACCAAGAACACTTAAAACACCATAAACATACCTCAAATCTGGCTTCTTCTTCTGCTTCTTCAAAAACCCAAAACTTTTCTCTGCTTTATCTCTTAAAAATTCCGAACAAAAGTGATATGCAAGGTGATATGGGCGGCCATATCACCTTTTGTACAAAATATATTATTTTATTTGTACCCTGTGCACATTTAACCCCTCAACTTGGGTTAAATTGCGTTTCTTCTTTTTTCTTCACTTTTATTCTTTATTTCTGTTGGTCCATTTGATCGATTTGCAGTACAAATGAGATGTTGGATTGTTCAATATCAATTACACACAATGAGAAACAAAGATGATGAAGATTAAGATCAACCACAAATGATTGAAAATAAAGCAATGAAGATCAACATAATCAATAATACCAAAGCACAATGATATTTCTGTGAAATTACTGCTTACAATACACACTTGCAACAAGAATAAACGATTAGGGTTTTTGCAAGCTTAACCACAATGAAAATGATCATAACTATATATAGAAGTCTTAGTTCGCAGACAGTTTCGCTGTCAGCGAAACTGTTCTGCCGAAACTGTAGTTTCGCCCGACAGAAACAGCAGTTTCGCCGAGCGAACTAAACAGCTAACTGTGAGCGAAACTATAGTTTCGCTGGACTGCAAAACTACATAAAGCTAATTACATACAAAAGGAAACTAACATAAGACCTATTATAAGCAAAAATAAACATTCTAATCTAAGGTGAGTCCAACCTATGCATGATCTTCAATTTCACATCTTTATGAAATTCTGGGTGTTACATGTCCACCCCCCTTATTTAGGTTTTGTCCTCGAAACATGTTATTCCTCGAATAGTCGTGGGTAATGCTGTCTTATTTCTTCTTCATCTCCCACGTAGACACGGATCTCTTCATGTGCTTCAACTGTACTTGCACCAAAGGAACCTCTTTATTTCTTACCTTGATCTTCTCTTTGCGATCAATGATCGCCACTGGTTGCTCCACATAATTGAGCCGTTCATCTACCTCAATGTCCTCCAGTGGTACGACCATGTCTTCATCAGCTAAGCACTTTCGCAGATGAGATACTTGGATTGTCGAATGAATTCCGCTTAACTCATTGGGCAACTCCAACCTATAGGCCACCTCCCCTACTCGAGCAATGATTCAGAAAGGCCCTATGTATCTCAGACTCAACTTACCCCGCTTTCTAAACCGAATGATACCCTTCCAAGGTGAAACTTTCAGCATGACTCTATCACCCACCTTGAATTCCATCGGTCTACAGCTCTTATCGGCATACGACTTTTGCCTATCTTTGGCTGCCTTCATAAAGGCTTTGATCTTCTCTAGCTTCTCAGTCGTAGCCTCAATCACCTCAATGCTCCCTAACTCCTTTTGACCATTATCACCCCAACAAACGGGCGTTCTACATCTCCTACCGTATAGCATCTCATAAGGGAGACATACAAATGCTGGCATGATAACTGTTATTGTATGAGAACTCGGCCAATGGTAAATGGCCATCCCAACTTCCTCCAAAATCAATGACGCATGCCCGAAGCATATCTTCTAGCATCTGAATGGTTCTCTCCGACTGACCATCCATCTTAGGATGATAAGTCGTGCTGATATGTAACCTCGTCCCCATCACATTGTGGAATTTCTTCCAAAATTTAGATGTAAACCGGGTGTCACGATCAGATACGATAGACACTGGTACACCATGACGAGTTACAATATCTTTGATGAATAGATCCGCTAATCTCTCCGAGGAATAGGTTTCTCGGATCGGTAGGAAGTGAGCACTCTTCGTCAGACGCTCAACTATCACCCATATGACGTCATACCCTTTCGCGGTACGAGGTAGCTTCGTAATAAAATCCATGGTGATATGCTCCCACTTCCACTCGGGTATATCCAAAGGTTGAATTTTCCCGTATGGCTTCTGATGCTCTGCCTTCACTTTCAAGCAAGTAAGGCACTTACTCACATACTCCGCTACATCACGCTTCATACCTGGCCACCAATAATCTTTCTTCATATCCTGATACATCTTTGTAGCCCTGGGATGAATGAAGTATCGAGTCTTATGAGCCTCATCCATGATCTTTCCACGTAAGTCCCCATAACGAGGAATCCACATTTGCCCGAATCGGGTTCTAACACCGATAGTGTTTTCACCCAACTCCAAGACTAGACCTCTCATCCTTTTAGAGTTAAGACGATCTTCTTTAACCGCCTCATCTTGAAACTCCTTGACCTGTGTCATCACATCAGAGGTCATAATCAATTGGTAGGCTTTCACCCTAATTGGCTCGGGTCTCTCCTTTAGACTTAGGGCATCCGCCACTACATTAGCCTTGCCTAGATGGTAATGGATTTCATAATTATAATCCTTAATGAGCTCCAACCATCGCCTCTGCCTCATGTTCAAATCGTTCTACTCAAAGAAGTGCTTCAACCTCTTGTGGTTAGTGAAAATAGTGCACTTCGTTCCATATAAGTAATGCCTCAAAATCTTCAATGCAAAGACCACAGTTGCTAGCTCCAAGTCATGAGTAGGGTAATTAAGCTCATGAATCTTCAACTGTCAGGATGCGTAGGCTATAACCTTTCCTCGTTGCATCAACACGCAACCCAACCCCGAGTAAGAAGCATCTGAATAGACCACCAAGTCCTCACTTTCTTCGGGTAATGACAAAACAGAAGCTTGAGTCAACCTTGCCTTTAACTCCTCAAAAGCCTTCTCTTGCTCTTGACCCCATACAACTTTACATCCTTACGGGTCAACTTAGTCAACGGAAAAGCTATCTTGGATAAGCTTTGAATGAAGGCGTCTTTGGATACTTCCATTGCATCACCGCTTCTACCTTTGTTGGGTCCACCATAATCCCCTAGGGATTTACCACATGACCCAAGAACTGAACTTCGCGCAACCAGAACGCACACTTGGAGAACTTAGCATACAACTTCTCTTTTCTCAGCGTCTCGAACACTTCCCGAATGTGACGGGCATGCTCCTCTTCGCTCCTCGAGTAAATCAGGATATCATCGATAAACACAATCACTAATTTATCTAACATCGGCCGACACACTCGATTCATCAAGTCCATAAAAGCAGCTAACGTGTTAGTTAAACGAAAAGACATAACGAGGAACTCGTAGTGTCCATAACGGGTGTGAAAAGCTGTTTTAGGAATATCTTGCTCCATCACCTTCAACTGATGGTAGGCAGATCGAAGATCTATCCTCGAGAACTAACTAGCACCTTGGAGCTGATCAAACAAGTCATCAATCCTTGGTAATGGATACCAATTTCTTCACCGTCAACTTGTTCAACTCACGGTAGTCGATGCACATCCTCATACTACCGTTCTTCTTCTTGACAAATAAGACCGGAGCACCCCAAGGAGAGATACTCGGTCTTATGAACCTCTTATCGAGCAACTCTTGTAGTTTCCCCATCAATTCCTTCATCTCGGAGGGGGCTAACCGATACGACGCCTTAGCAACAGGCTGGACACCAGGTATAAGATCGATCTGGAACTCGTTCTCGCGATCCGGTGGCACACCAGGTAAATCTTCTGGGAACACGTACGAGAAGTCACATACAACTGGTACATCAGACAGTTGTGGTGTTGGCGTATCCACATTACGTTGGCCAGGTAGGCACTATATCCATTCCTCATGCATTTTCCCGCCACCGCCATCGAAATCACTTTCGGGATAGTCATAACTCGATCACCGTAGATTGTCACCAAACTCTCGTTAGGTGCTGTCAGCGAATCATCTTCTTGCGACATACGATATTCGCCTCGTAGTCCGCTAACCAATCCATTCCTAGGACTACATCGAACCCGCCTAAGGTCATCACAAACAGTCTAGCAGGAAACTTATGACCCTCCAGTTCTATGACACAACCTTCTAACAGATCAGAAATCCTGGTAGTCTTACCTATGGCAGTTTCTATATTGAAGGGCTCATCAATGCTTCTACTACTAAGAGGCAAATTAGCATAGAAAATAGCAGAAATAAAACTCCTACTGGCACCTGAATCAAATAACACAGAAGCAAGAGTTTGGTTTACCAGAAACGTACCTGACACAACATCAGGGTCCGCCCTAGCCTCTTCCCGAGTCATCGTGAAGGCTCTGGCGCTCGCCTTTTGCCCTTTAGTGTCGGTCATCTTCTTCGCTCCGGAACTCTCAGCCCCTTGGCTTCTTGCAGTCACTGCTCATGTAGCCCTCCTCGCCACAGTTATAACACCTCATCATCTCGCAGTTCTTTGCCACATGTCCTGTCCTTCCACATATGAAACAGACATTGGATCCCCATCTACACTCTCCCGTGTGCTCCTTCCCGCACTTAACACACTTCTTCAACCCCGCACTGGGTGTGACCACACGCCAGTCATCCACCCTCGCAACATTATTGTTTGGAGCGGCCCCGCCACGTCCAAACCGCTTCTCATTCTAATTTCGGTCACCATCTCTTTTCTTGACCACCTTAACCACTACCACCTCCCTCTCATCATATAACCTTCCAGCGAGATCAACCATCGACCTGAATGTACCTAGCCGGGCGGCAATCATGTGCCTGCGAATATCCGCCGGCAAGCCCTGAGTATCTTTTGATCTTTCGTGACGTGCGAGTCACCTAATGTGGCACCAGCCTTTCCATCTCATTGAATTTGGTGGTGTACTGTTGGTGTCATGGTTCCCGCCTCCAGCTGCAGGAATCCCCTCTCAACCTTGTCGAGCTCCCTGTGAGGACATAACTCCTCGATCACCAACTTCTTCAACTCATTTCACCTCATCCTCCCAATCGCCCTGCTACCCTCAGTATGGACAATATTGTCCCACCAACACAAGGCCGAGTCCACGAAGGAGTGGGTAGCAAACTTAACCTTTTGGTCTTCCCTTCACTCACTAATATCAAGTACAGCCTCCATCTCTCTCACCCACCAGTGAGTAGCAGCAGTGCCATTGCCATCAAAGGTAGGGGGCTTGCATCTGTGGAACGCCCCATAGTTACAGCATCGTGTAGTTTCTTACACATGCTCTTCTTCCTCCTCCTCCCCTTCACTAGAAACAACCGTCTCAGTCTCCGGTTGTTCCCTTTCCCCCGTGGGCCTCCTCGTTTCCTTCCTCTCTCCTTCCCTCACAACTTTAATCACTTCAGTCACCATAGACGGCAGGATCGTCTGCATGACCTGATGTACCTCCTCCACTGCCTTCTTCACTGAGGCCCTCAGGTTGGCACTCTCGTCACCACCCTCCGGATGAGGGGTCTCGGGCTCCTCATGTGCCATCCCTTCATCCCTAGCCCTTCCTCTTGTGACCCGTGGTTCAACACAAAGTACACCATGGCCTCCACCTCAAGAAGCCTTTGAAGATCTACCTCCATCCATCCTCTAAACACGCTATAAGATCCAAACACAAACACGGTCATTCGAGGTAACAACACAATTTATGTTAAGTATAGTAAGTCCCTAGTTACAGTGGCCAGTTATGATTAGCCACTTACTTTACTCTTCATAACCCAAGCATTTCCTATCCTAACTACATCAGTATCTAAATCTACTAACTACACATAAATCATATAACATGCACACATAATACCGGTTAACATTACAGAAAATACCTGATGGCACGTAGCTACTCGGACTGACACTCATTTCCTTATCCCATTCTCAGTTTAAGTTTAGGTTTTTGAAAATATTTACCCATTTCTCTTAAACTTTGGCTCTGATACCAACTTGTAAGGCTCCGTTCCCGGGACACTCACAGTTGAACAATCATCGCATATAAAACATAAAACATATATTAATGTTTACTAAAAGATTGCAGCGGAATAACTTGGCAAACCATTTCATATATTAATAAATGCTTTTGTAAAATAATACAACATTGTTAATCGTACAAAACATCATTTGATTGCATTACAACATAAAAACATCATTATATCTTAAAATGGATGACATCTAAAACAAGCCAAGTAGCTGCGCTCGTGCCATTCTCATCAACCATTACCTGCCAATTTGAAAATACATAAAAGTCAGCGTTGCTGAGTGAGTGTTTTATGAAAATATGATACATTACTTTCGCTTAAAACCGTTCTTTACTTTCATTCGTGATCATGCATCATACGTACAAACAGATAATTTTGTTATTATCTTTCATCATTTAATCACCGTACGTAATTCGTTGTCATTCATTCATTCATCCTCTTTCATATCGTACATTCCATATGTTCATCATTAACCTTTACTTTCATTTGGACCAATGCCATATGCTATACCCCAAACGTAGGCACGAAGCGGGTACTGGGCCGAAGTCTATAAATAGACCCCTAACATTACGCACGAAGCCTGGCACCAGTACCGAGGCAAGCGACAAGGATCCTATACATTTGGTTAGTCACAAAGACTAGACCCCTGTGTGTATCCTTACGGGTCAGCTAAACCACACACAGTTAAGCTAACAACATTTTAGAGTTGTGCACCTCCTTTCATTTGCTTGCAAGACTTTACATTCATCCATTCATTCATGCATGCACTCATTCATTCTTTATGTTCCTCTTTTCATTATCATTAACTTTCGCTTTCATTACATAATACTTTACGTTCATTTCATAACCATACCACGTAAAGCCACGGAATAATACGTAATAAGGAACATAAAGAAACATAATATAACCATACATAACATCATCATAAACATCATAAACAACATCATATATCATCATGCATCAACCCTGGGAACATCCCAAGTCATAGCCTAAAACTTCCTTTTTTCCCAAAATTTCAGAAATAATTCTAAGTCCCTTAGGCGCATGGGCACTATGCAGGCGCATGGCCTCTCAGGCGCATGGGAACACTTAGGCGCATGGGAAACTTTTGGGCACATGAGCACTATACGGGCGCATGGCCCACACTTGGTCATATTGGGCAACTTTTTAGGCGCATGGATACTATTTGGGCGCATGGGCATTCAGGCGCATAGGACTTAGGCGCATGAGCATCTAACTTTAACTAACCAACATAATTTCAGTCACAAGTCCAATTCTAACATGTTCTAAGCTTAGTTCTTACACTCTAAGCAACAGAAACACATACATAACATGATCATAACATCATAATCACCCAAATCATACCCCACCCACATACACATACACATGAACATAGGGGTAACATACCCATTTCTATAAAAACATACATACATGCATTTTCAGCCCCAAAGAAGTTTAAAACATGTAAAATAGGGGATCTAGAACTCACCTTTGACAACTTTCAGGTAGAACTCCAAACCCGAATGCAAATGAGTTCAAGAACCTAAAACCCACCAAAAACACAACCCGAACACAAAACACACATATAAGCATGTAACCGAGGCTATAAACCAGCCAAGAACACTTAAAACACCATAAACATACCTCAAATCTGGCTTCTTCTCTTCTTCTTCAAAAACCCAAAAGTTTCTTTGCTTTCTCTCTCTAAAAATCCGAACAAAAGTGATGTGCAAGGTGATATGGGTGGCTATATCACCTTTTGTACAAAATATATTATATTATTTGTACCTTTTGCACATTTAACCCCCTCAACTTGGGTTAAATTTTATTTCTTCCTTTTTCTTCACTTTTATTCTTTTCACATCTTTATGAAATTCGGGTGTTACATCAACAATTTCTCCTCTCTTGATCTTCTGCTTGATCACCCTGATATGCTCATCCATTGTGGATAGAAACATTTGACCAAGTCTCCTTTCAGAGAATCCATACAGCTTCAAGAAGTTCATCATCCTCTGCCTGTCTGCAGACTTCTTCTGACTGCTGATAGCTCTTGACTTTACAGCTTCTTCCCTCATCTTTCTCTTTGTAGTTTTTTGTTCTTTGAGAACTTGAAGTTCAAGTTGTTTGATATACTTAAACTCAATGTACTCAAAGGACAAAGGAAGAAGTGCAGCTGCCTGGTAGAGTCCTGTGGCACTCAATAGTTGATCATGTTTTTTCTATCAACTTCTTTATCTACCTGAGGTTGTGGAGTTGCCACAGCCTCTTGCACAGGGCTTTCTTGAACTGGGGAGAGAGTAGGAGCATGTTTGTATAGCCTTTTCTGCCTTCTTTCTTCCTTAATCTTGAGGAGAAACTCTCCATCCTCTGCCTCCTTCCTCTCCCTAAACATTTCCATGTCTGCCAGTTCATTCAATTCCTCTAAGGGGAGAGAGATGATATCATCTATATCATAGTTCCTGGTCTGTAGGTAGTTAATCCTGACTGCTCTTAACTCATCATTCTAAGTGTTTGGTCTGGAAGCAGCCCTGATTGCAGCTTCCATGAAGCCTGAAGACCCAGCTGAACTTTTTCCCCTTAGCTTCCTCTACCTCTCTCTCTCTCTCTCCTCCTCCTCAATCTCCTCAAAAGTCAAAATCCTTTTCCTTTTGTCACCCATAGACCTTTATGATACAGGGTGGAGAGAGCTTTGTCCTTTATTGCTTGGAGTAGCATCCAGGCTCTGGCTAGAGAGAGGTTGTGATACACCTTCACCGGCAGGTGTTTCACTAAGGGATTGGATTGTTGAAGTAGTTTTTGTAGTGATAATGCTCTCAGGCTCTATCACTAGGCCTTCAGTCAAGGTTTCCCTTTGAAGATAATCTTAGGATCTGCTTCAACATCCAGTTGACCAATGCCATTACCTGATTGCCTTTGTCTTCTTCTTTGGCTAAACTCTTCAGTAAACTTGTCTTGAATCCTTTGGGCCATCCTGTCAGCTTGCCTAGATTGGCTCGGATTGGCAAGTGGCATGTTGACCAGATCAAGACCTTCATAGTAGTTCAAGGTCTGAAAGTTAAAGACCTCTTGCTACCCTTGAACTCTTTGAAGTATGAGGGCTCTTCTATCAACATATACCTCCACCCTAAAATGTAGTTTGATGATCCTTGAGGTGGGATTGACATAGCCCTTGGAATACCTTCCTCAAATAGACTCTAAATGAGTGAGTCCACATCAATGTGAACTTGAGGAAGTTGCTGAGTATGGTTAAGAGCAAGTGAAGATGGTGGGTCCTCAATGTCCATATTCTATGAAGAACTCCTAGGTTCTGTGATTGCTATGACTTTCTCCCCCTTTTTGGTAGCATCACCCTCTTGCATAGCTAAGCTAGGAGTTTGGTCAATCACAGCCACAGGTTCTGGTGTTCCTAGATAAGCTCTTCTTAAAGGTCTCTCAGCTAGTTGTTTCTTGAAATAAGATATCTCAAGTTGTTGATCATTGACCCTGTTTTGTAAGGTAGTCACCTGTGATTCCAGGTGACCAACCTTACAGACTAAATAGAAGCATGTTTTTGACAATTTCTACACCTTTAGTCTCATGTTCCCTTCCTCTTCATCTGAAGAATCATGGGGGGATGAGATAATTGGACCAGATTCTTCTCCCTTACCACCAGCATGGTGTTCTTGGCTGTTGGATTTTCCCTGCTCACTGACAACTTCAAGTGAAGTGTCAATGGGCTGAGTTGCCATGGTTGAGGTCCTAATGTTAATATTACATGCAGAAGTGAGAGCCTCTTCCATATGGATCTCCTGAACAGGTCCAGGTAGATCCACCTTAGTGATGGGTGAATGATGTGGGTTAGACAAGGGAGAAGCAGGATCACTCATCTCTCTTTGAGTATGGGAGGAATAGAGAGACTCATGGTACTCACTGAATCCCATGTCTTCATCATCATAGAATTCTAGATTAGGAATAGGATGGTTGAGATCAACAGGGTAGGGGATGGTAACTTTCCCCTAAAGTTTGTTCAATAGAGTGTTGAGACTTAGAGTTAAGGCTTAAGGCTGATGGGCTAATGAGCTCATCAGGCTGAGCATGAGGAACCTAAGCACTGATTCTTGATGAGATGGGAGTGGTTTGCTCCTCAGGAGAAGTGGAAGCTCTTATGTCTACTTCTTCCTATATGGGCAGTAATATGGGGGCCTGCACAAGCTGAGGAGCTAGTGTAGGGGTTCATTTGGATTTTCTTTGGTAGGTGAGAAGTATTTTAGGTTGTGTATATGGTGAGAAATAGAAGGTGTGGGTTCAACACTAGCTTGTGCTGCTAGGTTGTCACCTTGAGCAATGAGCTCTAACATTTTAGGGACAAGGACTGTTTCTACCCCAGAGAAGCCAACAGTTGGCTTCTTTATTGTTTTAAAGATGTCAGGCTTCATCTGTCCCAATTTAAGAATATTACCTTTTTTCCTCAACTATGAGCCAAGTTCACAGTTGAGAATGTGTTGAACATATATCTAGGAAACATGTAATACTCTAAGAAGTCCATATTAGCAAGTTAATTTGTGTAAACAAACTGAGAATACCTAAATTTGACCCCTTGGACCATTCCATGAACTATAAAGGAGAGACCCTCAGGAATCTGGTCCCGTCCCCCATGCTTATTGGACAAGCTGTGGATGACCATATGGAGTAGGTACTTCCACTAGGAGGAGACCTTCCCTTTCCTAAAGGTCTTTACAGGGAAATCTCCTTCATAGCTCATCTGCTTAAAGGAGTGGTTCACAGCTTCCTTGGGAAACAACAATTTTCCTTCCTCATCATCCAGCTAAGATGAGTGTTGATGATGGCTGGTGTGATGAAGATTGTCCTCCCATGTACTGTGATAGACAGTGCCTTCTCCCCATCCATAATGACTTCTTGGCAGGTCTTCCAGAATTCTAATAGATGATCCTCATAGAATGGAGGATCAATGGTTAGGGAGGTGAAGTAGTTGGATAGAGAAAGAAACTCGCAAACCTCTGAGAAACTAGAATCTTTCTTAGAGTTCAACAGGGCAACCTGATTGTGTTGCCTGTGAAGTTGCATGGAGAAATCAGGGTCGTTTTTGCAGTTCAGGTTGGCCATTTTGAGAAAGCTTAAAGGTGAAGGAATAAAAGAACAAAGGCGGGTTGTGGGTGAATTTTGGTTTTGGAATAGTTAAGATAAAGAAGATTGTGAAAGAGGGGGAACCGTTGGGTATATTTATATTAATTGGATCTGAGACAAAGTTAATGAAAAAGGATAAACTTTGAAATCCGGATATTGGTCCCACCTCTGAAAAAGTGCCTAAAAGGGAGTTTTCTTGGAAGTCGAAAATCTTCCGAAGGTATTTTGTGTTCGGAAGTTTTGATAAAAAGCTTCCGAATCTAAAATGGCTACGAAAGAAAGTTCAAAGATTTTAAAAAATTTTGCTTCGGAAGATTATTAGACTTGGAAATTCTTTATTCTAAAATCTTCCGAGACTTAAATAGATTTCGGAAGATAATTGTCCTTTATAACATAGTACTTAAGAAAGAATTTAAGCTTCGGAATATATTTTGGAAATTTCTTCCGAAGGTAAATTACTCAAGTAGTTATTTGGTTTGAGGACATAATTTTCTTCCGAAGGTAAATACATATCTTCCGAAGAATATAACTTGATCAAAATTTTCAAAAATCTAAGAAATATCTTTTAAAAGAATTTTCTTCTAGAGTAAACAAGGGCTTATTAAGGTGATAAAATAGACAACTTAGGACACACTGGTTTTAGAAATTATATGAGTTAGTTTTAAGAAAAGCTACTCAAAGTTAATCATCCCAATAGTCGATACAAGATATTTAAATCTCTATTCATCAAAAGCTTTGGTGAATAGATCAACATGTTGTTCATTTGTGTTAACTTTGACTAGTTTGATTAATCCATTTTCAAAGTTATCTCTAATCAAATGATACATGATATTGATGTGTTTTGTCCTTAAGTGTTGCATAAGATTCTCTGTAATAGAGATAGCACTATTGTTGTCTATGTGGATGGGAGTCTATTTGAAGTTGAATCCGTAGTCCAGCATCTGATTTTGAATCCAAAACACTTGAGCACAGCAGCTTGCAGGATCAAAGTATTTAGCTTCAGCAGTTGATGCAGATACACAGGATTGTTTCTTGCATTGCCATGAGACTATCCTTCCACTAATGAACTGACATCCCCGTGATGTAGACTTTCCAATCATATTACAGCCACCATAGTTACTATCTGTATATGCATATAGATTGAAGTCAGAATTATTTGGATACCAAAGGCCAAGTGTTGGAGCACCATTGAGATATCTTAGAATTCTCTTGAAAGTGACTAGGTGTGACATCTTGGGGTTGGCTTGATATCTAGCACAAATACATGTGGCAAACATGATATCAGGCCTGCTAGCTTTGAGGTACATAAGAGACCCAATCATAGCATTGTAAAGATGTTCATCCACACACTCCCCCTGAAGATCAGGTCCAAGGGAGTGGTTTCTAGCTATGGGTGTCTTAGCAACCTTACAATCAGTCATGTTGAATCTTGGAAGTATGTCTAGCACATACTTTGACTGACTTATAAAGATACCACTGTCAACTTGATTCACTTGATATCCTAGAAAGAAATTGAGTTCTCCCATTGCACTCATTTCAAATCTATTCTTCACCAGCTTCTCGAAGTCTTTGTATTGCTTTGGATTGGTTGACCCAAAAATAATGTCATCTACATATATTTGGACTAGCATTAAGTCATTCCATGTTCCTTTGATGAAGAAAGTTCCATCTTTAGTACCCCTTTTGTATCCATGTTGACAGAGATACTGAGATAGAGTCTCATACCACTTCCTTGGAGCTTGGTGTAGCCCATAAAGAACTTTATCAAGCTTGTAGACATAATCAGGATGATCAAGATCTGCAAACCCAGGTGGTTGTTTGACATATACCTCCTCATCAATCACCCCATAGAGAAAAGCACACTTGACATTAAGTTGATAGACCTTGAAATCCTTGGATGTAGCAAAAGCTAAGAATATTATGACAGCTTCAAGTCTTGCCACAGGAGCAAAGACATCTGTCTAGTCAATTCCTTCTTCTTGTGTGTATCCTTGAACAACTAGTCTAGCTTTGTTCTTGATGACAAGTCCTCTATCATCTTTCTTGTTCCTGAAAACCCATTTGGTTCCTATAGTAGTCTTTACTTGAGGAAGAGGACATAGGTTCAAAACCTTTTGTCTTTTGAATTGAAGCAACTCCTCTTGAATAGCTTTAACCCCACTTCTATCCTTTAAAGCCTCATCAACTTTTTTGGCTCTATCTGGGATAGAAAACAAGAGTGGAGACAAACATTTGCATCATGGTTTTGTTCTCTTGTCCTCACCCTTGTGTCAACATTTCCAGTGATGTTTGTGGTGAGGTGAGACTTGTGAATCCTTAGTTGAGGGATTTCAACAAGTTGCTTAGAGAGATCTAAATTAGAGAAATTTAGATCTGGTATTGAAGTTTCTCCCACCATATTAGCACACTTATCAAGTGAAACTTGATCCACTGAGTGTGTGATATCATTTATGTTGTCTTCAATGGAGTGGTTGTCAGCATCAAGAAACTCTTGATCACTTTCACCACCTCCATTTCCTTCCAAATTTGAAGCTCCTTTATTTGACTGTTATGCCTATGAGCTGGAATTTGAAGGCACCTCAGATGTATCAGCTGAAATTTTCATTGTTGTGTTGATAGGAACTTCATTTGTAGGGTTAGTTACAACTGGAGCTGAAGTAGTATAGCTTGATGGTCTTCTTAGCTCAAATCTTGGGTCGGGATCACCTGTTGATAATATATCTGTGGATCTTGAAACATGCTCACAAAATTTGTTAAAACAGTTAGTAACTAAATCAAGATCAAAGAGCCAATCAGGACCAGAACCTTTCACATAAGGAGTGTGCTCATTAAAAGTCACATTGGCTGACTCCTCAACTACTCTAGTTCTGCTTTTAGCTTGAGAAGAGTATCCAATAAAGTGTCCATCATCTGATTTATCATCAAATTTGGCAATTTGATCCCTAGTATTCAAGATGGTGCAAGGACATCCAAATGACCTGAGAAAGCCAATGAAAGGTTTCCTCTTGTGCCAAAGTTCATAGGGAGTCTTACCATGTGTCTTAACTACTAAAGCTCAATCTTGCACATAGCAAGCAGTGTTCACTACATATGCCTAGAAGGTGATAGGCAGTTTAGAGTCAGACAATATAGTTCTTGCAGCTTCAATTAGTGTCATGTTTCTCCTCTCAACAACATCATTTTGCTAAGGAGTCCAGGGAGCACTATATTGTCTTGTAATACCTTTTTCATCACAAAATGAATCAAGGATTTTATTCTTGAATTCAGTTCCTTGATCAAATCTTTTGGTTTTTACCTTATGATCACATTGATTCTCAACCTTTAAGATTGTAAGGATTCCTATAAGTCTGATGCAGCCAAAACATCCAAAGTCTCTCTGCATGCATGCACTGAAGCACAGAAGTAGAAATGCTTCGGAAGTTTTACACCTTGCACTAGAAAATATTCTAAGTGTAAAATCTTCCAAAGCCAAGACCAACATCTTCCGAAGCCAAAAGTGAAGTCTTCCGAAGCTTCAAAGAAAAAGTCTTCCGAAGCCAAAGAATGAAGATAGATTTCTTCCAAAGACTCTTATGAACATGCTTTTATCTGATGTACTTTACCATAATGTTGGACCACCTTTCCGCTGCAACTCTGTTCAGTCACCAGCTTACATGAGTTGGTGAAAAGGTCCATGCTTTTGGTAACTGTACATTGAAGTCTTGAGTCTGAGCTTTCTACTTTATGTACTTTTATCCTTTTTGTAATATTTAGGATGTGAGCTATGTCATGTCATAGTCACTAGTCAAAAGGCAATCTGCCTTTTGACTTTACATTTGATTTTGTAGTTGTCTAGTTTTATATATCCAGCTGGCCTTCAAAGTATGGCCAGCTGTAGGATGTAGTATAAAGTATCTCAAGTGCTTGTAACTTTACATCTATGCTTTGTAACATTTGTAAAAGAACTTGAGAAGCAATATACAACATTCTTGAAAACCATACATTTGTGTTGTTTGCTATCTTGTTATGTCTCACATATTTACTTGTGTTCTTAGCATCTCTCATACAAAGTTACCAGTTCCCTATTTGATCTGTTAAGTGTTTTAAAGACCTCTCCTCATTGTGTTGTTGTGTTGTACGTGCATACCTTCTAACGGTCCTGCATTTGGTATCAGAGCATTCCAGGCTCTTGATATAAGATTTCACCATCTTAAGATCCCTCACACATACAAAATACTTGACAACTCAAATGGAAACTATTACTAAAGCTGATATGGAAACTAGAACTATGACAAAGTCTCCACTGATCATTCCTGAAGACTTTGATACTTGGTGTCAAAGAATGGAAGGCTTTATTAAGTCTCAAGACTCCAGGATGTGGGACTCTTTTGTTCAAGGACCTTACATACCAAGCACCACTTCTGCTACTGGTGGTGATATGATTCCAAAGGCTGTGGTTGATTATTCTGAAGAAGACAGAAAAAGAATAGAGATTGATAAAAAAAATCCTTGACAGCTCTTCAAACTGCTCTTCCGAACTCCATCTACAGAGGCTTCAAGAAGTGCAAAACTGCCTTAAGCCTTCACTCTGAGTCTCAACACTCAAATGAACTACCTTCAGGGGACAGTTACCATCCCCAGCCTCTAGACTTAGATCAACCCATTCCTAACCTTGAATTCTTTACTGATGAAGACTTAGGTTTCAGTGAGTACCATGAGTCTCTCTAATCTACCCCTACTCAAAGAGAGAGGAGTGCTCCTGAGTCTCCTATGTCTAGCCCACATCAGTCACCCATTACTGAGATGGACCTCTCTGAACCTATCTAGTCTCTAAGGTTAGTCACCTTGAATCTCAGGTGACTACCCTGCAAAACAGGGTCAATGATCAGCAACTTGAGATATCTTATCTTAGGGAAAAACTAGCTGGGAGACCTTTAAAGAGAGCTCAACCAGGAACACAAGAACCTGTGGATGTGATTGACCAAACTCCTAGCTCACCTATGCAAGAGGGTGATGCTTCCAAAAAGGGGGAGAAAGTCATTGCAATCACAGAACCTGAGAGTTCTTCAAGGAGTATGGACATTGAGGACTCACCATCCTCACTTGCAATTGTAAATACTCAACAACTTCCTCAAGTTCACATTGATGTGGACTCTCTAGACTCCTTCATTCAGAGTCTCTTTGAGGAAGGCATTCCAAGGGCTATGTCATCCCCACCCCAAGGAACTTCAAACTACATCATTGGGTGGAGTTATGATGCTGATAAAAGATCCCTCATTCTTCAAAGAATTCAAGGGCAGCAAGAGGAATTCAACTTTCGGACCTTGAACTACTATGAAGGTCTTGACCTGATCAATATGCCACTTGTCAACCCAAGTCAATCTAGACAAGCTGGTAGGCTGGCATAAAGGATTCAAGATAAAATTACTGAAGAGTTCAGCCTAAGAAGGAGACAAAGGCAATTAGGTAATGTCATTGGTCAACTGGATGTTGAGGCAGACCCTAAGATTAGCTTTAAAGGGAAAACCTTGACTGAAAGCCCAGTGATAGAGCCTGAGAGCCCTGTCACACTAACAACTACTTCAGCAATTCATTCCCTCAGTGAAACACCTGCTGGTGAATATGTATCACAACCTCTCTCTGGCCAGAGCTTGGATGATACACCAAGCAATAAAGGCCAAAGCTCTCTCCACCCTATGTCACAAAGGTCTTTGGGTGACAAAGGGAAAAGGATTCTAACTCCTAAGGAGATTGAAGAGGAGGAGAGAGAGAGGAAGAGGAAGCTAAGGGGAGAAAGTTCCTCTTGGTCTTCAGGATTCATGCAAGCTGCAATCAGGATTGCGCCCAGACCAAACACTCAAGATGATGAGTTGAGGGCAGTCAGGATTACTTACCTGCAGACCAGGAACTATGACATTGATGAGAATATATCTCTCCTTTTAAAGGAACTAATTGAACTGGCTGACATGGAAGTGTCAAGAGAGATGAAGGAATTAGAGGATGCGAGGATGCTTCTCCAAATCAAAGAAGAGAAGAGACAGTAAAGACTGTACAAGCATGTTCCTACTCTCTCCCCAGTTCAAGAAAGCCCTGTGCAAAAGACTGTGGCAGCTATACAAGAACCTCAGGTAGACAAAGAAGCAGATAGGCAAAATATGATCAACTACTTGAGTGCCACAGGTCTCTACCAGGCATCTGCACTTCTTCCCTTGTCCTTTGAGTACATTGAGCTTGAGTTTCTCAAAAAGCTTGAACTTCAAGTACTCAAAGAACTAAAGGCAACAAAGAGAAAGATGAGAGAAAAGGCTGCAAAGTCAAGAGCCATCATCCAAAAGAGTATGAAGAAGTCTGCTGACAGACAAAGGATGATGAGCTTCTTGAAGCTGTATGGATTCTCTGGAAGGAGACTTGGCCCTATGTCTCTATCCACAATGGATGAGCACATTAGGGTAATCAAGCAGAAGATCAAAAGTGGAGAGCTAATTGACTTACACTCCCCTCCAAGTCAAGCTCCTCCCGAAGTGGAGGTTAAGGTTGAACTACCTAAGACAACACAACCTGGACCTCCTGCAGAGTCTCAACAAGCTTTATCTTCTGATCCACAACAGGGTCAAACTCCCTCTCCTTCTGAACCTGTGAGAGAGAACCCAACTGAGCAAGACAAGACTGATCAATAAGGTGCTGCAGACCAGTCTTCTCAGTTAAAGTCTTCAAAGAGGAGAAAGAGGATGGCTTCTAAACCAAAGTCAAAGAAGAAGAAAAAGTCTGAATCATCCACCTCTATACCTCAGGATGAGTCAGATCAACCTGAGGAAGTGCATTAAGAGGCAGCCAATCACCTCCAATTCAAGTGGCTCCTCTTGCATCTGAGAGACCCATCTTATCCTGGACCTTCACAACTAATCCAAAAAGATGGCATGTGATCAGAGATCAAGGTGGTAAAGATGTCTATACATGGCAAGACTTATTCAACCTACCTCTGCATGATCTCTTTGAGATGCGAAGATACTATGAGAGTCTGAGTGATCCTGACCATCTAATGAAGAAGGGCATGATCATTATCATAATGAGGACATTCAAAGCTGAAGATCTTCAAATGTTTTGTTAGCATCAGCCTAGGGGGAGTTTGTAAGGATTCCTATAAGTCTGATGCAGCCAAAACATCCAAAGTCTCTCTGCATGCATGCACTGAAGCGCAGAAGTAGAAATACTTTGGAAGTTTTACACCTTGCACTAGAAAATATTCTAAGTGTTAAAATCCTCCGAAGCCAAGACCAACATCTTCCGAAGCCAAAAGTAAAGTCTTCCGAAGCTTCAAAGACAAAGTCTTCTGAAGCCAAAGAGTGAAGACAGATTTCTTCCAAAAACTTTTATGAACATGCTTTTATATTATGTACTTTACCATAAAGCTGGACCACCTTTCCACTGCAACTCTGTTCAGTCACCAACTTACATGAGTTGGTGAAAAGGTCCATGCTTTTAGTAACTGTACATTGAAGTCTTGAGTCTGAGCTTTCTACTTTATGTACTTTTATCCTTTTTGAAATATATTAGGATGTGAGCTATGTCATGTCATAGTCACTAGTCAAAAGGCAATCTGCCTTTTGACTCTACATTTTATTTTGTAGTTGTCTAGTCTTATGTATCCAGCTGGCTTTTAAAGTATGGCCAGCTGTAGGATGTAGTATAAAGTATCTCAAGTACTTGTAACTTTTGATCTATGCTTTGTAACATTTGTAAAAGAACTTGAGAAGCAATATACAACATTCTTGAAAACCATACACTTGTGTTGTTTGCTATCTTGTTCTGTCTCACATATTTACTTGTGTACTTAGCATCTCTCATACAAAGTTACCAGTTCCCTATTTGATCTGTTAAGTGTTCTAAAGAACTCTCCTCATTGTGTTGTTGTGTTGTAAGTGCATACCTTCTAACGGTCCTGCAAGGATGAAACTCTTCAAGATCTCAAGAGTCTTATCCTTAGTTCTAAGGAAGAAGACCTAAGTGAATCATGTAAAGTCATCTGTGATTACCAAGCAGTAAGAGGTCCTTCCTAGACTCATTACACTGGTGGGGCCAAAGAGATCCATATGTAATATGTCAGGATCAGTGATCACAAGTTCGAAGGATTAGAGAGCAATGCAGCGGAATAAGATCAAGAATTAGACAAATTGTAGCAAGAATTTGATATTTGTAAACAAATACGAGAGAATATATTTCTGTGTTAAGGAATGTTTCAATTATACCAAATATTTCTGCTCAATCATTCACCAATTACAATAAGGTTGACACTCCTTATATAGAGTGCAATCACTGCTGTTATCACGGGATAGTGACAACTGGCAGATCTATTACAAAAATAACTAATACTTAACAAACTACTGAAATGTTCACAACTACTGAGAACATATCAAGAGTGCTAAGTACAAAATATAAAACTACTGATAAGAAACTACTGAAACTACAACGACTGAAGAACAAACTCTTCAGTCGTTTTACAAAACTACTGAAAACATAAAACTACTGAAAGTAAACCGTCACAACTACTGAAGAAGTCCTCTTCAGCTGTTATGACAACGTCTGATACTTGGTCTTCAGCACTTGTGTCTTCAGACTTTGTCTTCAGCACTTGTCTTCAGACTTTGTCTTCAGCACTTGTGTTCAGACTTTGTCTTCAGCACTTGTGTTCAGACTTTGTCTTCAGCACTTGTCTTCAGACTTTGTCTTCAGCACTTGTCTTCAGACTTTGTCTTCCGGTGTTGTCTTCAGCTGTTGTGGACTTCAGTAGTTGTTGTGACGTCTGTGGGACTTAAAGGTTTTTCTGATCCGGCTCATTGGTTCTTGTGGTCCAACAAACTCCCCCTGAACCAATGCAGCCAAAACCTTTAACTTTATTGAGGTCCCACTTATTGTTGGCAAAATGGTTGGTCTTTTTCCTTCTTGATCAGTTGAGAAGATGACCCATATAAGCACTGGCCTGGAAATGAGTCTCTGATGATTTGGTTGGCAATGTATGGATGGGAGCTCTGTATTGGGGAATTGGACACTGAGCTGTTCCCCCATCCATGAGACTCACTTCCCATGTATAAGCCTGTAGGATTCTCTGGTGTATGCTCTGAGAAACATAATTTGTTCTTCCATGGTAAGATTTTCTGGTTCACCATCAAACAATCCTTCACGCCCATACAGCTCTGAAATGTACTTAGCCTGTTTGCCATTTTTGAGCTCAACTGTTGTAATCTGTCTGTATGCAAACTCATCTGGGTGAGTACCTTCAAGTAACAGACTGAGCTCATTTTGTTTGAAGTTCTCAAGCTTCTTGTAGACTAACCCCTTCTTAATTACTCTGTTCTCTAACATCTTTTGGGGTGGCTGTTTAGTCTCATAAGCCTTCTTGAAATCTTCTACAATTTCCCAGGGTGATACTACAAGGACCACTGTGATCTCTTCATCTACGATCCTTTTTACTTGGCCCTTGTATCTCGCAGGAACGTCTTTCTTCACAATTCTGTGAGCCACCCTAGGATCAGGCCATATTCTCACCTTTTCCTTTTGATATTGAAATGTGTTAGCAAGGGTGTACAATCTCAGAGCTTCTTTCTTCATACTGATTATTGATGAAGAAGCAGCATAAGTTTTGTCTATGCTTTTCAGCATCTCATCATCATGAAGCCTTTGCTGCTGTTCTTCTTCTATCTTTACTCTCACCGTTTCCATCTGTGAGGTGGGAGTGATGGGCATAGGTTTGGCTTTAGGCAAAGTTAGGACTGCGGAAAGAGGCAGCCTATCTTCTTCCTCATCATCATCCTCTTCTTCTTCTTCTTCTAGCCTCAACATCCTTCTCTTCTTCTTCTTGGGTGCATCATCGGCTGTTGGTTTTGAGGGTAAAGGAGTTGGTTTAATGGGTTGTGGTAGTGGTGATTTTGAAGTGGGAAGTTTTGCAGGTTGTTCTAGCATTTTTGTAGTGAGTGAGGCTTTTGAGTGTTTTGCTAGTTCATTTCTGTTCCCAGCACCTGCCTCATTTAGTGCTTCAATCACCAATCCCTTAGTGTATGCTTCAGACGTACAGATCTTGGTGGTTATTGCCAAGATACTGTCCCTGGTCCATGACTTAATCTCGATCAATGATCTCCCAAGGTACTTTGCGACGAATCTGATCATGATCTCTAGTCTTTCTCTTTCTAATGCATCATAACTTGCCCATCTTGAGTTAATTTCTTCAACTTCAAGTCTTCTAATCTCTGAGTCAAGCTGTGCAGTATCGAACCCTTGTCTATACAGTTGATCAATAATGGAGTCCATTGATTTACTATGTGTAGCATCCGCCATTTTGATCATCTCATCAAGTTGGAGTTCTTTTTCTTTTCCTTCAACCTTCCTCTTCTTATATGTGATATGAAAGTCTTTGTGACTTTCACCCACTTGATCAATGTCAGCTCCCTTCACACACTCCTCTTCCTTCTCAGTCTCCTTCACAAACTCCTTTTCTTTCTCAGTCTCCTTCACAAACTCCTCTTTCTTCTCAGTCTCCTTTTCTTTCGGTATGCTCTTCCTCTTTGCTTTCACTGACTGACTCTCCCCCTTTTTGGTTGCATTGGTTGCAAGGGTTTGAGTAGCAGAAAGCCTTGTGCTCACAGTCTTCTCCACCAGAGGTTGTATGATTGAGGGAAGCCTCTCATCCATGGTTTTGATCACAATGTCTGTGATCATTGGGGTGATGAGAGGTGGGGATTGCTGAAAGATAGCAGCTGTTTGCTCAGAGGGGTTCTGTCCCTGAGAAGCAGTGCCAGAAATAGAGGCTGGTGGGTTGGAAGTTTGGAGTGGCTGAGTGTTTGGGAGACCTTCAGGTGAAGGTGCCATCTGTGGGTTTATGTTGGTGTCAGATGGACTTGCTTCTTGAGAGAATTGGTCAAGTAGGCTTTGTAGTCTACAGACTTCTTCCTCAAGAATTGTATTCTGGGCCAGAACATCATAAAAGAAGCCCAGGTCATCATCAGCAGATGCTGAATCACCTGACCTCCTGCTTGTAGCAGGATGTACATGCACTGGGTGTAGACCAGTTTTAGCATGTGCCCCTTTTTCTTGGAACTGGGGACTTCCAGCCTCAGGACGATGTCCTTCATCAGCTGTTGCCTCTGATGAGGTCTTAGCAATGTTACCAGCCTCAGTCTGATCATGTGCTGATTCAGAAGAGGTGGCAGCCTCACCAGATATTCTGAGCTCCTTATCCACACCAGGAGACAGAACATTTAAACCCCGGTGCTGTGGGTTGTCAGAAGCATGTTGATCCTCTTCCTCAATGGCTTTGGTTGTCCCCTTTGTTGGTGTTTGGTGGGGAGGAGGAGAGGCATGCAGCTGAGTCAGCACATTTGCAATTATAATGGTTGGACTTTGGGGGGCATTTGCATGGGGAGATAGGGTAAAATCAGTATGCACCTGGGGAGAATGGTGCTCATCAATGGCAATCTCCTCAAATGAGGAAGATTCCAGATTAGTGGGTACCCCTTCTTTGGTTGCTTCAGGCTCCTTTTGAGAGGAATCCTGAGCGGCTGTGGCTGGTAGAGTCTTTGATACTGCTGGGGGGTTTACACCAGCAAGTATATCCTGCCTTGGTGGTATAGGAGCATCTTCAGGGGACTCATCTCCCTGAATAGCTGTTTTGGGGCGTTTGGTTTTTGGTTTGGTGGGGACTCTGGATTTTGTGGTGGTGGCTGTGGGTTCCAGCTGTGTGGGTTTGCGCAGCTTGGCAGCCATTTTGAGTGATTGGTCAGAGTTGTGCCGGGAGTATACTTCAGGCAATACGGCCATAGCAGGGACTCCCAGGCCAACAAGTCCCTCAGCTTGAAGCTGGTTTTCAATTATGGCCATTATGAACCGAGGATATAATATCCAACGGTTAGCAAGTTGTTTTTGGGTCATATCCTTGAGCTCTAAAAATAGTATTTCAGAAAATTTAAAGGTTGTTGCTCAAGGATAGAGTACAATACCTGTTGCCACCTTGTGGACATTTGATCCCATGATGAAGTCTTGGGGGCAAGGCATACATTCACCATATGAAAGATGAGACGTTCGGCATCCTGGAAATGTTTCTTCAATATGGTAGATGCACTCAGGTTACCTTGGTATCCATGGTGAGCAAATGATAGATCTGTGGTGCCCTTTGGATAACCAGTTTGGAAAGTGGCATCATCCAGATTGAGGGTTTGGCGAAGAGTGTCTGGAGTAATGACCACTTTTTGACGATTGACAAACGATTGAAGAGACTCTGTGTCATTCTCCTCAGAGACAAGAGTGACGTTTGTCCAGAATTGGCTAAGAGATTCGGCATATATGGTGGGGTTTAACAGAAAAGTCGTTTGGTAAGGTGACTGAACCATTAAATCAATGGCGTTGTGAAACTTGGTCCAGTATGGCGATTTTGTGAGATGAGTGACACAGTTGTGTCGTGGTTTTAGTTGCATGGTCGCCATTGATAAAGAGAGGTTACAGAGTTTTTGAACGTTAGGTTTGAGAAGAGAGGTGAGAAAAACTCTGAAGGTGGGATAAGGTATTTAAAGGGTAGGGTTAGAAAACGACTGAAAGTTTTGGTGTTAGTCATCATTTGTTGAAACTACTGATGACGTGGTATTAACTTTCATAGGTTTGAAATGACTGACCGTATTGGTGTGATCAGCAGTTGTTATAAAACAACTGAAGACTTGGTTTTAACCGGCAGACGTTGAAACAGCTGAAGTCTCTGATTTAGTCATCAGTAGTTATAAAACTACTGAAGACAGTTTTGACTTCAGGTGGTGAAACAACTGAGGACATGGTGTTTGTCATCAGTAGTTGTGAAACTACTGAAGACAGTGGTTTTGTCATCAGTTGTTGTAAACAGCTGAAGACTTGGTGTTAGTCTTCAGTAGTTATAAACTACTGAAGACATAGGTTTGGCTTCAGTTGTTTTGAAACAGCAGTTGTAGAAACAACTGAAGAGAGATTACTCATCAGCTGTTTTCGTCAATTCATAGCTTTTCAGCTGTTTCAGTCTGACCTCCACACTTACTCATCAGACTTAAATCTGAGTTTCAGAGGTTTTATTGGTCATCAGTACTTATCTGCATTTCTGACATCAGTAGTTGTAGCTACATCAGCTGTTGTGATTTCATCAGCTGTTGTAACTACATCAGCTGTTTTAACAAATAAAGTACTTCAGTACTTGTGAGGCATGTAGCCTTCAGTAGTTATAAAAACTACTGAGGGTAAAGGAACTCATCAGTACTTATATGTGACATGGTTACCAATGATCATCAGTACTTATTACTGAGATCATCAGTAGTTGTCACTTATTCTAGCTGCAGCATACCAAGCCTTAACACCAGGTTGTGGAAAGTTGAACTATCCAAAGGCTTAGTAAAAATGTTTGCAAGCTCATCAGCACTAGGAACAAATTTTGGATCAATCAGACCTTTTTCAAAACAATCTCTAATAAAATGGTGTCTGATTTCAATATGTTTAGTCCTAGAGTGCTGGACAGGATTCTTGACAATACAAAGAGCTGAAGAGCTGTCCATTAACAATGGGGTCTTAGTCTCTGTTATGCCATAATCCAATAATTGGTTTTGAAGCCAGAGTACCTGAGATGTACAGCTTGCAGCAGCAATGTACTCAGCTTCAGCAGTTGATGTAGCAACTGAGGTTTGTTTCTTACTCTGCCAAGAAATCAAACAGCTGCCTAGGAATTGACATCCACCAGAAGTTGATTTCCTGGTCAACTTACACCCTGCATAGTCACTGTCAGAAAAAGCAACTAATTTACCAGAATGTCTAGTAGAATACCATAAACCTAGAGATGGAGTGCCTTGCAGATATCTAAAGATCCTCTTGACTGCAATCAAATGAGACTCCTTAGGTGCAGCCTGAAATCTAGCACAAACGCATGTAGCAAACATAATATCTTGTCCAGAAGCTGTTAAGTACATCAAGGACCCAATCATACAACTGTAAAGTGTTTCATCAACCACTTTACCTTTCTGATCTGTATCCAGTTGTGTGGTGTTGCACATGGGAGTAGAACAGGGTTTACAGTTTTGTAAATCAAATTTTTCCAAAAGATTTTTTGTGTATTTGGACTGATGAATGAAAATTCCATCAGCCTTTTGTTTGATTTGCAAACCCAGAAAGAATTGTAATTCTCCCATGGCACTCATTTCAAACTTTTGTTGCATCAACTTTGTAAAGGTATCACACAACTGTGGATCAGAGGATGCAAAAATAATATCATCTACATAAATTTGAACAAGTAGATTATGCTGCCCAGCTTTCTTAATGAATAAAGTTTTATCTATGGAGCCTCTAGTGAAATTATTTTCCAGAAGAAAGTTTGATAATGTCTCATACCAGGCTCTAGGAGCTTGTTTCAACCCATAAAGAGCCTTATCAAGCTTATACACCCAATTAGGATGTTTATTGTCCTCAAAACCTGGTGGTTGACATACATAAACCTCTTCTTTAATTTTCCCATACAAAAATGCACTTTTGACATCCATTTGAAAAACTTTAAGATTTTGATAAGCAGCATAAGCTAAGAACAATCGAATTGCTTCCAGTCTGGCTACAGGGGCAAAGGTTTCATCATAATCAATACCTTCTTCTTGTGCAAACCCCTGAACAACCAGTCTGGCCTTGTTCTTAACAATAAGCCCATTTTCATCAGTTTTGTTCCTAAACACCCATTTAGTGCCTATTGCACACTTACTTGGAGGTAGAGGAACCAGTTCCCACACTTGCTGTTTCTTGAACTGAAGAAGCTCAAGCTGCATGGCATCAACCCATCCATTGTCCTTTAAAGCAATGTGATAATTCTTTGGCTCTTGCTGGCTGATGAAGAGAGCATAGAAGCAGAAATTTGACAATTGACTTCTTGTTGATACGCCAGCAGTGATATCACCAATGATTTGAGACATAGGGTGATTCTTCAGATCTTGGTACACAATGAGATCAGTGCAAGTGTTTGTAGCAGGCTCAGCAGCAACAGATGGTGATGGTGAAGCATTTCCTTGAAACCAATCAGTAGATGGTAATTCAAAAGAAGTTGAAGTTGTAGAAATCTCATCAGCATTTGTTGTGGATTGTGCTGCTGGAGCTACAGGAACATCAGGTCTAGCTGAATCAGGCAGTTGATCACTAAACGTGAAGAGGTGAGTACTACTATCATCATCATCAGCACCAGCAGTACCACCAGGTGGTGAACTGTTGACAGGAGCAACAGCAGGAGTTTGATAAGGAACATATTGCAGTATGTCCAAATCAAATATCTCCACAGGGCTTTGTGGAATCTTGTCCTTTGGAGATTCATTAAACTTAACATGTAGAGTCTCTTCAACCATCTTTGTTCTACAGTTGAAGACTCTGTATGCTTTGCAAGTTGATTAACCAATAAAGTACCCTGCATCCACCTTGGAATCAAATTTTTGGAGTTGATCCCATGTGTTGAGAATGAAACAAGGACATCCAAAAGCTCTGAAGAATGAAATTAGAGGGGCCAAATGATGAAGAACTTCATATGGAGTTTTCATCAACCTCTTATTTACTAGAGCTCTATTTTATACATAGCAAGCTGTATTGACAGCTTCAGCCCAAAAAGTCATTGGCAGTCCAGAATCAGCCAACATGGACCTTGCAGCTTCAATAAGGGTCCTGTTCTTTCTCTCCACTACTCCATTTTGTTCAGGAGTTCTTGGAATGCTAAAATGCCTCTTGATTCCCTTTGAGAGGTAGAACTCATCAAGTGTATTGTTTCTAAATTCTGTTCCATTATCACTTCTAATACACTTGACTGAGAGGGAATACTGCTTCTCAACATACAACACAAAGTTGATAATCTTCTGAGCTGCCTCATCCTTTGAATGCAAGAAGAAAGTCCATACAAATCTGGAGTAATCATCCACAATTACCAGATAGTATTTCTTCTTAGCCATACTCATCACTCTCACAGGACCAAAGAGATCCATGTGAAGAAGCTGTAAGCAGGCAGTGGACTTAGGTTCTTCTATGGAGGGAAATGAAGCTTTGTGCTGTTTTCCTTTTAAACAAGCAGTGCAGTTATCTTCACATTTGAACTCCTTCATGGGCAGTCCCCTTACTAAACCATGGTTTATCAGCTGATTTATGTTTTTGAGATTAACATGACCCAGCCTTCTATGCCATAGAGTAGATTCTTGAGGGGAAGCCTTGGAAAATAGGCAAGGATGGCCTTTGAGATCTATTTTCTTGGAAAGATCTAAGGCATACACTCTTCCTGTCCTGTTGGCCTTTAGGAGAGTGTATTCATCCAACACCTTATCAATCAAACTTAGAACTTTGGATGACAGAATCCGGCAGTTCTGACTAGTGAAAAGAGCAACATGGCCTTTGTCACACATTTGACTGACACTCAAGAGGTTGTACTTGAGATTTTCCACATGGTTAACATCATCAAACTTTATTTCCCCATTGAAAACAAAGCCTTTGCCGATAATGTAACCCTTTGCATCATTGCCAAATGACACAAACCCCTTCCTTCCTTGAGAGTAGTCATTAAGAAGTGATCTGTTTCCTGTCATATGCATGGATCCTCCACTGTCTACATACCAGATGCCTCTGTGGCATGTTGAAGAACCCTGCAAAACAAAGCAAATTAGTTAGATTTTGAGACCCAAACCTTTTTGGTTTTGGGCCTGTTCACATCAACAGATGGTAGACTAACAGGTTTGTTGGAAATAACAGCCTGAGAGGAAGAAGATGGTAAAGAAGAGGAATCCTTTGGCTTGGACCTCCTTTTCTGTGGTTTCAACATAGGAACATCTAATTTGTTAACTCTTCCCAATAGATGTTGAACCATCATAAGCAGTTGTGTCTGATTTTGTGATAAAGCTTTCAGCTCTTCAGACACATTGGCATTGGAGTTTGATAAGTTCCTATGTTGCACCTTCTTCTTTTGAGCTATCTCAACTGTTACCTGTTTAACCCCTTCCTTTTTGGATTTCTTTTTGGACTTAAGGGTTACAGGATTTGATGTTGCTGGTACAAATGTGGCTTCAAACTCAGTTTTCATTTTATCCATTTTCTCTTTAATTTCCTCTGTATGTTTGAGTTTGGATCCTCTTTTGTACCAACAATCATCTGTAAGATGATTGAACAAACCACATACTTCACATGGTTTCTTCTTCATCTTATGTTGATCATCAACTAAAGAGGATGAAACTACTGAAGACTTGCTCTTCAGTACTTTGAAAGCATTATTTGCTTTCTTGACTTCCTTTTTAGTAGTCTTCAAACTCTTTCTACTGACAGTTTTCTTCTCTTCAGTGCTGACAGTAGTTGGAGTTTGAACTTCAGGTGTTAAATCTTGCTCTCCAGTCCTTTCAGGACTTCCAGAAATAACTCCTGAGTTGATCAACTCTTTGATCATGTGAGTATCAGCAATGGAACCATCAACATCAGCTGATTGGTTCTGAGGGGGCTTAGTGCTGACTTCAACTTTTGATGATGCTCTATCAAAAAGTGAATCACATGATGAGGTGGATTGGTTATTGCTTTCTCCATCAGATTTCACTTCTGCTCTTGAAGCAAAATCTGTAGGAGGAGCAGTGTGATTATAACCAATGCCAAACTTCACATTGGAAGCTGATTGCTTACTAAGAAGCATTTCAAAACCTTTGCATGATTTTACCCATCGATCACACTCTACTTGGGTGACTGTAAGGGTTTCTTTGAGACTTCTCTGGTCTTCCAGAATAACCTCTAGCTTAGCCTTTTCATCATTTAATTGGCATTTAAGCTTATAAATCTCATCACTTTTACTATTAAGAGCAGACTCATACTCAGCTTTTCTTTTGGAAATGGTTTTCTCAAAGTCAAGTTTTTGATTTATTAATGCTACATTTGCCTCTCTAATAGAGACAAAGGCAGCTATGCATGATTCAGAACATAACTTGGCTTTAGCCTCTGAAGATACCTGAGTTACCTGTGAAGATGATGCATTTGAGCAAGAACCCTCAGTAGACTCCAGAGCCATAAGTGCTAGATTCCCAAAAGGACTGTCACCACCATGTTGATCAGCACCTGTGAACAGTTGTTCATGACCAGACATGTCATCTGGCAAACTGCTCCAGTCAACAACTTTAGGGGTGAAGAAGCTATGTTGTTGAGGTTGAGGAGGTTGATGAGATGGTTGAAGTTCTGGTAGTGCATGAGGTTGTGATACCATAGGAGCTTGAACTTGACTGGATTGTGGCATGTAATAACAAGGGTAAGGGTATGGCATTTGACCCTGAGGAACAAAATATGCAGGAGATTGTGGTTGAGAATGATGACTAGAATTGACAGGATATTGCCCTTTGTTTTGTTGACTATTGCCAGGAAAAGTCACAAAAGGTGCAGAGGAATTAGATCCAGATGATCTACATTCTCTAGCAAAGTGTCCAAGCCTTTGGCATTTGTGACATCTCAACTTACTCTTGTCAAAACCAACTTTGGTTTTGCCAGAGAGTCCTGGGAACTTTCTTCCAGTTCTTTTGTAGAACTTCTGAGATCTGATATTTATCAATGCCATTTGGCTCATAATATCCATCTCTTCTAAGTCATCATCAGCAATCCCCTTGAGATCATCCATGATGAAGCATAGGTTGTCATTATTACACCCAGTAAACTGACTATCAACACTCACAAATGCAGAATCAGAAATGTTTGAGGAGAAATCATATACTCATCATATTGGCATTCAGATGAAGCATATTCTGACTCATGACTAACCAAGGCAGTGTTGCCTGGTACAAAGTCTTCAGTGAGCTTACCAGATGAAGACAGTTTTCGTTTTTGTTCTATCTCTCTCTCAAATGTGAGAAATTTCCCATGGAGTTGGGTGAGAGATAGTTTGTCCAAATTTGCACTGGAGCGTAGGACAATAGTATATGTGTCCCATCTCTCAGGCAGTGATCTGAGAAATCTGTTATTCATCTGGATATTGGTGTATTCATGTTTGACCATTTTTAATTCAGAGATCAAACAAGAGAACCGCTCAAACTGTTGAGTCAGTGTCTCACCCTTCCTATGAGAGAATGTCTCATATTGTTGGGCAAGGATCTCTCTATTATTTGCCAAGACCTCATCTGTTCCTGCAAATTGTTCTTTCAAGGCATTCCAGAGGTCATGGGCAGATTCATAATGCATTAGCCCAGAATAGATTTCATTGGGTAGTGCCATGGCCAGAATTCCATGGGCTTTTGCATCAATCTCAAACAATTTCTTATCCTCATCTGAGTATTGATCCTTCCTCTTCGGAACCATTTGATTGGTTTCTGGGTTATTCACCATAGGCTTGTGTGGACCATGTACCACTGATGTCCAACAACCTGAGCTGTTAACAGACAGGTGATGGAGCATACATCGTTGCCATATGTTATACTCATTCCTAACCAGCATTGGAGGCTTGGTTGAGGAACCAGTATTGTGAGGATCATTGGAAGGAGTAGTCATTTTAGGTCCAAAAACAATTTAATTCAAGCTTTTAAAAGATTTTACACAGACCACAACAGACACAATGAAAACCAAGAATAAATCTCAGGATGAATGACCAAAAACACAGAAAATTCAATCTCTATAACCGTTTCCTGCAAAAATGCTAATTCAATCAAACTTGGATCTTGAATAGCAGTTTCAATGATCAATTATTAGATCGATCAATGATTAACCAGCTCTGATACCATTTGTCAGGATCAGTGATCACAAGTTCGATGGATTAGAGAGTAATGCAGCGGAATAAGATCAAGAATTAGACAAATTGTAGCAAGAATTTGATATTTGTAAACAAATACGAGAGAATATATTTCTGTGTTAAGGAATGTTTCGATTATACCAAATATTTCTGCTCAATCATTCACCAATTACAATAAGGTTGACACTCCTTATATAGAGTGCAATCACTGTTGTTATCACGGGATAGTGACAACTGGCAGATCTATTACAAAAATAACTAATACTTAACAAACTACTGAAATGTTCACAACTACTGGGAACATATCAAGAGTGCTAAGTACAAAATATAAAACTACTGATAAGAAACTACTGAAACTACAACGATTGAAGAACAAACTCTTCAGTCGTTTTACAAAACTACTGAAAACATAAAACTACTGAAAGTAAACCGTCACAACTACTGAAGAAGTCCTCTTCAGCTGTTATGACAACGTCTGATACTTGGTCTTCAGCACTTGTGTCTTCAGACTTTGTCTTCAGCACTTGTCTTCAGACTTTGTCTTCAGCACTTGTGTTCAGACGTTGTCTTCAGCACTTGTGTTCAGACTTTGTCTTCAGCACTTGTCTTCAGACTTTGTCTTCAGCACTTGTCTTCAGACTTTGTCTTCAGGTGTTGTCTTCAGTGTTGTGGACTTCAGTAGTTGTTGTGACGTCTGTGGGACTTAAAGGTTTTTCTGATCCGGCTCATTGGTTCTTTTGGTCCAACATAATAAGTGTAGGGGAGTAGTGATGGAGTTTTTTCCTTTGGCTTGTGAGATACCTTGTGTTTCTTCCCTTTGAGGCATGCAACACAATGATCATCACTTGTAAACTCTTTCTTTGGCATTCCAGTTACCAAATCATTCTTAATTAATTTATTTATGTTTTTAAAGTTTACATGGCACATTCTTTTATGCCAAAGGAAAGACTTATCACTATTGGCTTTAGATAGAAAGCATGAAACTTCTCCTGAGGGAGATGATTCTTGCAAATCCATCTTGTACGTCTTCCCTTTCCCGGGGGCTCTAAGCAGGAATGCTCATGAGGAATGACCACCCCGGGCCTGAGAACAATGCACTATATATATATATATATATATATATAGATATATATATAGATATATATATATATATATATATATATATATATATATATATATATATATATATATATATATATATATATATATATATATATATATATATATATATATATATATATATATATATATATATATATATATATATATATATATATGCCATCTTTCTGGATTAGTTGTGAAGGTCCAGGATAAGATGGGTCTCTTAGCTGCAAGAGGAGCCACTTGAATTGGAGTTCATTCGGCTGCCTCTTCATGCACTTCCTCAGGTTGATTTGACTTAGCCTGAGGTGTAGAGGTGGATGATTCAGGCTTCTTCTTCTTTGACTTTGGTTTGGAAGCCATCCTCTTCTTCCTCTTAGAAGACTTCAACTGAGAAGACTGGTCTGCAGCACCTTGTTAATCATCCTTGTCTTTCTCGGTTGGGTGTTCCTCCCTCACAGGTTCAGAAGGAGAGGGAGTTTGACCCTACTGTGAATCAGAAGATGAAGCTTGCTGAGGCTCAGCAGGAAGTCTAGGTTGTGTTGTCTCAGGTTGTTCAACCTTAACCTCCACTTCAGGTGGGATTTGACTTGGAGGGGAGTGTAAGTCAATCAGCTCTCCACACTTGATCTTCTGCTTGATTACCCTTATATGCTCATCCATTATGGATAGAGACATAGGGCCAAGTCTCCTTCTGGAGAATCCATACAGCTTCAAGAAGCTCATCATCCTTTGTTTGTCAGTAGACTTCTTCATACTCTTTTGGATGATGGCTCTTGACTTTACAGCATCTTCCCTCATCTTTTTCTTTGTTGCATTTTGTTCTTTGAGCACTTGAAGTTCAAGCTATTTGAGATACTCAAACTCAATGTACTCAAAAGACAAGGGGAGAAGTGCAGATGCCTGATAGAGACCTGTGGCACTCAGGTAGTTGATCATGTTTTGCCTATCTGTTTCCTTGTCTACCTGAGGTTCTTGTGTAGCTGCCACATCCTCTTGCACAGGGCTTTCTTGAACTGGGGAGGGAGTTGGAACATGCTTGTATAACCTTTTCTGTCTCTTCTCCTCAATTGGAAAAGCAGCCTTGCATCCTCTGCTTCCTTCATCTCTCTTGACACTTCCATGTCAGTTAGTTCATTTAATTGCTCTAAGGGGAGAGATATAATCTCATCTATGTCATAGCTCCTGGTCTGCAGGTAAGTAATCCTGACTGCCCTCAACTCATCTTCTTGAGTGTTTGTTCTGGGGGCAGCCCTGATTGTAGCTTGCATAAAGCCTGAAAACCCAAAGGAACTTTCTCCCCTTAGCTTCCTCTTCCTCTCTCTCTCCTCCTTCTCAATCTCCTCAGGAGTTAAAATCCTTTTCCCTTTGTCACCCAAAGACCTTTGTGACACACGGTGGAGAGAGCTTTGGCCTTCATTGCTTGGTGTAGCATCCAAGCTCTGGTAAGAGATAGGTTGTGAGACACTTTTACCAGCAGTTGTTTCACTGAGGGAATGAATTTCTGAAGCAGTTGTTGGTGCGACAGGGCTCTCAGGCTGTATCACTTGGCTTTCAGCCAAGGTTTTCCCTTTGAAGCTAATCTCAGGGTCTGTCTTAACATCCACTTGACCAATGACATTACCTAAGTGCCTTTGTCTCCTTATATGGCTGAACTCTTTAGTAATTCTGTCTTGAATCCTTAGTGCTAACCTGTCAGCTTGTCTTGATTGACTTGGGTTGACAAGTGGCATGTTGATCAGGTCAAGACCTTCATAGTAGTTCAAGGTCTGAAAATTAAATACCTTTTGCTGCCCTTGAACTCTGTGAAGAATAAGGGCTCTTCTATCAGTATCATACCTCCACCCAATAATATAGTTTGAAGTTCCTTGAGGTGGAGATGACATAGCCCTTGGAATGCCTTCGTCAAAGAGACTCTTAATTGACAGACTCTATAATGTCCACATTAATGTGAACTTGAGGAAGTTGCTGAGTATGCACAATTGCAAGTGAGGATGGTGAATCCTCAATGTCCATACTCTCTAAAGAACTCCCAGGTTCTATGACTGTAATGACTTTCTCCTCCTTTTTGGTAGCATCACCCTCTTGCATAGGTGAGCTAGGAGTTAGATCAATCATATTCAGAGGTTCTTGTGTTCCTGGTTGAGCTCCTCTTAAAAGTCTCCCAGCTAGTTTTTCCCTGAGATAAGATATCTCAAGTTGCTGATCATTGACCCTATTTTGCAGGGTAGTCACTTGAGATTCAAGGTGACTAACCTTAGAGACTAAATAGGAGCATATTTTTGACAGTTTTTGCACCTTTAGTCTCATATTCCCCTTATCTTCATCAGAAGAATCATTAGGGGATGAGATGATTGGACTAAGGTCCTCTCTTTCACCACCAGCTTCAGGTTCTTGGCTGCAGGATTTCCTCTGCACATTGACAGCCTCAGTTGAAGCGTCAATGGGCTGAGTTGCCATGGTTGAGGTCTTAATGATTTAGTCACTTGCAGAAGTGAGAGCCACTTCCATATGGATATCCTGAACATGTTCAGAAGTATCCACCTCAGTGATGGGTGACTGATGTGGGCTAGACAAAGGAGACTCAGGAGTACTCATCTCTCTTTGAGTAGGGGAAGAGTAGAGAGACTCATGGTACCTACTGAAACCTAAGTCTTCATCAGTATAGAATGAGAGGTTGGGAATGGGTTGATTTAAGTCTAAAGGCTAGGCATGGTAACTGTCCCCTGAAGGTTGTTCACTTGAGTTTTGAGACTCAAGTGAGGGCTTAAGGCAATTTGGCTTATGAGCTCATCAGGGTGAGCATGAGGAACATCATCCCTGATTCTTGAAGAGATGAGAGTGGTTTGATCCTCAGGGGAAGTGGGAGCTCTAGTGTCTACTTCCTCCTGTATGAGTGAGTATATGGGGGCCTGCACAGACTCAAAAGCTTGAGCAGGGGTTCGTTTGGATTTTCTTTGGTAGGTGAGGGTGATTTATGGCCTTTTTGGTGGTTGGGAGGTAGAAGGTGTGGGTTAAACACTAGCTTGTGTTGCTAGGTTGTCACCTTGAGCAATGAGCTCTAACATTTTTGGGACAAGGGTTGTTTTTACCCCTGAGAAGCCTACAGTTGGCTTTAATTTTAAAGATGTCAGGCTTCATCTAAAACAATTTGAGGAAATTATCTGTTTCCCTTAACTATGAGCCCAGTTCACAGTTAAGAATGTGTTGAACATATCTAGGAAACATATAATACTCTAAGGAGTCCAAGTTAGCAAGCAAATTTGTATAAACAAACTGAGAGTACCTGAACTTGACCCCTTGAACCATTTCATGTACTATGAAGGAGAGATCCTCAAGAATCTAGTCCCACCCTCCATGCTTGTTTGACAAGCTGTGGGTAACCACATGAAGCAGGTATTTCCACTGGGATGAGACCTTCCCTTTCCTAAAGGTCTTTACAGAGAAATCTCCCTCATAGCCCATCTGCTCAAAGGAATGATTTACAGCTTCCTTTGGGAAGGATAACTCACCTTCTTCATCATCCAGCTGCAAGTGAGTGTTTATGATGGCCGGAGTGATGAAGATTGTCCTTCCTTGCACTATGGCAGACAATGCCTTCTACCCATCCATAATGACCTCTTGGCAGGTCTTCCAGAATTCAAGTTGATGATCCTCATAGAGAGTAGGATCAATGGTTAGGGAGGTGAAGTAGTTGGATAGAGCCAGGAAACAGCAAACCTCTGAGAAGCTTTCATCTTTCTCAGAGCTTAACAGAGCAACCTGGTTGTTGCCTGTGAAGCTGCATGGAGAAATCTGGGTTGTTTCTGCGGTTTAGGTTGGCCATTTGAGAAGCTTAAGGATGAAGAAAGATGAAGAACAAAGGCGGTTTAGGAGAATTTAGGTTTAAGAAATAGTGGAATTTGAAGAAGATAGTGAAAGAGGGGGGAACCGTTGGGCATTTATGTGAAAAGGATTTGAGACAAAGTTAATGAAAGAAGATAAACTTTGAACTCCGGATGTCGGTCCCACCTATGAAAAGTAGTTTACTTTTACCCAAAAAGTAGTTTTCTTAAAAGTCAAGAAATCTTCTGAAGGTTATTTGCTTCGGAAGTTCTGAAGAAAAAGCTTCTGAAGGCAAATTGGCTTCGGAAGAAATTTCAAAGGTTTTTGAGAATTTTGCTTCGGAAGAGAATTAACACTCGGAGATTTTTATTCTAAGGAGAATAAAAACTTCCGAAGTTAAATTGCTTTCGGAAGAAACTTGTTCTTTAAAAACATACAGGGTACTTAAGTTGATTTTAAGCTTCGGAAGATATTTCAGAAATTTCTTCCGAAGGTAAAATTACTGAAGCAGTTATTTGTTTACTAAGACATAAATTTCTTCCGAAGGTAATTATAAATCTTTCGAAAGAAAAGAGATCAAAATTATCAAAAATCTAAGAAAAGTCTTTTGTAAAGATTTTCTTCCAAAGAAAACAAGGGCTTATGAAGGTGATAAAATAGACAACTTAGGACACACAGGTTTTAGAAATAAATATGATTAAGTTTTAAGAAAAGCTATTCAAAGTTAATCATCCCAATAGCTGATACAAGATATTTAAATCTCTGCTCATTAAAAGCTTTGGTGAACAGATCAGCATATTGTTCATTTGTGTTAACTTTGACTAGTTTGATTAATCCCTTTTCAAAGTTCTCTCTTATTAAATGATACCTGATATTAATATGCTTTGTCCTTGAGTGCTGCATAGGATTCTCTGTGATGGAGATAGCACTGTTGTTGTCTATGTGGATGGGAGTCTTTTTAAAGTTGAATCCATGGTCCAGCATCTGATTTTGAATCCAAAGTACTTGATCACAGTAGCTTGCAGCAGCAATGTATTCAGCCTCAGCAGTTGATGCAGACACACAGGATTGTTTCTTACATTGCCAAGAGACTACTCTTCCACCAAGAAATTGACATCCCCCTGATGTAGACTTTGCAATCATGTTGCAACCACCATAGTCACTATCTGTATAAGCATACAGATTAAATCAGAATTCTTTGGATACCAAAGGCCAAGTGATGGAGCACATTTGAGATATCTTAAGATTCGTTTGACAATGACCAGGTGTGACATCTTGGGGTTGGCTTGATATCTTGCACAAATGCATGTAGCACATGTGATATCTGGCCTGCTAGTTGTGAGGTACATAATAGACCCAATCATTGCCCTATAGAGATGCTCATCAACACACTCCCCCTCAAGATCAGGTCCAAGGGAGTGATTTCTGGCTATGGATGTCTTAGCAACCTTACACTCAGTCATGTTGAACCTTTTAAGTATGTCTTGTACTGTCACACCCCAACCTTGACGGCGGAAACGTCGAGATGTGAGGGTTAAGATCGTTTACAGCCACATAACGGTATTAATAAACCCAAATATATTAATTATAAGTTCCAAATGTAACATTACAAACATAAGTCTCGAATATGAAAATAAAATATCATAAGATGTAAAATTATTCAATCCATTTATTAAACTAGGTCCAATCCTAGATGTGAATAAGCTTTAAAGATAGCATCAAACTTGCGCGTTTCCTGAAACATGTTAAAAATAAAAGGTCAACATAATGTTGGTGAGTTTTCAATAGTTTTCAATACATAAGTATATAAAAGATGGCAATTCATGTTATGAAATTAGTGAACAAAGTAACTAGAGATGTAAGACATATGCACAATCAAACCTTGACAGTTTACAAGTTCTCAAGTTTACAAGTTTATACGATTAGCTAAGTGTACTTGGATTAACCAAGCAGGCTTGTCAGGCCCATAGATCTATGACGTCGCCAGGCTAGCAATAGTTAATGATTGCACATGTAATCGTCAATACATGGTAATTACAAAGATCAACTAACCACAACATGATAGTGAATTGCCAAGAGTTTACAAGAATCAAACGGGTTTACAAGTGCAAGGATTATAAGGTAACATGTTTCACCCCAAAGTGTGAAAATATGAAAAAGGGGTATAGAAATACTCACTTGATCAATAAGTATAAAAGTGACGATTAATAAGAATAATAAGCAACGTTCTAACGTAAATCGTCACGAGATACCTAAGAATATATATATTTATAAGATTTAAGTTTATTAATAAGTTTAACGGTTAAACGAGATCTAGGGTTTCAAGTTGGTATTTGGGGTTTTGTCAAACAATTATATTTAACAAATAGAAATCAATTATATTTTTTTAAAATATATGAAAAGAAGTATATTCATATTTTATATAAAGTTATGAAAGAGAAAATATTTATAATAATTTGAAGAATTTAGATATAAAGTTGAAATAAAGTTTTATAACTAAATGAAATTAACACGCTTTAAACAATAATTTAAGAGCAATGTTTTATCTATTATTTACTATTTAAAATTCATAAAAAAATAACCTAGAATAACCATTTAAAATATTCTAAAAATAAATATTTAATTGTTTAAATTTTTAAGAAAAATACAGAAAATGATTTGATGCTTTTAAAAATATTTAGAGTTTACAAAATCCATTTTTATATTTATTAAAAATATTTCAGAATTTTATTTAGGGCTAAAAGCCTTTAAAAAAATACATGAGGTTGCCCGGGTTCGAACCCGGGACCTCATGTATAGGAGGCAAGTGACATAACCAATAGACCAGGGCCGCAGTCATGGTTAATGTTGGTTTTAATTTGTTATGAATCCAATTCAAAGAGTTTCCCCTATTCTCAAGAACCCTAGAACCAACTTGAATCCAGTTACTCCTCGATTCGTGTATGTTAATGGAATTAAGCTTAGGGCTTTCATTCCCTAAGTAAAACCGAGTGTCTAGGTGTGTTTGATAACCTGGTAATTTGTTCGATTCCGAATTCACGGTGTGATGAACAGCCGCGACCAACATGGTGTTCAATGGGTGTTCAAATGAACGATATAGCCAAATTAACTTTGTGGGGAGCTTCTTCAAGTGCTAATGATGATTTCCCCTCAACCAATTTGGATTAAAATAGCTCAGAAGGTTAATTTCGCCAAAGTTGCAGGTCGCGGTTAACGAACGAATTAAAGGAGATAATTGTGTGTGTTTGAGGTGAAATTGTAAATTGTGAACGTTTAGGAACACTTAGATGATTGATTAGATGAGTTTAATTAGGTTATTATTAGGATTAAGGGTCGATCGGTTATGGAATTAAAGGTTTCGGTTTATTCAACCGAATGGTGTTTGTAACCGGTGATTAAACACAATTAAATTGTACGTTTAAGTTCGAGACAGGTTCACGAAACGATTTGGAGCGGTTTGATTCGAAATTTGGAAGTTTTTAATGGGTTTTAGAGGTGGCCGGAGTATGGCCGGAGCTCCGCCGGAAAATCGGGGTTCCAAGAAAAGGCCGGGGGTTGTTTTGTAAAATCAGAAATTTTCACTTTGGTCCCTCATTTTTGGTTTCTTATAGTTTCATGTTAAACTTTCATTTAAAGTTTCAAAGTTAATAAGTTAACCCCTGGACTTAAACTAACTTTAAGTTTAATTATTTTACAACTTATTATTTATTTAACTTTTTCTATATTATTATTTTATTTAACTTACATTATTATTAACATTATTAATGTTATTATTATTGTTGTTATTATTACCATTATTATTATTATTGTCATTTATTATGTTCCATTTAATAATAAAAATTATTAGCTTTTAAACTAAAGAATTAGAGCTAAACTAAGAGTTAAACATAATTAATCCATGAGTTACAAGATTGCCAACTTTGATCCTTACAAGAATATAACGAATCTAACTTTTAGTTAACGAAAAAAATACAGGATGTTACATGTACATACTTTGACTGACTTATGAAGATGTCATTGTCAACTTGCTTCACTTGAATTTCTAGAAAGAAATTGAGTTCCCCCATGGCACTCATTTCAAACTTGTCCCTCATCAGCTTCTCAAAGTCTTTGCAGAGCTTTAGATTAGTTGACCCAAAGATAAAGTCATCTACATATACTTGAACTAGCATTATGTCATTTCCTGTTCCTTTGATGAAGAGAGTTCCATCTATAGTACCTCTTTTGTAGCTATGTTGAAAAAGATACTGAGATAGAGTCTCATACCACTTCCTTGGTGCTTGGTGCAGCCCATAAAGAGCTTTATCAAGCCTGCAGACATAATCAGGATGATCAGGATCTGCAAACTCAGGTGGTTGTCTGACGTACACCTATTCATCAATCACCCCATAAAGAAAAGCACACTTGACATCAAGTTGATAGACCTTGAAGTTCTTGGATGCAGCAAAAGCTAGGAATATCCTAACAGCTTTAAGTCTTGCTACAGGAGCAAAGACATTTATGTAGTCAATTCCTTCTTCTTGAGTATATGTTAGGACCTGGTATTTGAACGAAATACCGAGTGATTGCGTGTTAAACCAACTCAAATAGTGCGGAATCCTATTTGATTGGCGATCCAATCAGTGAGAACACACGATGAATCAATCAAGAATTGAAATCAACGTCAGAAATCGATTAGGAACCGATCTGATGTGTTCTATGAACTTGGAGAACGATTTGGGAGGCTTCTGGACGGCTAGGGTACGTCTGGAATCGTAATGGGATGAATGCTTACGTTTTCCCACGAATTGGGTCTATTTATAGGTTAGTATTGTTCAATCGTGCGACTGGGCCATAAGTATGATTCAGTCGTGCGATTGAACCATGCGGTTGATTCATCCGCACGACTGAGTGTTCAGTCGTGCGATTGAGTCAATCTTATGTGTCAATCATACGACTGATCCAGTCTCCTGTTTCAGTCGTGCGATTGAGTCAATCGTATGAAGTTATTCATGCGTGTGGTCCATTCGCATGGGCCATTCGCATGAGAACTTCATTAAGTTAAGTTTGAATGTTCTATTTAATATAACTTAATGTGCACTCATTCAAACATTCATAAACCCAATCAATTCAATCACAACTTATTAATGAAATATTAAACATTACAAGTAACAACCAATTTATATCATTTCATTAATCGATTACAATTACATCGTAATCAGACAGACAAGTTCATTACATTACAAATCATGATCTAGGGACATACATGTATCAACAAACTCCCCCTTGGACCTAGATCTATCTATTCTCTTGTCTTCTGCATCACCTCCTTATACTTCTTGTACTTCTCCTCTTTAGTGACTCCTGCGTGTATCTCAAAAGCAAAGCAGAGTCTTATGACATTTTGGAATTGGAGGGCTTGTACAATATCTTGCGTGTCATAGAATAGTGGCCACTTGTATAATGTGTAGACATCATTAGCAGACAAGTTGGTTAGCCACATTGGGTCGAATATTCTGATAGTATCCATTTGTCCCTCTTTATTCAACACTATGACAGCTTCAGCGGTTCTCCAATCATAGTACCACCATTTGAAGTGGGGAGTGAAGTCCTGTGGCATTTCCCTGAGAGGGATTCTCGACATTGTTCTCGGGGGACTCCACTTCAGCACTATCTTTGGCTTACCAGTTATGGGATCAACTTCAGAACGTCTGATATACCTCGTAGGTTGTTGAGGTTTGAAGTTGACCCACCTGGTGTGGTACTCTTTCTTCAGGGCAGCCTCAAACCAGCCTGACATCTTTCTCGGGTCAGCATATAGCAGCTTTAGTTTAGCCAGCTGGTTGAGCTCAAAACCAGGTAGAGTCTTCAGATCATGTGGAAACCTGAAGTACTCTATGCCCTGCTCCCTCTTAACTGCATAAGCGTTAAGGTCTTCAAAATAAGCCCATGAGATAATCCTGCCTGACACCTTATGGTGTTTCTTGACTCTGTAGAGCTTGGTGTAGGCATCTCTCTTTGGTGCAGCACGCTGGGCTCTTACTTCTTCAAAACAGGCAGCCCATTCAGCCTTGCGAATATCTACGTCTGCATTGGATGCTTGGGCTGTTCCTTCAGTCTTTTCTGTTTCTTGCTCCATCTTGTCAAGTACCTCAAAAGTATCACTGACTAGGGATTCACCCAGATTGGGGACCACATTTCCCTCGGCGTCAGCGTACTGAGGATACTCTTCTGCAGTAATGTCTTCAACCTCAACTTCATCAATATCATTCAGTTCCTCATCACTGGTTGAATCAACTGTTGGAGCGTCCTTCACTATTTCATCGGGATTGAGTCTGAACATTTCTGCCAGTTGCTCATCAGACAGGTCATGAATTATCTCCCCTTCTTCAGGGGTGTAACTCACAGACCGTCTTACTATCCCTTGTAGGTCAAGAATCATGGTTAATTGAGTCTTGACCATTTGAAGGGGAGCAAAGTCAAACTCATCCCTTTGAAAGTTTGGATCTGTTTGATATAAACATTCAACACATAAATCATTAGTAATTAATCAAACAGACTTACATTAACTTAATATATATAAACATTTAATACACTTGTTTTTCATTACATGATTCAAGTACAAAATAAATAAATACATAAAACGTCTAATCAGTACTTTTGTCTTGAATCTGTGGCGTGTCGCTCGGAGGAGCAGAAGTAGTGGATGACTGGTCTTGTCGATGCTTAGATCTCCGCTCTTGACCTGAAGCAGAGGCCGATGCAGCCGCATCCCCTCCTTCTGCCTCGTCATCATCATCACGTCCTTCTGTCCTGTCTTCTTCGGTTTCCTCATCATCATCATCTTCCTCATCATCATCCTCATCTTCATCATCATCATCTCCATCATCTCCGTCACCTTCCTTTAGCTTCAGGGGCTCATCCTTCGACCCCTTCAGCCTCAGCATGATAGTCTTGTTGGTCGTCTCCAACTCCTCAATACGTTTGACGGACTGAGCCTGCATGTCTTGGAGTTGGGACACCTCAACTCTCTGCTGGTCTATGACCCGAGCCTGCTCTGCCAGTTGCTGAGATTGGGCAGCAGCCAGGTCGGTCAGCTGGCGGATCTACGCCGCCTTCTCCTCGTCCGCAGCAAGCAGACGCATCACCATACGGTTTAGCGCTGAGAGCTGCTCCTCTACCCCGATGTGAGGTAGAGTGAATCCATGAGCATGTGAAGGCTGGGCTGAAGGTCCAGCATGATGTGTGGTGGTGGTGGCAGTGGCAGTGGTGAATATGGGTCGGTGAGCTGATGCTGGTGAAGTAGGAGTGAATGATCTGGTGATGGATGGGATAGCTACAGTGGTGGTAGGTAAAGTGGTGGATGTGGTAGTAGGAGTAGTGGCTGTGGTGGCTGTGGTGATGGGTGGTATGTCAGTAGTGGTGGTAGTGGTGGCTGTGGTGCTGGAAGTGGTAGTCACGAAGGTCAAACGACGCTTCTTCTTCTTCAAACCATGTGGTTGAGCCATCCGCTTCCTCCTAGTCCCGGAGGAAGTAGATGCTCCCCCTGCAGCTCTGCTAACTGACCCATAAACATAGTTCGGGTCAGTATCTCTCTCCGAGGAGTCCCTAGGGTGTTCACCAACCACCTTAAGCCCGTGGTCTGTGGGAACTACTTTGCTTCCCACAGTCCTGGTGAGGGGCTCCTCATCTGACTCCTCCTCCTCGATATCACCAGCAACAAACTCTTGATGGAAACCGGCCATCTCTGCGACCTCTCCGGCAGTGGCTGACCCCGGGGAATAACGTCTGTATCTGTGCCTCTAGATGGGGCAGGCATGTCATCCCCGGCGTCGCCGCTATCATCATCATCAGAGTCAGTCTCTGGTATAGCAATATGCTCAACATCCGAGTCACTGTCCTCGTGGCGCCACTTCCTCTTGGCTGGCGCCACATAATCAGCACGGGCCAGATGCCCAAACAACCTTCTGACAGGGGGCTTCACCTGCTTCCCCCTGTATACCTTCATCCGGCCAAGAGTCGTGTCGTCCATGACCTCAAGAATAACAGCGTCCTCCTTCTCCTTCGGCAGGGAGGGAAGCTTCTGATCAATGATCATCTGTAGAAATCTAGGGTACATACAGAAGCCTTCCTTCCCTTTCCCCTCGAGGTTCTCCACCAAATAAGTGAATATCATCTTGGAGAAGCTGAACGGGTGGTTCAGCACCAACGCTGCATAAGCGTTCTGGATCTGGTCGGAGAGCTCGTCAAAACCTCCTTTCCTGGATGCAATACACTTTAGCAGCACGTGCGCAAGGTACTTAAACTGGGGACAGAGGTTACTCTTGTTGAGTACCCCGGCATTGATGTCCCCAGAGTACTTGGCTCTCATGAAACATCCTCGGACCGTGAGGGGGTGTAGACGAGTGGGACACTCAGCATCGTCTCCAAACTGTAGGACAATCCTCAGATCCTCCTCAGATACAGTGATAGCCTCACCAAAAATCGAACTTCTGATGCAATGAGGCTCGGTGGATCTATCTACAGATGCGCCTTCCCAGAAGGCCTGCTGCACTGATCTGTATGGTGTGCAGGGAGTGGATATAGCGTGCGCGATCCGGGATCTCTGTAGAAATGTAATAATGCCTGTGAAGTCGGCTGCATTCCTGGATGTCAAGTCCAGGTGAGCACATATGTTGTGCTTGGTGCTCATATTCCATCGACTCGCCATCTGTAACACATAATAATATAAACGTTAGTTTCGTTGGCTAAGAGTATAAAGCACCACTTAGACTTTGAATGAAAATTATCTGTCATGCGATTGAGGTTGTACGACTGAAGACAGTCGTGCGACTGAATCGTGCGATTGAGGTTCAGACGTGCGATTGACCTCATACGCACGACTGAGTGTGCGACTGGACTCATGCGCATGTACTCTTGTGCGGTTACACCAGTCGTGCGACTGAGTCTCATTCGCATGGTTCAGTCGTGCGGTTAAGTGAATCGTTCCCTTCAGTCGTGCGACTGAAGTTCATCCGGACGACCAGTCGTTTGTCTCATGTGTTCAGTCGTCCAAAGTTCGAATCTACGCAAACTAAGTCTTATAACTCAATTAACCGGTTCTTTAGTGTCGCATTCTCTTTACTAACAACCTATTTTACTTAATTTCAACATATTGCTTAGTTTTAATAGGTTATTAGGGTTTGATAGTCGCGGTTCGCACTTCACAGTCGATTTAACCCATTTAGGGTTCCAATCTTTCTGATTTTGATGGAAGTGGACTTCAAAATACCTGTACGATGATTAACGAACGTCAGTATCACAGAATCAACAAGAAAACTCAGGCAAATCAAATTTTGGCAGAGTAACGGTAGGATGTGCGATTTAGGGGCGATTTGAGGATGAGGAGTCTCTGCGACCGACTCCACCTCTATTTATATCCACCCTAGATCCAATCGTGCGACTGAGTTCATTCGCACCTTTCAGTCGTGCGAGTGGGACTCAGTCGTGCGATTGGGTCAGTCGCCCTTCTCCAGTCGTCCGACTGAAGTTCAGTCGTGCGACTGACTCACTCGTTCGCACTTAAGCCTCCGATTGGACTAATCGTATGATCCATTCGTGCGAATGGACTTCATTCGTATGGTTAGTCCATACGTATGGTCCATTCGTGCGAATGGGTCATACTTAGTTAATTTTTCTGCTATTTTACCAATTTACCTTTAAACTCTTTTATATTAATTAAATTAACGTTATGACCTTTTGATCATCTCAGACATGATCCTTTTATCTTGAAAACACTTTGATCACCTCAGACGTGATCCTTTTAACCACTTTGGTCACCTCAGACGTGACCCCTTTTAAAAATACTTTGTCACCTCAGACGTGACTGATATAACCTTTCAAAGCACATATGGTCATCTCAGACATGACCCTTTTAGTGAGTTTTATTCCTTCTGATTTTCCTGATGTAGCCCGACACTTGACTCAAGTTAAAACTTAAAAACAAACTAACTAATTTAAGAATTTAAACTAATTACATAATCAGACATATTTTTGGCTTTTTGTGAGAGATAAATCCAGAGATTGATATCTACGGGATTTGGATCGGGAGTAGATAGCTTCAACTTAGGTTGATCACATCTGGACCAAATCAATTTTTGGAATCATACAGGCAATTCAAATCATTTGGGACTCGTTATTAAACCTTTTGATGCTCAAGTTCTCGATGTTCATCCAGAGTCGTTAGCAACATAAGGAAATCATACTGAAACTCTTAGATTCTCACATTGATTTGGACCTTTGAGAATGTAGCCACAATGATTGTCAGTATGTTTGTCCACTTAAATCCATACACAGACTTTTGACACAGACTGGTGACTTATTTAGGTGTAATTATTTCAACTAACACTTGTGGATCCCACACTTATATGGTAATCAACATCCCTCAGGAGCCTTTGAGCGGTCTACGGGTATTATTACAAGAAGAGACTATTCTTAGAGCTTTCAAAGAGAAGCCTGTCCTCAGGTCAGTGCCATCGCACAGCAGAGAGGCGGCAAACAACAATGAATTCTAGAATATCTAGGTTATGCTTATCCTCAGGTCAGTGCCATCGCACAGCAGAGAGGCACATAACCTATCTCCTTGTTAGAGCAGCTTATTTTATTTTGCACAAAATGCACCAACAACATAAGTCATTAGCTTTATTGCATTTGTCTTTCATTTTTTTCTTGCTTTGCTCTAGTTATGGTCATCCGCACACATTTGTGGCGTTTACTTGCTCATTACACCTTATTGGAATATTGTTGATTGTGTTAACCAGTGATAAGATGGACGCCCACAGTCAGTTGAACACTTTAGTTTTATCTTGAAATCACCAATCCGGTCTATTTGTCTATTGTGTTGAATCTACCAACATATCATATATGGTCTAGCAACCTCTAAGTCTACTTTCTTTGTGTCACCTTAGGAGTTGCCAGTTTTCTATCATCTTTTCTTTTAGTATTGCTTAGACTACACAGATTTATTACTTTGAACTTTTGCATATTACAAACACTTAAATTTTAAAGTCCCTCTTGATTTGTTCCTGTGTACTATCATTTTCCAAAGGTATTGAATCGGTATCACAGATACAATCTACCTTATTTCAGCTCGCTACTCCTTCTCCCTCATTTTTTTTTTTTTAATGTTAACTTGCTGACATATTCTCCCCCTAAAATACTAAAATCATTTCTGGTTTAATTATTTTAGGATTTTAATAAACAGCAAGAAACATGAGTTTAAATAAAATTAAAATCAAATAGACAAATCAAAATAAATAAAATAAAATTTAACTACACGACATCGGACTACACATTTTCATCATCAGGAATTACCTCACTTTTCTTTTTAACACCGTTGACCTCTAATAAATATTGAAAACGTGGTTTATCAAAGGCTTTAGTATAGAGGTCAGCGCGTTGAAAATCAGTATTAATTTTAACCACATCAATTAAGTTCTTTTCAAAACAATCTCTTATGAAATGGTATTTAATACCGATGTGTTTGGTCTTAGGATGTTGGACCGGATTTTTAGTTACTGCAATTGCAGCAGAATTATCAACAAAAATAGGAGTAGATGAGAATTTTAAACCGTAATCCCGCATTTGCTGTTGAATCCAGATGATTTGAGAACAGCAACTTGCAGCAGCAACATATTCGGCTTCACAGGTTGACAATGCAACCGATGTCTGCTTCTTACACTGCCAGGTAACTAATCTTCTCCCAAAGAATTGACACCCTGCTGATGTAGACTTGTAGTTCATCTTGCAGCCCCCGTAATCCGAGTCACTATACGCGGTAAGCTCAAAGTCATCATCATGAGGGTACCACAATCCAAGTGTGGGTGTACCCTTCAGATAACGAAAAATCCTCTTGACCCCGATCAGATGGTTGACCTTTGGTTTAGCCTGATATCTTGAACATAGACATGTAGCATACATAATATCAGGTCTTGAGGCAGTGAGATACATGAGGGATCCGATCATTCCTCGGTACATAGTGGCATCTACTAGATCTCCATTATCATCCGGTGCTATATCATGATTAGTAGCAAGTGGAGTCCCAGCAGCAGAAGCATTCTCCATGTCAAAGCGACTGAGAATGTCTCCTACATACTTGGTCTGATGTAGAAAGATTCCATTAGGTGTTTGATCCACCTGTAACCCGAGAAAGAACTTCATCTCCCCCATGGCACTCATCTCAAATTCTTTCTTCATTACTGCTTCAAACTCTTTACATAACTCTTCGTTCTTTGACCCGAAGATTATGTCATCAACATATATCTGTACAAGCAGTAGGTCGCCATCCTTTTCCTTAATAAACAGTGTACAGTCAATTACTCCCCTGCGAAAGCCGTGTTTCACAAGATGAGTTGAGAGTTTCTCATACCAAGCTCGAGGAGCTTGATGAAGCCCATACAAAGCTTTGTCGAGCTTGTAAACTCTATCCCGATGGTAAGGATCTTCAAAACCCTCGGGTTGACTTACATAGACTGTTTCTCTGATTTCCCCATGAAGGAATGCACTCTTTACATCTAATTGGTAGACTTTGATCTTCATGTACGATGCATAGGCAAGGAAGATACGAATAGCTTCCATCCTTGCCACGGGTGCAAACACCTCATTGTAGTCAATTCCCTCGACTTGGCGAAAACCTTGAACCACCAGTCGAGCTTTGTTCCTGATAATGACCCCTTGGTCATCCTTCTTGCATTTTAGTACCCATTTAGTGCCAATGACTTTAGCACCTTTAGGTTTATCAACCAATGTCCATACACCTAACTTCTTAAACTGCAGAAGTTCTTCTTGCATGGCACTCACCCACGCCTCATCATTGAGTGCTTCACTGACATATTTTGGCTCAACCTGCGAGACAAAACATCGATAGGCACCATCATGAATGTAACCTTTCTCCATAACCGAGGCGTAATCAGCTGAGTATAACTGATTTCGGGTTTGTACTCCTGATCTGACATCCCCAATAACATTGTCAAGGGGATGATAGACGTTTAGTCGTGATCCTGGAGTAGTAGGAACAGCTACCTCAGAACCAAGATTATGAACATTTGGTTCTGCATCTGAGGTAGTTGGAGTTTGAGGTTCTGAAGTCGAAGGTGCATCACTCGTAGATGCTTGTGGACTTGCTGGAACTGGAACCTGTTCCTCCTGACTGTTCTGGTCATCTGCTTCAGCTTCATCTTCAGAGGAGGAGTCACTGTCGTCGACTACTCCCCCTGACTGAGTAGATGATTCTCCCTGTGTGCTAGATGGTGTATTCAGAATATCATACATCATCCTAGTAGCTAGCTCATCGTCCGAGGGAGAGAGAGGTATGTTGAAGGATTTGAAGAATCCATCATAATCGAAGAAGTAGGCAGGTCCTTTGCCTGTAGGTGGTGTGGTATATCTCTGAACGTCGACATTACACCACACTTCTACAAGACCCGTTGAGTTATTGTAAACTCGCTTATTCGGTATGTTGTATCCTAGAAAGATTCCTTCATCTGCCTTCTCGCTGAATTTTCCTTCTTGTGTCTTCTTCAGAAGTGTACACGGCGCGCCAAAGGGTTCAAGATACTCCAAATTCGGTTTGCGTCTTTGTAGTAGCTCATAACATGTCTTTCCGTGGCGCTTGACTATTAGGACTCGATTCAGTGTATAACATGCATTTGCTACTGCCTCATTCCAGAATTGGATAGGCAGTTTCGAGTCCGCCAGCATAGTCCGTGCAGTCTCTATCAAGCTTCTATTTTTCCTCTCAGCAACACCATTCATCTGAGGCGTGTATGCTGAAGTGAATTGATGAACAATTCCCTTTTCCTTGCAGTATGCCTCCATCCATTGATTCTTGAATTCGGTCCCGTTGTCTGAGCGTACTTGTCTAACCTTTAGCTTGTAGAGAGATTCCAGAGTGGTGACTAATTCCTTGAATGACTCAAATGTTTCTGATTTGGATTTCAGAAACATTACCCAAGTGAACCTTGAGTAGTCATCAGTGACCACAAAACAGTACAGATCGCCTGCAATGCTCCTTGTACTGACTGGACCAAACAGATCCATGTGAAGAAGTTCAAGAGGAAGTTCTATTGAATGAACTTTCTTTTCCTTATGAGACTTCTTTGTCTGTTTGCCTTTCTTGCAAGCTACACAAAAGTCAGGAAGTTGGAAGTTCTTGACATTTACTCCTCTCACTAAGTCCTTCTGAATCAAGTGATTCATCTTCCTTTGACTAATGTGTCCCATTCTCCTATGCCAGGAGATTGAGTCCTTCTCAGTAGCTTTAGATAGAAAGCACTGCACTTCATGATCCGTTGGAGCAGCTGTTGACAGATCCAAGACATATAGGTCCTTATATCTTGAAGCAGTCATCAGAACTTGGTCCTCTGGAATCATATAGTCTTTCTTCAGCACGTAACACTTGTTGTTGTCGAAGATGACTTTAAATCCTTTATCGCAGATTTGGGAAACAGAAAGCAAGTTATTTGAAGTTGTTGAACGTAGTTCACCTTATCAAACTTAACTTTCTGATTTCCCACTTCTCCCTGTGCTGTGATGTATCCTCCCTTGTTTCCTGCAAAGGAAACATGCCCTCCTTTTATTTGTTTGACATTTGATAAAAGGGCTCTATTTCCTGTCATGTGCCTGGATGCTCCGCTGTCTATAATCCACGTGTTAGTCTCAGCGCTATACCGAACACCCTGCACATATCAAGTAAATGTATTAGTTTAGGTTAGGAACCCAAGCCTTTACTGTCTTGGGTTTCCCAGAGGCATCACACATCATAAACTCTACCCATTGACCTTTAGAAGGTGAGGGTAACTCAGATTCCTTCTTGTCATCAGTATCAGTCACACAGGTAGTCTTCTCTTTCCATAAGCCAGATTTGTGCAATGCCTGTTTATGATAAACAGTCGTCTGGCTTACAGGTTGGACTTTAGGTTCACTAGATCTTCTAGGTGGAGTTAGAGAACTCCTCTTAGAAGACCTAGGTCTAGAGTCCTGAAGATCAATCTTCTTCCTAGGTGTCTGATAGAAAGGACAATAGGAAGCAATATGTCCACATTCTCCACAGTTGTAGCACAATCTGCTATCAACCTTATATTTGACTTTCTTTGTGGAGAAATGCGTGACACTTTAGTAACATCAATCACTTTAGGTTTTGACTCTTGCATGTTTGATGTTTTCTCTGGTTTAACAAATTTAACTGTTTTAACCTGTTTAACTTGTTCAACTTTTTGGTTAACTGGTTTTTGACTTGTAGCATGTGAAAAATTAACGTTTGAAGTCTTTTTGGGTTCTGATTTGACTCTGTTTGACCCTGACTTTAAGTTAACTTTTTCAAATTCATTTTCCAGATTAACACAAGGCAATTTACCCTTTGCCTTTGAAGTGGCCTCCTTTTGTTTCTGTCCAGATTCAGTAGATGAACATGATGTGTCTGGATCAGTAACAAGAGGAGTGGTCACCACATGATCCTTGATTGGGTTGTTGTTTACTGGTTTAGACTTGGTGTTCATCAAGGTCTCAGGTGGTGGTGGAACCACTTTGTAGCCTAATCCCTCCCCATTATTTCTTTCTCTCACTAAGTGTTGAACTATGTGTGAAGAACTAGTCCAACTATGCAGTTTCTGTTTTAAGGAATTAACTTCTACTTCTAGAACTGCCTTTTGTTTCTTAGTGTCCTCTAGGGAGTTTAGATAGTACCTAATGTCATTTGATTGATTAAAGGCAACTACTTCGGTTTCCCTAAGTTGTTTAGTCAATAGGTCTATCTTTTCTTTATAACTATGCTCATTTTGTTTTAGAACTCTATTGGCCTCAGTGCATAGTTGTAAATCCTTTACTAAGTTATCATTGTGATCTAATAACCTAGCAAATTTTTCATCAATGCTATTCCTAAACATATCACAGTTAGAACAAGCATGATTATTAAACATTGGTCAGTTGTACTTACCTGTGTTGTTTCAGAAGAGTTAGCCATCAACGCAGCATCAGACGTCTCTGGTTCTGGTGATTCTGACTTTTCTGAATCTGACGTGGAAGTTTCCTCCTTTGGTATGTAACTGACTTCAGCTGCAGTTGTTTCTTCACTGTGTGACATCGCTATATCAACTGCTAAATCACCTTCACTCGCAGAATCATCATCAATATCTTCAACACTGGCAATGTTAGATTCTGGGGAGACAAATCTAAAACTCCAGTCCTGTCCTTCATCATCATGAGCAGTCAAGGCTTTTGGGTCCTTGTTTGATGAAGTAGAACTGGAAGCTTGCTTGTCTTGGCGAGTAAAGGATGAGAACGGGTTCCCATTACCCGTCTTCTTTGGCTTGACACATTCCCTCTTGAAGTGCCCTTTCTCTCCACAGTTGAAGCAGGTCACTTTGCTCTTGTCAAAACCAAATGTGGTATCCTTAGTAGCTATCAAATTTTGTCCTGTCTTCTTAACAAACTTCTTCGCCCTTCGGACAGCGCTAGCTAAGGCCCACATTATATCCATTCTTTCAAGCTCCATTTCATCTACCTGCTCGTAGTCTTCATCTGCCAAATGACAGTTTCCAATCTTCCCAGCCACAAGTCCATCATATGAATGAACTACTGCGGCGAGAAGATCCATATGCTCTCGTGCTACTTCTACAGTCACATTACCGAGGTTCTCGGTCTTCAATTTAGTAGCACTTGCTTCTGATCCAATATAATGGGTACATGACGACCCTGACGTGTCTGATCCAGAAGGAGAAGCATGTGAAGGACCTGACGAGCTAGACACAAATGCTGTCTGGAGAGGTGCTCCAGATGTCTTAGCTTGAGGCGTGGCATTGTATAAAGCTGGGTTTTGTGTATACGAAGACTTCTGTGCTCTATACTTCATCCTTAGTGCTTCTTCACGCAGCTGAGAATAAAGTCATTTATATCCAGCTTTATAAGTATTCCATTCTGTCTAAGATTAGACACGAATGAAGCCCACTTATCAGGCAATCCATCTGCGAAGTTGCTTACTTTCTCTTCCATAGTTGTTTCCACTCCATGTGTATGCAACTCGCTCATCAAATGGTAGAATCTGTCTATGACTTCATCTAAACTCTCGTTACCAATCGATGAGAAGTTATCGAATTCCTTCTTTAACTCCTTTGCCTTGATTGCCTTTAACGATGCATTCCCATCATACCTTTTCTCTAGCTCATCCCACAGTTTCTTGGACTGCTTGTTCTCTGAGTACTGGTGGAATATGTCTTTGGGGATCGACTGAGTTATCATCGCATAAACTCTTTTCTCTGCATTATACTTTACTTTCTGTGCGTCAGTCATCCCACTTAACGTTAATTTTACTCCATCTGCTCCCACCGGTGTACTATACCCAACCTCGATAGCTTCCCACAGATTAGGATCTACTCCATTGAGGTAGATCTCAAAACGTTGTTTCCAGTGAGGAAACTCATCTAAAGTCAAGAGCTTTGGTGGTTTATTGTGAATACCCACCTCACTCTCAAGCAGCAGCAGGTTCTGAATTCTTGAGTCCTTCCCAGCAGTAAAGGCTGACATCTGATCTTCCATGGTTAATAAACTTAGAGTCTAATCAAATCAACTTTAACTGATGCGACTGAAGGATGCGAATGGTCTTATCGTGCGTATGAACTCTGCGATTGGTTCAATCGTGCGAATGAATATGGCGTATGAGCTATGCGAACGAACGGTTCAGTCGGCCGAATGAGGGTGCGACTAGGTCCAGTCGTGCGAATGAACACTGCGAATGAGTCTAGTCGTGCGAATGGGTCACTCGTGCGACTGAAGCTGCTGTTTTGCGAAAATTTCTAGGTTTGACGGGTTTCAGCCGTGAAAATTCGAAATTTTGCAAGTCCAAATCGTCTAAGTCCGTAGAAACTGAACTTCGATGAGCAGGGAACGTCCAAGATCACTTTTGATGCTAAAGATTGCGTTTTTCGTGCAAAAACACAAACTTTTATGCAATCTTGATTGAATCAACACGAAATCAAGAGCCAAAGCTCTGATACCACTTGTTAGGACCTGGTATTTGAACGAAATACCGAGTGATTGCGTGTTAAACCAACTCAAATAGTGCGGAATCCTATTTGATTGGCGATCCAATCAGTGAGAACACACGATGAATCAATCAAGAATTGAAATCAACGTCAGAAATCGATTAGGAACCGATCTGATGTGTTCTATGAACTTGGAGAACGATTTGGGAGGCTTCTGGACGGCTAGGGTACGTCTGGAATCGTAATGGGATGAATGCTTACGTTTTCCCACGAATTGGGTCTATTTATAGGTTAGTATTGTTCAATCGTGCGACTGGGCCATAAGTATGGTTCAGTCGTGCGATTGAACCATGCGGTTGATTCATCCGCACGACTGAGTGTTCGTCAGTCGTGCGATTGAGTCAATCTTATGTGTCAATCATACGACTGATCCAGTCTCCTGTTTCAGTCGTGCGATTGAGTCAATCGTATGAAGTTATTCATGCGTGTGGTCCATTCGCATGGGCCATCGCATGAGAACTTCATTAAGTTAAGTTTGAATGTTTATTTATATAAATAATGTGCACTCATTCAAACATTCATAAACCCAATCAATTCAATCACAACTCATTAATGAAATATTAAAAATACAAGTAACAACCAATTATATCATTTCATAATAGATTACAATTACATCATAATCAGACAGACAAGTTCATTACATACAAATCATGATCTAGGGACATACATGTATCAACAGTATACCCTTGAATAACTAGTCTTGCCTTGTTCTTGATGGCAAGTCCTCTATCATCCTTCTTATTCCTGAAACCCATTTGGTTCCTATGGTAGTCTTCCTTTGAGGAAGAGGACATATGTTTCACACCTTTTGCCTTTTGAATTGAAGCAGCTCCTCTTGCATAGCTTCAACCCAACTTCCATCCTTTAGAGCCTCATCAATTTCTTTGGCTCTATCTGGGACAAGAAACAAGAGTGAAGACAAACATTTGCTTCATGGGTTTGTCCTTTTGTTCTCACCCCTGAATCAACATCTCCAATGATGTTTGTGGTAGGATGAGACTTGTGGATCCTTAGCTGAGGGATCACAGCAAGTTGCTTAGACAGATCTAAATTTGAAAAATTCTGATCTGGCAAAGAAGATTCACCTCCACATCAGCACACTTATCAAGATTGATTTGATCCAATGAGTGTGTGACATCATTGATGTTGTCTTCAATGTAGTGGTTATCAGCATCAAGAAATTCCTGATCACTTTCACCACCACCATTTTCTCTAACATTTGAAGCTCCTTCCTCTATGTTTTGTGCCTCTAAGCTGGAATTCGAAGGCACTCCAGAAGTATCAACAAGATTTGTCATTGATGTGCTAGTAGAAGCTTCATTTGTAGGATTAGTGATCACTGGAGCTGAAGATGTGTAACAAGAAGGTCTTCTTAGCTCAAATCTTGGATCAGGATCACCTGTAGGTAGTATATCTGTAGTAACTGAAACATTCTCACAAGATTTGTTAAAACAGTTGGTAACTAAATCAAAATCAAATAGCCAATCTAGACCAGAACCTTTCACACAGGGAGTGTCCTCATTGAAAGTCACATTGGCTGACTCCTCAACTACTCTAGTTCTGAGATTGTATACTCTATAAGCTTTAGCTTGAGAAGAGTATCCAATAAAATGTCCATCATCTGATTTCTCAACAACTTGGCAATTTGATCTTTGGTATTCAAGATGGTGCAAGGACATCCAAATGACTTGAGAAAACCAATGAAAGGTTTTCTCTTATGCCAAAGTTCATAAGGAGACTTACCATGTGTCTTAACCACTAAAACTCTGTTTTGCACATAGCAATTAGTGTTCACTACCTCTGGCTAGAAGGTGATGGGCAGTTTAGAGTCAGACAACATAGTTCTTGCAGCTTCAATTAGTGTTTTGTTTCTCCTCTCAGCAACACCATTTTGCTGAGGAGTCATGGGAGCACTATATTGTCTTGTAATACCCTTTTCATCACAAAATGTATCAAGGATTTGATTCTTGAATTCAGTTCCTTGATCACATCTTATGGTTTTGACCTTGTGATCACATTGATTCTCAATCTTTAAGATGAAATTCTTCAGAATCTCAGGGGTCTCATCCTTAGTCCTAAGAAAAAAGACCCAAGTAAATCTTGTAAAATCATCTGTGATCATCAAACAATAAGAGGTCCTTCCTAGACTCATTACACTGGTGGGGTCAAAGAGATCCATATGTAGTAAGTGTAGGGGATTAATGATGAAATTTCTTTCCTTTGGCTTGTGAGATACCTTGGGTTGCTTCCCCTTCAGGCATGCAACACAGTGGTTATCACTTGTAAACTCTTTCTTTGGTACTCCAGTTACCAAATCATTCTTAATTAATTTATTCATGTTTTTAAAGTTTACATGGCACATTCTTTTATGCCAGAGGAAAGATTCATCATTATTTGCTTTAGACAGAAAGCATGAAACTTCTCCTGAGGGAGATGTTTCTTGCAAGTCCATCTTGTACATGTTCCCTTTCTTGTGGGCTTTGAGAAGGATGTGCTCATAAGGAATGATCACCCCGAGCCTGAGAACAATACACTCATGCTCAGTGAAGAGCATGTTATGACTCTGATCACAAAATTAGGATACACTCAGAAGATTGTACCCAAGCTCCTTGAAAAAGTTTACCTTCTCAATGCTGAGCTTACCATTTGTGACCTTGCCCCTTCCTGTAATGTAACCTCCTACATCTCCTCCAAAAGCAACTGGTGCTCTATCAATTCTTTCAAACTAGTGACTTATTGCATGTCATGTGTCTGAACAGCCACTATCAATGATCCATACATTTCTGTTTGTCTTGAGTTGTTCCTGCACAAAAGAGATGATTAGTTACATTTGAAAACCCCAAGCCTCATTGGTCTTGGGCTCATCAAAAGAAGATGAAGACAATGCAACAGTAATTGATCCTATAGTCATGCTAGAAGGATCATTTGCTGATCTTGATGAAGAACTTTCAGTCACTTGGTCTTTCTTTGACTTCCACACCACCTTTGGAAGCTTAGACTTGACCTTCAATACTTCGAAAGTTTTGATGACTTTGGAAGTTTTGATGACTGGACCTTCAGAAGATCTTGCTTTCACTGTAGCAGGCTTCAGTGCTTCGGAAGTATTCCTTTCTTCCGAGATAAAATTTTCTTCCGAAGGCAAGTTTCCACTTGTATTCTTCTTCATTTTGGAGTACTCCCACACATAACACAGTCCATTTTCTTCCTTCTAGGAGTTTTCCTTTGTGAACAAGGCTGAACTTGATCACTTTCCTTCTCCATCTTCATCTTTGCAGATGCTGTGGCAGTTCTTGTGGGGATAGAACTACCTTTGGAGCTGGATGGTTGAGGTTATACAGCAGTGATGCACAACTGATCAGCCTTCTTCTTGATGATGGGATGATTTGGACATGAACCAGAACTCTTGTCGATGGAGTTCAAGTTGGTGTCTTCAGCCTTTACCACTTCAAATCCTGCAGAGATGAAGACTTGTTTCTATGCAGAATTAAAGGTGGCCTTGATCTCTTAAGCCTTTTTAGACTTTCTTTTGGCCTTCCTGATCAAGTTCTTTCTTCTTGACTTGGTCATCCCAACAGCTCTACTCTCCTCAGAGGGATGGTGACCCTTCTTATAATGCTCTTCTTTACTCTTCTTAGAGCCATTCCCCACCATCTCCTCTTCATCCTCTTCAGTCACAGGATCTATGAGGGGAAGCTCATCTTCATAAGTTCCACACCTAGGAGATCTTACAGACAAGATTATGTGTGGAGGAGCTATCTCACAAGATCCTAGTCCCTGCTTATTTTGATAACAAACTTTTGCATGCAAGGATGAGGATTCTCTTCTTCAAGAACATATTTTTCTACCTTGGCTTTGCTGATCACAAGCTCAGCCTGGCGTTCAGTTAATTTAGTAATGAGGTCTTTGATCTGAGGTCTGTAGTTTGTATGCTCATGTTTGAGAGTTGAAATGGTTTTCTTTAAATCCTCTATCTTTAGTTTATAATCATTTCTAGCTCTTTTAAAATAAGCTTTTAAGATATTTAAGGACTCAAGATCAGATCTCATTTCTAAATTATAGGACCTGTATCTATTGACTTTAGCAATACATTCAGGAGTACAAAGATGTTCCAATACCTTGGCTTCATCATGGTCTGCCATGAGTGCTTGGTTTGGAGATGCATCTTCTACCTGAAAGCTCCAGTCAAAGCCTCCTTCTTCAACAGCAATTGCAGCTTGCTGCTTTGGCTTCTCATTTTGGGGGGCTTTCTCAGTGTAGTTTGGTCTGGTTCGTGCTTGGCCACCATTTGTCCTTGGTGCCTTACACTCTCATGCAAAGTGTCCCATCTGGTTATAGTTGTAACACTTTACTTTGCTTTTATCCAGCCCAAACTTTCCACTGACTGCATTGCTTGGAAACTTTCTCCCTGTCCTCTTGTAGAACTTCTTGGCTCTGTGAGTGAGAAGAGCCATTTGCTGGAGTATTTCCATATACTCCAGATCATCTGGATGGATATAGTCCGAATCTTCAAGGGTGAAGAGAAAGTTGCCTGAGGTTTCATCAGCAGAGACAAAGGCATGAGCAGAACTTGTCTCTTGGAAAGGACTTCCTTGAGTGTAGCTTTCCCTTGGACTCTCTGGGAAGGTGATGAAAGGGCCCTTTTGTGAGTTGTCAGGGAAGCATATAAGATGATGTTGTGGTTCAATGCTTTCCCTTTCAACCACATGGATGGCTGAACTCAGTTGATTGCTGGAGTTACCAGATGAGTTTTGCATGTTCATCTCCATCTGGTAGCCACTAAGAATACCATACAACTCTGTAAGAGTAAGAGTCTTAAGGTTCTCAGTCCTCTTGATAACAACACAGTAATGTGTCCATTGTCTAGGAAGAGAGGACATAAACTTCCTTACAATGTCCCTGTTCTCAAGAGTTACTCCAACATCCATTAGAGTATCCACAATCTCAACACACCTGAAGTATTGTTGAGTCATGGTTTCACCTACCTTAAAGGTGAAGTTTTCAAACTGCTGCTTCATGAGATCCTTCTTGTTCTCTTTTGCTTCAGTAGACCCCTCATACATCAGCTTCAGTGCTTCCCATAGTTGCTTGACAGTTTTGCACTTCTTGAAGCCTCTGTAGATGGAGTTTGGAAGAGCAGTTTGAAGGGCTGTCATGGCTTTCTGATCAATCTCTATTCTTTTCCTGTCTGCTTCAGAGTAATCAGCCACATCCTTCGGAATCATACCACCACCAGTAGCAGAAGTGGTGCTTGGTATGTAAGGTCTTTCAACAACAGAGTCCCACATCCTGGAGTCTTGAGACTTGATGAAGCCTTCCATTTTTTGACACCAAGTATTAAAGTCTTCAGGAGTGATCAGTGGAGACTTTGTCATAGTTCCAGTTTCCATATCAGCTTTGGTAATAGCTGCCATTTGAGTTATTAAATATTTTGTGTGTGTGAGGGATCTTAAGATGGTGAGATCTTATAACAAGAGCCTGAAATGATCTGATACCAAGTGCAGACCGGTGAAGGGTATGCACTTACAACACAACAACACAATGAGGAGAGTTGCTTAGAACACTTAACAAATCAAATAGAGAACTGGTTAACTTGTTAATAAAAGATGCTAAAAACACAAGTAAATATGAGATAGAACAAGATGGCAAACATCATAAGTAATTGGTTTTCAAGAATGCTGTATATTGCTTCTCAAGTTCTATTACAAATGTTGCAAAGCATACGATAGAAAGTTACAAGTACTTGAGATACTTTATACTACATCCTACAACCGGCCATACTTTGAAGGCCAACTGGATACAATTGACTAGACAACTACAAAATCAAATGTAAAGTCAAAAGGCAGATTGCCTTTTGACTAGTGACTATGACATGACATAGCTCACATCCTAAATATTACAAAAAGGATAAAAGTACATAAAGTAGAAAGCTCAGACTCAAGACTTCAATGTACAGTTACCAAAAGCATAGACTTTTTCACCAACTCATGTAAGCTGGTGACTGAACAGAGTTGCAGCGGAAAGATGGTCCAGCATTATGGTAAAGTACATCAGATAAAAGCATGTTCATAAAAGTCTTTGGAAGAAATCTATCTTCATTCTTTGGCTTCGGAAGACTTTGTCTTTGAAGCTTCGGAAGACTTCACTTTTGGCTTCGGAAGATGTTGGTCTTGGCTTCGGAAGATTTTACACTTAGAATATTTCTAGTGCATGGTGTAAAACTTCTGAAGTATTTCTACTTCTGTTCTTCAGTGCATGCATGCATAGAGACTTTGGATGTTTTGGCTGCATCAGACTTATAGTAATCCTTACAAAGATTATAAAGCTAATGTAAACGTATATGAGCAACATAGACAAACAATCAAACATTATATGTAACTCGTATATATACGTAACAAAATGATTTAAAAGATCAAGTTGTTTAGGATAAGGAAATAAATCAGGTTTCCTATGTACTTACATATACATACTCAAGTTATATATTTGCTTACATGTACGTACATATGGATGAGACTATTCATTGTTAGGTTTTTTGTTCAAAAAATACAATGAACATGAAGTTAGTTGTTTGAGGGAGATGAAAGAGATGAAGATACATTTAATTATTTGTTTTCTTTTTTATTTTTTTCAAAAAGAAAACATAATTTATGAGGGACGAGAGAGAAGAGTGAATGTAAGATTTTTAATATGATTTTCTAAACTAATATTTTTGTGTTCCAGACTTACCTTTATACCATTAATATAATCTCATTTAATTATAGATTATTTACTAAAATGCTATTATTTATATTAACCATTGATCTAATAGATCAATGACTTAGGTGTGGTTTTCATGTTTTTCAGTTGTAACATGGTTTTATTAAAACTCTCCTCAATAATATATATATATATATATATATATATATATATATATATATATATATATATATATATATAACAACTTTTAGTTTTAGTTATTCTTTTTTGCTTATAGTAACACATTCAATATAAATTATATTTAAAATCGAGCCCCAACAACAAGTACCCAAAACCATGGATATAGATATTTTTAGTTTTCTCAGAAGAACATAGTTATTTGTTTTTTTAATTCTAAATATAGTGTTCACTGCTTATTTATGTCTATATTTCTATATAAATTATACTCAAATCCGAGGAAGCCGAAATGTGAAGAGTAATATAAGTTTGGGTTTGGTGTAAAGTGTAATACCGAAATGTATAACGAACGGTCATACTAAATAATAATTATATTATTTCCCCGCTTTCATCTTCTCTCGTCACGGTGATTGTCCCCAATTCGCCAACATTCTTCGTCAACTTTTCCGATCTTCGGCAGAACGTGAGTATTCTAAATTATCTTTACCTTCTTCTACAATCCTATTTCTATCTCTTTTCTGCGTTTATACATTAATTTAATTCGGATCAATTCATTTTAAGTCTGATCGAAACTATACGTTTTGATTCGTAGTGCTTTCGTGATATTTGATGATTACATTACATATATCTTTTTGTTCGGATTTGTCAATAATTATAATTATGTGATAAGACGATTGTTTGTATATCGTTGCATGGATTGACGCATGCATTTTTTGTATTGAATATATAAGCTTCAACGAGTTTGCTTCTGTTCTCTGGTTTTATGGTGGATATTCAGATACTTTAGCTACTTTACTCTATTATTGCTACAAGCACACCCAATACCTGTTTCCTACAACTGTTTTTGTTATGTATTTGAAGCTCCTATTGGTATCTTACATTAAGGGTTTCATTATTCATAATTGAGTAAGTATGAATCTTCCCTGGATGTTTTTGGTAGATCTGAAGATGGGTCTGTCATTCACCAAGCTATTTAAGCGCTTGTGTGCTAAGAAAGAGATGCGTATTCTGATGGTCGGTCTCGATGCAGCTGGTAAAACAACGATTCTGTACAAGCTCAAATTGGGAGAAATTGTTACCACCATTCCTACTATTGGTATGATACAGCAAAGCCTCGATAGTTTTTGTTTCTAAATCCAGTATGTTTTATGTTGATGAGGCAGTGGTTGATTCTACAATCATCTAGAAACAAAGTGGAAGGAATGCTTGATTTATTAAGCACCGAAAACAAGTTAACACATATGATTCCAAAATTTATATCATTCATAAATGCAGTCAGATAAAGAATTGAGTGTGAAACATAATAGTGTTTGCTTTATGAAACATTTCACAGTGAACTCAGACTCTTAAATTTGCATCCCAGGCTCACACGTCATGTTTTTACTTTAACATATCTAATATTAACAGAGTAAACTGGTATCATATATACTCATATTGTGGCAGGATTTAATGTGGAGACTGTTGAGTACAAGAACATCAGCTTCACTGTATGGGATGTCGGTGGTCAAGACAAGGTAAATTTGTCTTGTAATAATAAAAAAGGCATTCCCTCGTGGAGCCGTGTGTTGGAAATATATATAGTAATATATCACCTAATAGTCACCAAGAAAATTAGTTGTCTTCTTTAGAGACACAACTCATTTTCCTTACATCCACTTAAAGCAGCTCAATTGCTATCCAAATGGCAATTTTTTTGTGCTGAAATGAATATTAGGCACCATATTACAGAAATGCCATGCTACCAAATTGGTAATGTAATTCTTTAACATATCTTCTTTTCTTCTTTAGCTATTTCTTTAACGGGCCAATACTCTAAAACCAGGTTAGAGTGGCAAGTTTGGCACAATATGACTGGTAATGATACTTAATATGGGTAGAGGTACTAGCAGCTAATACCACTTTGGAATGCTACGACATAAGGGTAGAGGTGGCAAGTTTGGCTCTTGACTAGATAAGAGTTAAGTTGGGTTTGACAATAGTACTAGAAGGGGAACGGAAGAAATAGGTCAGACGGGTCAAATGGGTTGAAAGTGGCCAACGTGACGGGGCCCTAAGTTGTTTTATGTAAAAATTTAGATTGTGGTTGTTATAATATTGTTTTTGTAATCATAAGCAAACATTGATTAATGTTTGCGGGTCAATCTAACCGATAAACACATACTAGAAAATGAACTGTTTCAACCAGAACTTGTTTGGGTCTGTTATCCAACCCACTGACTTTTTAACCTCTTTAGAAGAACGAATTTGAAGCAGATGAGTAGTCAGATTTAGTTGTTTACAGATTCGACCTTTATGGAGGCACTACTTCCAGAACACACAAGGTCTTATTTTTGTGGTTGATAGCAATGATCGTGACCGTGTAGTTGAGGCAAGAGATGAACTACATCGGATGCTTAATGAGGTATTGTATGCTGCTCTTGTTAAATTGATATTGTCAATTTAGTGGAAATTTGGTGATGAAATGTAAATGGACTTTTGTTATAGGATGAACTGAGAGATGCCGTATTGCTTGTGTTTGCCAATAAACAAGATCTTCCAAATGCTATGAATGCTGCTGAAATCACGGATAAGCTTGGTTTGCATTCTCTTCGACAACGACATTGGTAAGTTATTCAACATAATGACAAATGCTAGTCATTTTCGTTATGGGGAAAAAAACTCTTAATAGATGGATCTAGTCAAGCTTTGATCTGATCTAAGTGAACTAACAAATTATATGTCATTATGTAACCTGTTTACATTTAAATGGCTCTGATTTGGGTATGTTTAATCTCTGATGGATGAATTAAAAAAGACTAACTTAAATGAATATATAGGTCGAACAGGTATCAAGAGTGTCACATAAGTGTCTATAACATCAAATGGTTTAATTCGAAAAAATTAGATTACTTTTGAATATAATAATTTTGGTGATATAGTTTTGACATACAAGTTATTTATATAGTAAAATTTTTGGGACAAAAGTGTATCACGACAGCCTAACTCGACTCGATCCAACAAGTTTCAATATATATAAAACTATTAACTGTGTTGACATGTCACCTGTTCGACCCTTTTATTCACCACCTCTATGATAGGCTCCTCATGATTCATGTTTTAAGATCAAGTAATTATAGAGTTTAGTTAATCATGTAACCCTAAGAATAAATATTAAGTGATATCATTTTTTAACTGGTATTAGATTAGGAGAGAGCCTACCTCTGAAAAGTGGTTTGGGAAAGACGATAGCCTCTCAAAAGCATCCAAATTTTTAATCATTCGGGTTGATACCCATAATTCAATCTATAACTAATATGGATTAGATTAAGATTGCCAATATGTTCAACAAGTCACTTGTGGTGATCTCTACACTTATTAATTTATCTAGTTAAAAGTTTAAACTAGGGATAGTGAAGAAGACAACTTGAAAAATATCAAAAGGAATCAAGATGAACATTTCACTGTTACATTTGAATTAATGTTAATGTGGCAAAAACCAAATGATCAAGGGTTGATATCCACAAGTACATATTAAATCACAGAACTTAAACATTCAAATAGCCGATTATAATTGGAGCTTTTCTATGATGTAATGGAGAATTAGGCCTTCAAATCTTGCTTCAAAACACCTAGAAACTTCCTCAAATTGTCTCTACAAGCTTTGGAACTCTTAACTTTAGTGAGTGAAATGTGAAGAAGCCCCATTTTTTTGTTGAGGAAGGGGGTTATAGGTCTTGTAAACCCTAACGGTGCACAAATCATGCAACACGACATGGGCATGTAGGTGGGTTAACGCTTAGAAGATATGTCAATGAACTCCACGATGTATAATATGAACTACACCATCATGAGCATTCTTATCGATAGGTGTGGAAAGTCTTTCAAAACCCATGACATTTATACCCATTTTGGTTGATTTTCATTATGTTTAACATAGTCGTGTAATATAATTAGCCTGCGCAAAGAGGTTGCATTTCCTACGTCCATGGTTGCAGTGCTTCACTAGACGAGTCTGTTTTATTTATGTGAATAGTGATGATAACAATTACATAAAGGGGTCAATATGTAATAAACGACTACGGACATCTGCCTAGGTTCGACTGCCTCCACACTTAAGAATTCCCACTTAGAGGTTGATCACTCTAACTGTTCTCTATCTCTGTAATTTTGTACACCATTTCGACCTAGTGTGGCTCCTTTTCTTCAGTTATCTTTGAAGGCTAGATAAAGCTACATAGAGCTCCAACTTATCCAACTTTATAACCTTTGTATACATACCTGATTATTCGTACCAGGAATCTTATATTATTTAGGTGCATAGTCATTGATGATCAACTCTATGATAAAATGATATCTCAACTGGATGTGCTTCGTTTTGCCATAAATATTGGATTCTTTACAGGATCAATAGCACGCTTATTGTGGTATAGAGACGGTCTGCTTGTTTTTTGTTTAGCTCTTTTAGAAAGTTCTAACAAGATGAGCTTTTTGTTTGCTTTAGCAACAGCGATGTACTCTGCTTCGATGGTTGAAAGAGTGACATTTTTCTAAAGTCTAGACATCTAACTATTTACTGTCCCTACTGGCGCAAATATGTACCTAATCATGCTTTTAGTTGAATCTCTGCAACCACCCTGCTCTAAATTTGTGTACTCTCTTAGACAACCTCTTTTCTGTTAAAACAAAAAGCTACCTTTAAAAGGTAATGTAAAAGCCTTTTAACAGCTTCCCTGTGTTCTCTCCCTGGATTTGACTTGATTCGACTTACAAATCTCATTGGATGCAATAATCTGATCTCATGTACATACCATCGTATAAGTTAAGCTACCAACCGTTGGTGCATATGGAGCCTTAGCCATTGCTTTCATGTCTTCATCTGTCTAAGGTGGTTGTTCTTAGTTGAATTGAAATGACTTCCCAAAGGCATGCTTCTAGTCTTTGCATCATGAAGACTTAAGTTCTCTAATACTTTCCTGATTTACCTCTCTTGGGATATTGATAAAATACCATCTTTTGTCTTTGATAATGCTCATTTTGAGTATCTGCTCTGCTGCTCCTAAGTTGTTTATCTCAAATTCTTTAGTCATTTGTTTATTCAATTTCTTGATCGATCTCATGTCTATCGGTTATAAGCATATCGGCCACATAAAGGAGTATGATGTAGGGAGTGTGACAATAATGATACATTGAAAATCTCTCATAACTGTTTCTACTAATAAAATTGTCGAACTTCAAATACCATAGTCTCTGTGCTTGTTTCAGTCCATACATACTCTTCTCTAACTTACAGACCAAGTTTTCTTGCTTAGTTATTTGAAAGCCCTCTAGTTGTGTTATAAAAATGTCTGCATCAAGGTCATCATGTAAGATCATTGTTTGACATCTAGCTGTTCTAGATGCATGTCCTAATTAGCCACAATACATGGTACCAATGTGATTGTAGTCATCTTCACAACTAGAGAGAAGATTACATTTGTAGTCAACCCTTGTTTCTGTTGGAATTCTTTGATCACTAACCATGCTTTGTACTTTTTGTTGCCATCATGTTTATTCTTGATTCTGAAGACCATTTATTCTGTAATGCTTTCTTGCATTTCGATACTTCCACTAGTTTTATACTTTTCTAGTGACCTCATTTCTTCTTTCATAGACCACATTTACTGTAAGGAATCTTTTACAGTAATGAATCTGAATAACACTCAGGTCATCATTCTATGTCAAGTGTAGATAATTCATTACTGGAGAGAATCTTTATGGAGGATATGTGACTCTACTAGGTCTTCTAGCCCAATGCAGAGCTGGAGCTGGAGATGGAGGAGTTGGAATCGGTGGTGATGGATTTGGAGGAAATGAATCTTTTTCAGACTCTACTCCCACTGTCAAGGATGCCTTCTAAACTTTCATTTTTGTCTGCTCTATTATCTTACATCAAGTCTTCAAGCACAATTTGTTCCTTATGCCATTATGAACATTTGAATCTAGTGTTAGTTTATCCATATACATTTTGGTTATGTTAAAGGTGACATCCTTGCGTTTGATTACTTATTTGTAATAAAAAGTCCAGAGTCTATAGCCCATATTCACTTCTTTGACTTCAGATCTAGCCTGGCATTATCAACATCTTTAACATGAATGTAAGCATTAGAATTGAAAACTTTTAGGTGTGTAGATGAATCTCCAGACTTTGCTATTCTTCTTTTGGAATTCTAAAACATCATGAAACGAAGGTCCTAGATTTATGCCGAAACATTTTTGGAAGTCTTGCGTGAACTTAAAGTTTTGTTCATTCCTTCTGCTACACTGTTCTGCTAAGGTGTCTCTGGAACGGTTTTTAGCATCCTTTTTTATACCAGCAAAAAGGGGTTGCCAAGAATCGAAATGACAACCTTGATTCACCAGGCCTTGCCAAGACCATTCCAGGCATGCTCCATATGTTGGTTTTAGCATCTTAATTCCATGCTAGACATAGTAGTCTACAAATTTAATGCTGCTATACTCGCCTCTAGTGTGAGAATATATCACTTGATCTTCAAGTTAGTTTCTTTTTCAACATCAGTTTTTCATTTCTTAAAAGTAGTAAAAACATCTGATTTGTTTTTAAGAAAGTAAACACATACCTTTTAAGTCAAATCGTCTATGAACGAGACATGGTTCGTAAACATCCGTATAAACAAGCTCCAACTTGTTGGCTTTAGGCGTCTTCCCTGACTTTGTGAAAGTAACTTTTTTTTCAGCTTTCCAACCACACAACGCTCATAGAGCCCAATTTCTACTTTCTTCGGATCTAGAAATTTACCTATCGTAGCTAGCATCTTCATACCTTTTCTCCATACATGGTTGAGGTACGATCAGATGGAGTTAACACGGTCATTGATGGACCGAGCTCTTCTACACAATACTTTAATCATCCAGAGGCCTCATGGTCAATCCAGTTGGTATCAGTGGAAACATAGTTCCTGTCAAGTACATATCAATTATTATGTCTTTGGATAAGTCAACTTGATAGTGTATCCCTCATCTTCCTAAGAGCTGTTTCTGGTGTCGAGTAATGAGGTAAATCCTACTGAACTTGATATTGAATTGAGTGATCCTGTAGTTTAATCAAGCTCTAAAGAAGCTAATAAGGGAAAGAATGTTCATGGCAATATTCCCTTAGTACCCAAAGAAAGTGGAGGCAAAATTTACTATGTTGAATCATGCTGCAATTTTAAGAGTGATAGATGAGCTTAAGCGATACATCAAGATGGGGTTCTTATAAAGAGAGAGTCTGCTAAATGTTCCTTGAGAAGCATAGAGGGACTAAGCCTGATAAAAACATCAACAAAGGCACTCAACATATTTCTGCATCTAATAACTAGGAGTTCTTAGTATAAATAGGCCACGACGCTCAATGATGCGACCACCACACATGCACATGGGTTCTATAAATATTATATTAAAGAGAGGTCATAAGAGTTTATAGCAATCTGTACAACCTACTATGTGGATCAAATACGACGTAGAAAGGCTATGATTGTAGTCTTACAAAGAGGGTAAAGTTGTAATTAAAAGACTTTGGATGAAGTCAAGATGCAGTTGTCTAGTACAATAAGTTGCTTAATGAGAATGAGAGTAGCCAATGACAAGGCCTGAAATGAGAAGCTTGGACGATCTTAGAGGTGGTAACTTGTTAGCTATATCATTCGCAAAGTTTATTTATTGTGGATCTGATTCACACGTCTAGGCATGGCCTCACATATTAAGTTCAAATAAGTTGTGAGACCTAACTACATAATTAATCTCTAGTGACTATATTGTTATTTGCATCTTTGATTACCTGTTCTTACTGGTATCAATATATTTACAGCAAGTTCTAACTTATTTGTATTATATGAAAGTCACATGTATTCGAACCATAGTAGATGAATACTTAATAACTTTAACTAACATGATTTACAAGTAGTTGGTTATGTTCTTGGAAGCATTACGAGCGTTAAAAGTGATGTAGCATTTGTATTAATAATCAACTAAATGCACTGATGTGAATTTGCAGGTATATTCAGAGCACATGTGCGACTTCCGGGGAAGGTCTATACGAGGGATTGGATTGGCTTTCCAACAACATTGCTAGCAAGGGGAAACACTAGATGTTCTTTACATGAAAGTCACATTTCTCATTTCACACTTTATATTCTAAATAATAATTTTTATAATAATCGTAATAACAGTAATAATAATGATAATATGAGGGATGTTATTGTCAACTTTAATTTCAATGTCTTCTGAACAATTTTTCTAGTGTTTTTTTATTGGAATTAATTAGTAGTTAACTTATAAGTGTACAGTTTCAATCTTATTGGCATATATGTTGCAGTTTTGAATTTTTTTATTTTGTAATTACACATTCAGTGAACAAGATTATGCTGAATGAGTGTGTTCTGTTTTTGTTGAATAAGTAAAGCTCGCATTTTGGTTTATATTTAGGGAAAGAAATTAAAGTGTATATTAAAATCTCATCCATATTTATGTTTACATTTATAATTTATCTATTTTTGGTTTCAAATATCCAGTTATAGTTTTGTTCCATGGCCCTGACAATGTTATTGGTCTTTCAATATATGAGGTTATTTACACGGTGATGTTTTTCTTTTATCAAATCGGTGAAGATTTAAGCATCACAAAGTGGATAATAGGTGGATTTTAGACGCAAATAGTAGTGGTTGCTTGCGTTCAACGTTCAAAATAAAATTACACGGTGGTGTTTACAAACTTTTGTTGTCTCTCTCAGTTACCAAACTTGCAACGAATTCTTTTTCTTTTTATTATTATTTCTTAATTCTATGTACAAACTTCAATATTTTGCAATCAATAGGAATTTTGCTTCCCTTTAGGGATTTTGCTTTTCTTATCATGCTTTTATGATTTTTGCAATGTTTCATACATCGAGAGCAAGGAACTCTCTAATCTTAGCTTTAAGGCACAAATGGTACTTATGAATCTTTGTTTTTTTTCCTTTTGTGGCCATGATATGTTAACAAAACCCAGTTTTATCGAGGAAAAATAGAGAAAGGAAACTTTAAAGGTGTTAGTGCATGCATGGCTACCAATTAATACATAGGACACAAATGCTAAATACATTTTTTCATATTTTTATATGACACTATTAGATCATCACAAAGAGTGTCTAAAAGGATTAACAAGCAAAACAATTCAACGAAGGAAAATTGGTTTGAAAACGCTTAGTTGATGCAACATTCGACCATGCTGGTCAACTTCAAAAAGTCAAAGCTTAAAAAAATGAGGACACATAGTAGCTAGATAATATCTACACATAATGGTAGTACGGGAATATCAACTGATGATGTTTCGACAAAAAATAGAACCGCCGTAGTCAATCGTGTCTTGACAAATTAAAGAAGTTGAAGTTTGGTTTCAAGTTTTAAGACAACAATGACCAAAAATCATTTGTATACATAATGTATCAATTTAAAGATAAGAACTGTATACTTATATTGAGTTTAAGATAACTTTGTTACACACCAAACAGAAAAACTCAACCCAAAAGACTAGTCTGATAGATGAGAGAACCCATATGCCCTGTAAGCCCCACATCAATTGCCCATACAACCGATGTGGGACAAGTCTCATACCTTGCAATGGTTTCGGTATATAACATTCGCCCCCTCCTTAAGGGCCAACGTCCTCTTTGGTCATAGCCACATTGGTCACGACTGGGTCTCTACAAGCCACGACTCCGTGAGCCACCACTTCGAGTTTGGCTCTGATACCATTGTTATAGATCAAATGGAATAACTCAACCCAAAAGACTAGTCTGAAGGGTGAGGCAACCCATTTGGTCTATAAACCCCACATCAATTGACATACAACCAATGTGAGGCAAGTCACATACCTTGCAATGGTTTCGGTCCATAACAAACCTGCAAAACTATATTTCTATATGTTGTACACTCATCCTATGTATAACAAAATATTCCAAAGTTCATGAAAGATTGATTTAGATCTCTAGGAAGAATCTTTCTTAAGAAGAGGTGTTAAAAAGTCACACCATTCTTGTAAAGATGGATTCATTTTGGTAAATGACTAAATATTTCGGAAATTAAAATATTTTAAATTAAGCTAAGGTATTTTTGTAAAGAAAGGTTGGTCAATGTACGTTGTTCAAAAACATTTTGATTATTATTTTAGGTATATGCAAAGCTGCAAAAGAAAGAATTTTGATTATTCTTGAATGTAAAAGGCAAAAAGAGGATTTCGGCTAAACGCAACCACTAGAAAGTTTGCGAGAAAGGTTCTCCTTATAAGAGCATGGTCGTCATATCACGAAGATCAATGGTGTGGTTTTGGTTGTTTATATACTATACACATATTCACTTGTAGTTACTACTACACATTTCTAATATATCCTCAAGAAGGAATTTAAAATAGCATACCCAAGTTTACACAAATTCAAGATGATAAGTTATACCCTTAACACTACAAGAAATTTTCTCAATAACGGTGATGCTATTAGCGGTGATGACGACCCTATTAGCGACGACAAGACTATAGCGACAACATCAATAGCGAGACCAATAGGAGTGACACATATAGCGACAAGTCATCACCATTGATGATGGATCCATTTCACCTGTAATGAGTTAGATTTGGTCGTTGATAAGGCTCTAGATCTAATGGATGATGTTAGATCATACACACGGGCAATGGTGGGGACGTCATTAGCGATGACATGACACAACTCTTGCCTGGAAGCATTACCCGGGTATCATTCCCTCCACAACCCTGATTCTCTCCGGCCCAATCCTTATCAGCCCTCGCAACCTCCATATCTCTGGCCACCCGCCCACCCGTCGTCACCCTCCACCATCATCTCTTCTCTATCACTCCACCGCAACCATCGGTTAAGGTCACTCAACACAAGTATTCTCTCTTGAACTCACAAAGTCACACTCGAATGATGATGCAAAATCCTTTAAGAGTTTATAATATACTAAGTAAGCAAGACACAAGAAATGGTTTTCAAGATTTACTTCTCAACTCAAATTTTACAAGACTCTTACAAGCATACAAATGAGTTACAATGAGAAACTATATACACTACTATCTACAGCCGGTTATACTTTGCTACCAGCTGGAAACTTACTACCAAACAAATCTTACAATGTCAGGATTAAGGTATCTAGAATAAAATATTATCCTAGATTAGGTAGTCATGACATGTCCATGACTTACCTTTTTGCTACCTACTAAAGTGGTAACTGTACTAACTGATAAACAATATACAGTGGAATAAAGTATGGTCAACTACATGGGCGTAGGATAGCGCCATGCAGTGTATCAGAGGTTGCAGCGGGTTGTCAGAAGGACCATACACTAGTTCATAGTAGGTTCTTCCAAAGGTAAACTAGCTTCGAAAGAACAAACCACTTATACTTCGGAAGAGTTTACTTCTTCCGAGACATCTGCTGATCTTCAAGATCTTTATACTTTGGAAGTCTTTGTCTTGAAGCCTTCCAAGTGTTTGCCTTTGGAATAGGAAATTCTTAGTCTTCGGAAGACTAAGCTCATCTTCGGAAGTTCTTCCATCTTTAATCTTTCAAGGTGCAGCTTTGCCTTTGGAAGTCTTTGTTAGTTGCACCAAAAATTATTCTAAGTGTTGTTTTGGTTGCACCGACCTTACTAGATCGAACAAACTCCCCCTAGGCCGATGCTACCAAAACTTCACTGTCTTCTGCTTCTCAAAACGTTCAGCACCAGAGAAGAATGTATTTATCTATCTCTTTGTTGTTTCCGGAGGTAGTGCTAAGAAGTTTGCACAAGTCATTTGTAGATAACGGGTCCAGTCTGTTACTCTGTATGACATGTACTCTTTGGTGTGTCACTCGATAGAGAGTTAGTCGATAGGAATTGTAGTCATACTCTCATCTAACTATGGGTTCCAAATCCAGGCCTTCAACCATCTGAAGGAAAGTCTTTCCTTTGATTGACCCTTCATTTTCTTCCCTCTCTCTTTGTTTCAACTCTTCTTCAATTCTTGCTTTTGTTGTCAACTCAGCAAGGTGAAGGCTACTCATATGATTCCGAATGTGAGTAGAGGTCTGAGAGTGTAACGCCCGAATATTTTTTCTAAAAAGGAAAGAAAGAATAAAGTGAAGAGAAGAAAGAAATGCAATAAAACCCAATTAGAGGGGTTAAATGTGTAAAAGAGTACAAATGAAATAAAATATTATATTTTGTACAAAAGGTGATATGGCCGCCCATATCACCCTTGTACATTACCTTTTGAAGTCCGGATTTTAGAGAGAGAGAGAGAAAGAAGATTTCGGGTTTCTTGAAGAAGAACAAGAAAAATTCGAATTCAAGGTAAGATTTGGTGTTTTTAAGTTGTTTTTGGCTAGTTCTAGCCTTGAGTATATGCTTATGTTTGTGTTTGTGGGGTTGTGTGTGTGTTTCGGTGAGTTTTAGGTGGTTGAACTCATTGCATACGGGTTTTGAAGGAGTTCTACCTGAAAGTTGCATAAGGTGAGTTCTAGAACCGCCTTTTAACATGTTTTAAACTTCTTTGGGGCTGGAAATACATGTATGTATGTTTTTATAAAGTGGGTGTTTGTACCCGTATGTATGTTTGAATGTGTATGAGGGTGGGGTATGTTTTGGGTGAATTTGATGTTATGATTATGTTTTGTATGTGTTTATGTTGCTTAGATGTTAGGACTATGCTTAGAACATGTTAGAATTAAATTTGGGAATGAATTATGATGTTAGTTAAAAGTTAGTTTGGCTATGCGCCTAAGTCCCATGCGCCTGAAACCCATGCGCCCAAACAGCTCCAATGCGCCAAGGTTTAGGCCAAAATTGACTGTCCATGCGTCTAAACTGCCCATGCGCCCGGGCACTCATGTGCCTGCATAGTGGCCATGCGCCTAGAGGTTTCCCGGAATGACTAAGTGTTGGGTCATGCACCCAAATAGTGCCAATGCGCCTAGAAGTTTCCATACGCCTAAGTGTTCCCCATGCGTCTGAAAGGCCATGAGCCTGCATAGTGCCCATGCGCCTAAGGACTTAGAATTATCTAAAATTTTGGGAAAAAGGAAAGTTTTAAGCTATGACTTGGGATGTTCCCGAGGATGATGTAGGATGATTATATGATGATGTGTGAGGGGGATGTGATGTTTATGATGATGTTATGCATGCTTATGATTATATGTGTTTTGTTATGTTTTCTTTATGTTCCTTATTATGTATGTTTTCATGGCTTTACGTGGTATGATTATGAAATGAATGTAAAGTATTATGTAACATAAAGAGGAAGTTAATGATAATGAAAAGAGGAACGTAAAGAATTAATGAATGCATGCATGAATGAATGAATGGATGAAAAGTCTTGCAAGCAAAAGAAAGGAGGTGCACAACTCTAAAATGTTGTTAGCTCAACTGTGTGTGGTTTAGCTAACCCTTAAGGATACACACAGTGGTCCAGTCTTTGTGACTGACCAAATGTATAAAACCCTTGTCGCTTACCACGGTACTGTGGTCAGGGCACTGGGCACAATGTATGAGGGTCTATTTATAGACTTCGGCCTGGTACCCGCTTTATGCATGATGTTGGGGTGTAGCATATGGCATTGGTCCAAAGAAAAGTGAAAGATAAAGGAAAATGATGATGAAAGATAATAATAAGATTATCTACTTGTACGTATGATGTATGATCGCGAACGAAAGTAATGAACGGTTTTAAACGAAAGTAATGTATTTTTATTCTAAAACTAGAACTCACTCAGCAACGCTGACTTTTTATGTGTTTTCAGTTGGCAGGTGATTATTGCTGAGGATGGCACGGGGCAGCTACTTGGCCTATTTTGGATGACATCCATTTTGTAAAACTATGATGTTTTTGTGATGTAATGCAAACGATGATATTTTGTAACAGTTAACTATGTTGTATTGTTTTGCAAAAGCAGTCATTAATATATGAAATGGTTTTTAAGTTAATCCGCTGCGATGTTTTAATAAATTTAAATGTATATTTTATGTTTTATGTGCGATGAATGTCCAACTATGAGCGTTTCGGGAACGGGGCCTTACAAGTTGATATCAGAGCCAAAGTTTAACAAAAATGGGTAAATATTTTCAAAATCCTAAACTTAAACTGAGAATGGGACAAAATGGGAGGATGCCAGTCCGAGTAGCTACGTGCCATCTGGTATTTTCTTTAAAGTTAACCGGTAATATGTGTGCATGTTATATGATTTGTTCGCTTTTAGTAGATTTTGATACTGATGTAGTCAGGATAGGAAATGCTTGGGGTATGAAGAGTAAAGTAAGTGGCTAATCATAACTGGCCACTGTAATTAGACACTTACTATACTTGACATAAACTGAGCTATTACCTTGAATGACCATATTGGTGTTTGGATCTTATAGTGTGCTTAGAGGATGGATGGAGGTAGATCGTTAAAGGCTTCGCGAGGAGGAGGTCGTGGTGCTAGACCACGGGTCACAAGAGGAAGAGCTAAGGCTGCCGAGACGGCTCATGAAGAGCCCAAGGCCCTACATCCGGAATGTGGGGACGAGAGTGCCAATCTAAGGGCTTCAGTGAAAGAGGCTGCGGTCGAGAAGGTTCATCAGGTTATGCAGACGATCCTACCGTCTTTGGTGACCAAGGTGATTAAGGCTGTGAGGGAAGGTGAGAAGAAGGAGAGGAACAGGCCCACGGGGGAGAGAGAGCAACCAGAGACTAAGACGGTTGTCTCCGATGATGAGGAGGAAGAGGAGATTGTGCCCGAAATAGCTCGAGGCTGCAACTATAGGGCATTTCAAAGATGCAAGCACCCAACTTTCGATGGTAATAGCACTGCTGGCGCCCATCGGTGGGTGCGAAATATGGAGGCTGTGCTCGATATTAGCCAGTGCAGGGAAGATCATGTGACATCCGTCACTTTAAGGTCCGTCAATTGACGTGTTTGTCCGTCATCTATTTTATATTTGGTCATTCCTCATCATTATTTGACTCATTATGTGGATATCATGTGTGCAATATTACCGTTGTGTGTGTATTCGCTATAATCGTGTGTGAACCTTAAAAATACCTAAAAACTTTTATTTTTGAAAACGTTAAATATATCATTTTATAAATATAATAAATGTTTTAATATAACCATTTCTTCAGTCATAATAACATTAAATGAACTTTTACAATTAATATAAAACACCTAACGAAGTCGTTTTTTTCAACCGAACAAAACTTGGGAAAACTCGGGGGTTAAGTGCAGGGACTAAACTTGTAATTTTGGAAACTTGGGCTGGGTATAAATACCCCATTTCCAGCCCTAAACCCCCATTTCTATCATCTTCTTCATCTTCATCTCCTCTTCACACACAAAAACTCCATTTGAGCACCAAATCCGACCCGAGAGGTCTCGTTTTCTTCGTCTTGACATCGTCTACAACATACACTACCCCTCTCTAGCAGGTAGTTGTCTTTGGTTGTCCATTTTAGAGCCTTTTCACGGCTGTCCAAACTAGGGTTTCGGGTGTTCGGGTTCAACCCGAACACACAAGGTCGTATGGGTGCGTGTGAGGTCTCTTTGCTTGTGTTTTATGCTTGTGTATGTTTGTTGAGTGTTTCTGGAGGTCCTTGTGGTGTAAAACCCGTGTTTAGAGCGGCCCGGGGGCTGCTCACCCCGACCACAGTCGCGATTCTGCAGATTGGGCGACTGGGTCATCCATGCGATTGAGCCGTGCGACTGAGTGGGTCGTGCGACTGGATCATGCGTTTGAGTCAATCGCGCGACTGAGTTGTGCGACTAGGCATGTCGTGCGACTGAGTTGTGCGACTGAGTGTCTGTGTGCGATTGAGTCATGCGTGCGAATGAGTGTATGCGAATGAGTCATGCGACTGAGTGTTTGTGTGCGATTGAGTCAGGTGACCGACTGAATGTGTGCGAATGAATGTGATTCGCACGACTGGGGTCCAATCGCACGAATGAAGGTTCAGTCGTACGAAAGTAGCTAATTCGCACGATTGAAGGTTGATTCGTGCGCATGGAAGTTGAGTCGTGCGATTGGGTGTTGTGTGGTACGACTGAAGGCCAATCATACGAATGAAGGCTCAATCGTACGAATGAAGCTGATTCGCACGATTGAGGGTTGATTCGCACGAATGGAGGTTGAGTCGTGCGTCTGGCCTTGTATGCGACTGAATTTGTTGTGTTTGACCCTTGTGCGTGGCGTGAGTATGTCGTGTGGTGTCGAGGTAACACTAACACAATTATGCCATTGTTTGGCCACAAAGATTAAAGTCAACGTGAGAAAGGGCACAGAAACTATTTTGAGCAAATACGACTAACGCTTTACGAACGACTAAATTGACTATAACTATTGACACTTATTCAATGTTTCTTCGATAACAACGATACTTTTACTTAAACATCATCATTAGTGGCAACAATGTCTTGTACTTGGATCCACATAGGATCTAGTACGTGTGTCAGTCTGTGTGTGTTGTGCGTGACCCATCCGATACGACCCGAACCGACCCATCATTATTGCGCGCTTATACATATAACATATCATTAATGCTATACAATAACTGTCAATAGGTGTTTGACTGTTTATTTGCATTCAACATTTGGGATACAACGCTCATACATACTTACCACTTAACAAGTGAGTTTCGTGGCCCCTTTTTACATTTATACAATATTTCAATCATTTACAAATTGGGGGAAAGTATGCTTACACAATTTTTATGCTGTACACTTACATACATTTTACATACAAGGAATCAACGTGATACTGTGTTGCAAGTACTATTTGATACATGCTTGGGTCTGCTGTGTGGTTCTATCTTTGCAACTATTTAATTCCAGTGTGGGAACCGACGGTTAGGTATTGGTAGTACTACTGGGTTGACACCCCCACCCTCGTTCGATGGTATACTAGTTGGTACCATCAGTGGCCAGGAACGGGCCCTTGGGTGAATATATGCCGACAATTTCTTTGTGTACGTCGCTAGGTTTGGTTGCAAAGCTCATGTCATGTGATATTTACTTGTGTAATAACTGTATTCACGGTATTCCGACGCACTATTATATACAGCATCACTTACATTTTTATTACATAAACCTGCGAGCTCACCAACAATTTTGTTGACCGTTTTAAGCATATCTTTTCAGGTGATCATGCAAGTCCAGGAATCTAGGTGTGCTGCCTTAGTGGAGACCCTAGGATGCATTTTTGGGACTTAGCTCATGTTTTGTTAAACAATCTTTTTGAACAATGTAATCGCATGTAAACAATTATCAACATTTGAACTTGTTCCCGGGTTGTGGGAATTAACATTTACATTTTCATCTTATGTGTATATATGTTATCATCATCATGTTGTTTATGGCTATGTGTTGTGGACATTGACTAACACGACACAAGTCCCCTTGTCGTCGGGTGTCGTCATGACACGCATGTCATCATTTATATATATTGCTCTCTATCGCTTACCATGTGTTATGACGATCCCATTCTCGTTACATCCCCGTGTTTCCGCTTTTAGCGGGGGTGTGACAGATTGGTATCAGAGCCATTGGTTATAGAGAATTAGGCAATACGCTTGACCTAGACTATAACCTAGGAACCTTCATGTAGATTTGCATGCTAGGACTCTGTATGCATATTATATCTCGTGTATGTGTTCCTCGCTGCTTGAATTGCTCATCTATTTGTTATGTGATCATTCTACCCTATGAGAGAGCCCTTGTGCTCACTCTTTTATGGGAATACTCTATTGGATCTTCCGTTCCCTCTGCGCGCCGAGTTAGTTTATCAGATCCGGGTATTAACCCGAAGTAATCTACACAAATCATACTATTGTGCTTGACCTTGGACATTGAGATAACTCTAAGGAGGAATATGTCTGAAAACCTCGAAGAATGAGGAATAGACAACCTCCGCTAAACTAAACGTGATTGTATACATGGACTTACAACTGTTATGATGGATTATTATGGATATGATGTAAAGGAAAGTCGGTGTCATGTAACCGGATCGGGCATCATTCTCGGTACATCGTGGGTGTGGTGGGAACGCTGCGGGGAACCCTATATATAAACATCACCGGTATACCGAGAATATGCTTGAAATGGGCTGCATGGTGGTCTGGCCGACCTGAACATGAACATTGGAATTTGATAAGTGGAATACATTTGTATCATATGGTGACTAAAGTTTATGTGTTACCTCTTTTATGATTAGAACATGCCGCCTCGAAGAGTCACCCGTAGCAGTAGTGGCGGGAGTGAAGCCCCAAGGGGCAGAGGCCGAGGCAGAGGCAGAGCACCAAGAACAAACGATGCTCCTGCCAGCAACAGTCAAGGAACAGGGAACGCCGACATGGCAGCCCTGATCGCTCAGCAATTGGCCGCGCTTATTCCTACTATAGTGGCCCAAGTGAGCGACGCACTTCAACAACACCACCCTCACGGGGATGGTGGCAACGATGATGGAGCCCAAGGTGGGATTGAAACTGAAACGGGAAACGGGAACCCGACTGGAAACGAGAGCAACCAGGAAACCGGGAATGGTGGTACTGCCGGTATTGAGACTGGTGTGGTTAATGCTCGTCGGGGATGCTCGTACAAGGAGTTCGTGGCTTGTAAGCCAAGGGAATTCGATGGGAAAGGTGGGGCGATAGCCCTAACCAGGTGGTTGGAAAAGATGGAGGCAGTGATCGACATCAGTGAGTGCCTCGACAGCCAGAGGATCAAGTATGCTACTTGTTCTCTACAGGGTAAAGCCCTAACCTGGTGGAACACTCAGATTCAAGCTCGAGGAAGAGAGTCCGCGATGCAAATGTCGTGGGACGAGTTCAAGGCTTTGATTACCGAGGAATACTGCCCTCTCAACGAGATGCAGAAGCTGGAGCATGAGTTCTGGAATCATGCTATGGTGGGGGCAGGGCATGCAGCTTATACTGATCGTTTTCATGAGCTTGCCAGATTGGTTCCGCATCTAGTCACGCCGGAATCAAAGAGGATCGAGAGGTACATTTGGGGACTCGCGCCTCAAATTAGAGCTATGGTCACAGCAGCCGCTCCTCCTACTATTCAGAGCGCAATTCTGAAAGCTGGCGCTCTGACTGATGAGATGGTTAGAACAGGGGTTTTGGGCCGAGGGGCCGAGAAGAGGAAAGATGTTGGAGAATCGAGCCGGTCGAGTGCCGGAAGGTTTGAGAAGAGGTCTAAGCCGACCAGGAATTTCGTGGCCGTGTCTCAGGCCAGAAGAGAGTATGTGGGGCCGCACCCCAAATGTGACAGGTGCAATTATCATCATCCCCCAGGGACGCAGTGCCGGGTGTGCGCTAACTGTAAGCGTCCGGGTCATTTGGCAGAGATTGCAGAACTGCACCGAATCTTGTAGCACCCGTCAACGCGGTTAACCCCGCCGGGAATGCAAGGGCTTGCTTTGAGTGTGGGAGCCCCGATCACTACAGGAACATGTGCCCCAGGCTGAATCGGGCACCGGGTCAACAGGGGAACAACCAGCAGCAGGTGTTGGCTATCGCTGGGAATCAAGGCCCGGCTACTCAGGGGAATGCAGCTCGGGGACGTGCATTCGTCATTGGAGCTAATGATGCTCGTCAGGACCCGAATGTTGTCACGGGTACGCACTTACTCAATCATCACTTCGCATCTATATTATTTGATACTGGAGCAGACAATAGTTTTATTTCTTCCGAGTTTGTGCAATTGCTTGATTTGAGTCCTAGTAGGCTAGAAACTAGCTACTCTGTAGAAATGGCCAATGGTAAGGTTGCTCAGGCCGATGAGATTATTAGGAAGTGTTCGTTGACGTTGGAGGATCATACATTCGACATAGACTTGATACCCTTCGAGTTAGGGAGCTTCGATGTGATTGTGGGTATGGATTGGTTGTCGCAGAATGGAGCAGAGATTGTTTGTCGAGACAAGGTAGTACGTATCCCTATGCCAATGGGGAAGTACTCAAGGTTCAGGGAGAACGACCGGGTAAGAGCTTAAAGTTGATTTCCTGCATGAAAGCACGCCAGAGTTTACGAAAGCAGTGCTACGCTTTTCTGGCTCATGTGGTTGAAAAGAAAGACGAGGAAAGGAAACTGGTGGATATTCCAGTGTACGGGATTACCCAGAAGTATTTCCAGATGACTTGTCTGGTTTACCTCCTCCACGACAGGTGGAATTCCGTATTGAGTTGGTTCCTGGAGCTACACCGGTAGCGAAAACGCCATATCGACTAGCACCATCCGAGATGCAAGAGTTGTCTAGTCAATTACAGGAACTACTGGAGAAAGGTTTTATTCGACCGAGTCATTCACCGTGGGGAGCACCGGTACTATTTGTCAAGAAGAAGGACGGATCGTTCCGTATGTGCATCGATTACCGTGAACTGAACAAGTTGACGGTGAAGAACCGATATCCTCTCCCCAGGATCGACGATTTATTTGATCAGCTGCAAGGAGCTTCGTATTTTTCAAAGATCGATCTTCGTTCTGGATATCATCAGCTGAGGGTTTTTGAGGACGACATACCGAAGACTGCGTTCAGGACTCGTTATGGGCACTACGAGTTCTTGGTCATGCCATTCGGATTGACTAACGCACCAGCTGTGTTCATGGATCTAATGAATCGGGTGTGCAAACCTTACTTGGATAAGTTCGTGATCGTATTCATAGACGATATACTTATCTATTCCCGATCAAAAGAGGATCATGTGGAACATCTTCGGGCTATTCTGGAGCTGCTACGCGAAGAGAAACTTTTCGCCAAATTCTCAAAGTGTGAATTTTGGCTGCGAGAAGTGAAGTTTTTGGGTCATGTGGTTAATGAGGACGGGATTCACGTAGATCCCGGCAAGATCGAAGCGGTGAAGAAATGGGATACGCCCCAGACACCATCAGAATACGGCAATTCTTAGGATTGGCCGGTTATTATCGTCGCTTCATAGCAAATTTCTCAAAGATCGCGCAACCGTTGACCCTGCTTACTCAGAAAGACAAGAAGTTTGACTGGGGATTTGCACAAGAGCAAGCGTTCCAAACGTTGAAAGAGAAGTTGTGCAACGCGCCGATACTGTCTCTCCCAGACGGAACAGATGATTTTGTGGTATACTGCGATGCGTCACATCAAGGATTGGGATGTGTATTGATGTAGAAGGATAAGGTGATTGCCTACGCTTCGCGACAACTTAAAGTGCACGAAAAGAACTACACCACTCATGATCTTGAGTTGGGCGCTGTAGTATTTGCACTCAAGATTTGGAGGCATTACTTGTATGGCACCAAATGCATCATCTTCACAGATCATAAGAGCCTTCAACATATTCTGGATCAGAAGGAACTCAACATGCGCCAACGACGTTGGGTAGAACTTCTTAGCGACTACGATTGTGAAATCCGGTATCATCCGGGGAAAGCTAACGTGGTGGCTGATGCCTTAAGCCGTAAAGAACGTGTAAAACCACTACGTGCACGAGCGTTGGGTTTGACCATCCAAACCAACTTGAAAGCTCAGATTCAAATTGCACAGAGTGAGGCATTGAAAGAAGAAAACCTTGCGGGAGAAGAATTCCGGGGGTTAGACAAACAGATGATACGCAAGGATGACAGTATTCAGTACTTCATGGATCGCATATGGGTACCCAAATGGGGAGGTGTTCGTACCTTAGTCATGGATGAAGCCCACAAGACGCGATATTCTATTCATCCTGGTGCAGACAAGATGTATCATGATCTTAAGGATCTATACTGGTGGCCAGGCATGAAGAAAGACATTGCCTTATACGTCAGTCGATGTTTGACGTGTTCGAAAGTCAAAGCTGAACATCAAAAGCCATCGGGATTATTACAGCAACCTGAAATTCCCGAGTGGAAATGGGAGAACATAGCTATGGATTTCATCACCAAACTCCCTAGAACAAGCAGCGGTCATGATTCGATATGGGTCATTATTGATCGAATGACGAAATCAGCACATTTCTTGCCTATCCGAGAAGATTACAAGATGGATAAGTTGGCGAGATTGTACATCAAAGAGGTCGTGACACGACACGGGGTGCCGGTGTCAATCATATCCGACCGTGATAGCAGATTCACTTCACGTTTTTGGCAGACATTACAGAAAGCAATGGGTACTCGGTTAGACATGAGTACAGCCTATCACCCTCAAACAGATGGCCAAAGTGAACGCACTATACAGACGCTAGAAGACATGTTGAGAGCGTGTGTAATCGATTTTGGTGGTAGTTGGGATGCTCATCTGCCGTTGATTGAGTTCTCCTACAACAACAGCTATCATACAAGCATTGGATGCGCACCATTTGAAGCGTTGTATGGAAGGAAATGCAGATCTCCCGTTTGTTGGGCCGAAATTGGTGAAAGTCAGCTGACAGGCCCAGAGATCATCCAAGAGACAACAGACAAGATTTTCCAAATCAAAGATCGACTTAAAGCCGCACGAGATCGCCAAAAGAGCTATGCCGACAATCGTCGGAAGCCTCTAGAATTCAATGTTGGGGATCGTGTGTTACTCAAAGTTTCCCCTTGGAAAGGAGTCGTTCGATTCGGAAAGAAAGGGAAGTTAGCCCCAAGATACGTAGGACCATTTGAGATCACTGAAAGGATCGGTCCAGTGGCTTACCGGTTAAGGTTGCCACAAGAGCTTAGCGGTGTACATGATACTTTTCACGTGTCCAACCTCAAGAAATGTTTGGCCGATGAATCCCTTCACGTGCCAATCGAGGAAATCAAGATTGATGACAAGCTTCATTTTGTTGAAGAACCCATTGAGATCATGGATCGAAAGGTCAAGCAACTGAAGCGCAGTAGGATACCTATTGTTCGCGTAAGGTGGAATTCAAAACGAGGGCCAGAGTTTACATGGGAACGTGAAGATCAGATGAAACTCAAATATCCACATCTTTTCGAGGATGACACTCTTGGACCTAACTCCAGCTGAATTTCGGGACGAAATTCTCCCAACTGGGGGATACTGTGACATCCGTCACTTTAAGGTCCGTCAATTGACGTGTTTGTCCGTCATCTATTTTATATTTGGTCATTCCTCATCATTATTTGACTCATTATGTGGATATCATGTGTGCAATATTACCGTTGTGTGTGTATTCGCTATAATCGTGTGTGAACCTTAAAAAGACCTATAAAACTTTCATTTTTGAAAACGTTAAATATATCATTTTATAAATATAATAAATGTTTTAATATAACCATTTCTTCAGTCATAATAACATTAAATGAACTTTTACAATTAATATAAAACACCTAACGAAGTCGTTTTTTTCAACCGAACAAAATTTGGGAAAACTCGGGGGTTAAGTGCAGGGACTAAACTTGTAATTTTGGAAACTTGGGCTGGGTATAAATACCCCATTTCCAGCCCTAAACCCCCATTTCTATCATCTTCTTCATCTTCATCTCCTCTTCACACACAAAAACTCCATTTGAGCACCAAATCCGACCCGAGAGGTCTCGTTTTCTTCGTCTTGACATCGTCTACAACATACACTACCCCTCTCTAGCAGGTAGTTGTCTTTGGTTGTCCATTTTAGAGCCTTTTCACGGCTGTCCAAACTAGGGTTTCGGGTGTTCGGGTTCAACCCGAACACACAAGGTCGTATGGGTGCGTGTGAGGTCTCTTTGCTTGTGTTTTATGCTTGTGTATGTTTGTTGAGTGTTTCTGGAGGTCCTTGTGGTGTAAAACCCGTGTTTAGAGCGGCCGGGGGCTGCTCACCCCGACCACAGTCGCGATTCTGCAGATTGGGCGACTGGGTCATCCATGCGATTGAGCCGTGCGACTGAGTGGGTCGTGCGACTGGATCATGCGTTTGAGTCAATCGCGCGACTGAGTTGTGCGACTAGGCATGTCGTGCGACTGAGTTGTGCGACTGAGTGGCTGTGTGCGATTGAGTCATGCGTGCGAATGAGTGTATGCGAATGAGTCATGCGACTGAGTGTTTGTGTGCGATTGAGTCAGGTGACCGACTGAATGTGTGCGAATGAATGTGATTCGCACGACTGGGGTCCAATCGCACGAATGAAGGTTCAGTCGTACGAAAGTAGCTAATTCGCACGATTGAAGGTTGATTCGTGCGCATGGAAGTTGAGTCGTGCGATTGGGTGTTGTGTGGTACGACTGAAGGCCAATCATACGAATGAAGGCTCAATCGTACGAATGAAGCTGATTCGCACGATTGAGGGTTGATTCGCACGAATGGAGGTTGAGTCGTGCGTCTGGCCTTGTATGCGACTGAATTTGTTGTGTTTGACCCTTGTGCGTGGCGTGAGTATGTCGTGTGGTGTCGAGGTAACACTAACACAATTATGCCATTGTTTGGCCACAAAGATTAAAGTCAACGTGAGAAAGGGCACAGAAACTATTTTGAGCAAATACGACTAACGCTTTACGAACGACTAAATTGACTATAACTATTGACACTTATTCAATGTTTCTTCGATAACAACGATACTTTTACTTAAACATCATCATTAGTGGCAACAATGTCTTGTACTTGGATCCACATAGGATCTAGTACGCGTGTCAGTCTGTGTGTGTTGTGCGTGACCCATCCGACACGACCCGAACCGACCCATCATTATTGCGCGCTTATACATATAACATATCATTAATGCTATACAATAACTGTCAATAGGTGTTTGACTGTTTATTTGCATTCAACATTTGGGATACAACGCTCATACATACTTACCACTTAACAAGTGAGTTTCGTGGCCCCTTTTTACATTTATACAATATTTCAATCATTTACAAATTGGGGGAAAGTATGCTTACACAATTTTTATGCTGTACACTTACATACATTTTACATACAAGGAATCAACGTGATACTGTGTTGCAAGTACTATTTGATACATGCTTGGGTCTGCTGTGTGGTTCTATCTTTGCAACTATTTAATTCCAGTGTGGGAACCGACGGTTAGGTATTGGTAGTACTACTGGGTTGACACCCCCACCCTCGTTCGATGGTATACTAGTTGGTACCATCAGTGGCCAGGAACGGGCCCTTGGGTGAATATATGCCGACAATTTCTTTGTGTACGTCGCTAGGTTTGGTTGCAAAGCTCATGTCATGTGATATTTACTTGTGTAATAACTGTATTCACGGTATTCCGACGCACTATTATATACAGCATCACTTACATTTTTATTACATAAACCTGCGAGCTCACCAACAATTTTGTTGACCGTTTTAAGCATATCTTTTCAGGTGATCATACAAGTCCAGGAATCTAGGTGTGCTGCCTTAGTGGAGACCCTAGGATGCATTTTTGGGACTTAGCTCATGTTTTGTTAAACAATCTTTTTGAACAATGTAATCGCATGTAAACAATTATCAACATTTGAACTTGTTCCCGGGTTGTGGGAATTAACATTTACATTACCATCTTATGTGTATATATGTTAACATCATCATGTTGTTTATGGCTATGTGTTGTGGACATTGACTTAACACGACACAAGTCCCCTTGTCGTCGGGTGTCGTCATGACACGCATGTCATCATTTATATATATTGCTCTCTATCGCTTACCATGTGTTATGACGATCCCATTCTCGTTACATCCCCGTGTTTCCGCTTTTAGCGGGGGTGTGACAGATCAGAAGGTGAAGTTTGCCACTCACTCATTCATGGACTCGGCTTTGTGTTGGTGGGACAATATCATCCAAGCCGAGGGTAGTAAGGCAATTAGAAGGATGAGGTAGGCAGAGCTGAAGAAGTTGGTGATTGAGGAGTTTTGTCCTCATAGGGAGTTAGACAAGATTGAGAGGGAGTTCCTGTAGTTGGAAGTGGGAACCATGACACACCAGCAGTACACCACCAAGTTCAATGAGATGGCACGGATGGTGTCGTCTCAAGTGACCCCCGCATCACAAAAGATCAAGAAGTATATTCAGGGTTTGCTGGCGGACATCCGCAGGCACATGATTGTCACCGGCCTAGTATGTTCAGGTCGGTGGTTGATATGGCGAGAAGACTGTCTGATAAAAGGGAGGTGGTGGTGGCTGAGGTGAGCAAGAAAGATGGTGTTGACCAGAACTAGAACGGGAAGCGGTTTGGACGGGGTGGTGCCCCGACAAACAACAAGGGTGCATAGGTGGATGGCCGGCGTGTGGTCACACCCGGTGCGGGGTTGAAGAAGTGTGGTAAGTGCGGGAAGGAACATGCTGGGGAGTGTAGATGGGGATCAAATGTCTGCTTCAAGTGTTGGCGGACAGGTCATTTGGCCAGGATGTGGAGTGACGAGGTGTTTTAATTGCGGCGAAGAGGGCCACATAAGCCGGGAATGCAAGAAGACTAGGATGAGAGTTCCGAAGCGAAGAAGGCAGCCGGGACCAAAGGGCAGAAGGCGAGCGCCAGAGCCTTCACGATGACCCGGGAGGAGGCTAGGACAGACCCTGATGTCGTGTCAGGTACGTTTCTAGTAAACCAAACTCTTGCTTCTGTGTTATTTGATTCAGGTGCTAGTAGGAGTTTTATTTCTGCTGCTTTGTGCTAAGTTGCCTGTTAGTAGTAGAAATATTGATGAGCCCTTCAGTGTAGAAACTACCATAGGTAAGTCTATCAGGATTTCTAATCGGATAGAAGGTTGTGACATAGAATTAGAAGGTCATAAGTTTACTGTTAGACCGTTCATGATGACCTTAGGCGGGTTCGATGTAGTCCTAGGAATGGATTGGTTAGCGGACTATGAGGCGAATATTGTGTGCCGCAAGAACATGATTCGATTGACAGTGCTTGACGGGAGTTCGGTGACGATCTACGGTGATCGAGTGACTACGATTCTGAAGGTGATTTCTATTGAAGATCATGTATAGGTTGGACTCACCTTAGATTAGATTATGTTTATATTACTTTGTAATAGGTTTAATGTAAGTTTACTTTTGAATGTAGTTCATTTTGTTTAGTTTTGTAGCCCAGCGAAACTATGAGCGAAACTACAGTTTCGCTCATAGTCAGCTGTTTAGTTCACCCGGCGAAACTGTTGTTTCTACCGGGCGAAACTATAGTTTCGACAACACAGTTTCGCTGACAGCAAAACTGCCTGTGAAACTAAGACTGCTATATATAGATTTGATCTTGTTCATTGTTTGGTATCCTTGCAAAAACCCTAATCGATTATCGTAGTTGCAAGAGACCTATTGTAAGTAGTTTATTCACAGAAATACATTTGTGTTTTGTTAATGTTGATTTTATTGATCATTATTGTTCTTATTTGATATATTGTGGTTGGTCTTAGTTGTCTTCATCTTTGTTGTCTCTTTGTTGTATCCGATATTGAACAAATCACCATCTCATTTGTACTGCAAATCAATCAAATGGACCAACAATATGGTATCAGAGCCTTAGTGCTCATGATTTGTTGACGTTTTTGGTTGTATTTGTTCAATTCCATATCAAATTCGAGTGTATTTGATATGGAATTTGCTTGAATTTTGTTTGTTTTTGGTTAGGGAAACTCTGTTAATCATCAGATCTCAAATCCATTGAGATTTTGGTGATTTCAGATTGATTTCATGTTGAAAAAGCTTCTCAGCTTCATCCGGTGAAATTACCAGTTCATCCAGCGAAACTGTGCCAATCATCTTGTGAAACTACGGGCGTTATCCACTTTGAAGTTGTTTTCTGCATTCCAGCGAAACTAGTATTATTAAACGAAAGTTCAATAGTGCTTGTGTGCATGTTACAAGCAAAATTGTTGTCGAAAGTACCATTGAACGAAAGTTCAAGCTTGTTTCGTGCAAAATTGTCGGCGAAACTAAGCAGTTTCAGGCATTTGGCTAGCAAAACTGCTGCCGAAATTGCCTGCTAAACTACGACGACTCAGCGAAACTAGTTCTTTCTGCCGAAATTGTTCTGCGAAACTAGCAATTTTCTGCCAAACTAACTTTTCCTCAGTGAAACTAGTATGTCAAAGATGACTTCCCTCACCCTTACAGATCTTGAGACTGTAGCTCCCAACAGACCTCCGAGACTCATAAACGGAGATAACTTCGAAGATTGGAAGAGATGTCTCAAAGCCTTTTTCTTCTACACCGACCACAATCAATGGGAATCTATCATTTCTGGTCCTCACATACCAACTGTCACTGTTGGCAATGTTGTATCTCAAAACAAGGACCCAGCCACATTCAACAAAAAGGATCTAAAGCTGATTGATCGAGAACAGAAAGCTTTTGGAGCATTAACTCTCTGTCTTGCATTAGACATCTACAATCGATTCTCTGAGCATAAGAATGCTAAGTTTCTCTTCGATGCTCTGTGTGAGTTCTATGATGGTAACGATGAGCTGGTGAAGGATAAGAGTATTCAAGCTGAGAAGGAATTCAAATCCTTTGTGGGATACAAGAACAAGAGTCTCACAGATCTCACAAATTGTTTTCTGACAGTTTCAAGCACACTGAAGAAATATGATGAAAAAATTTCCAATAGTGAGCAAGTAAACATGTTGCTAGACTCTCTCCCACCTCAGTGGAGCCTATAGGTGAGAATGCTAAAGCAAGAAAGAGGTTTCACTGACTGCAAGCTTATGGACATCATCAATAAGCTTAAATCCTTCGAGTTAGACATGAAGAAAAGGGAATTCAACCAAACCATGATGCCTACATCTGGTTTCACTCAAAATGCTGCATTATTGTATTCCGCTGCAAGCTCTCCAATGCATACATCTTGTCAAGGCGGAGTGAATACTGGTGATTATTCTGGAGGTTGCAGTAGTGCTGGGAGAGATCAAGCTAACGTGAAAGCAAATGTTGAAACTTCAGTTCCATCCGAGACGATGGCTCTTTTTGGTATGTTTGTTTAAAGTTATGAGACTTTAGTGGCGGGGGAGTTGAAATGCAAAGGAATGACGATGGAGGATATGTATCAGGTGGACCCTGATGATCTTGAAGAGATTGACATTCAATGGCAAATGGCCATGTTGACACTTAGAGCCCAAAGATTCATGGAGCGCACTGGAAGAAAGAATTTCGGAGGTCAAAGCTCTAACTCCAAACTGGGATTTGATAAGTCCAAGCTGAGGTGTTTTAATTGCAAATAGTTGGGACACTTCAAACATGAATGTCCATTACTAATCGTCACAGATCATAGTAATTCAGGAGTTCCCCGACTAGTTTCCAGTGGGAGTAAAGAGGAAATGAGTCACAAGAAAGAGATAGCTTTGATTTCTAATTTTAATTGGAGTGCTAAAGTTGAAGAGAAGAGAAACGAGATTAACCAAGCATTGGTGGCTGAGATTGTAGAAGGAAAGGGGAAGGTGAACTGTGAGGATGAATTTGATCCATTCAAAGAACTTAGAGATGAAGCTGAAGTGTCTGTGAAGGTGAAGGAGGATGAGAGGGTGAAAGAAAGTAAAGTTGAGGAGATAAGAAAGGAAGAAAGTTAAACCACCGAGCGTTGAAATGGAAAAGATGATGTTGCTGGCACTGTCGAGGAAAGCAAGTTGAGTACTCCGGTGTGCCAATGTGAGAAAGCCTTAGCAGTAGAAAAGATGGTGATGTGACTTCCTTATGAGGTAATTCAGGATATGTGTTCTTTAGCATGTGAAATCAGGTTATTTGGGGTTTAAAGCTAATCGTTTATTAATTGATAATGAGAAAGATTTAAAATGAATTAATGAGGAACTTAAATCAAAGGAGTCTAAATATTTTGTTAAATTAAACGAGGCTTTGAAAGAAAATAATTACTTAAAACGAATAGTTTTGGAAAGAAATGTTGAGATTAACACTTTTACTGAAAGGGTTGCTCTTGCTGAATTTGAAACGAGCAAACTTCAGTCAAGTTCGACAAATAGACAATATCGGGAATGAAACATGATGATTTATGTAAATCTCAACGGGGGGCTAGTATTAAAACAGGATTGGGACTTGAAAATGCTAAGGTTTATCCTCCTCCTAGTACATACTGCTTTTCTCCTATGCATGTTCCTCATCCATCTAATGATTTGATCAAAACGGATACTAAAAGTATGTCTGCAGGTTTAGAAGGTGTGAACCCTAAGCACGTTCGTGAGGACTACGATTACGGACCGACTAGTGGACTTGGATGCACTAGTCTTATGTTAGTGCTCTAAGAAAGATTAACATGTTGTCTTTAGTTGTCTTTTAATATTTTGTAATAGTATAGGGACTAGTTTTGTAATTAGTTAGTTCCTTTACTTTTTGTTTCATTATAAATAGCTTAGACTTACAGGTAGTAGGTAACTAAGAATTGTATTTGAACCTGCTTTCATACTTTGTAATTGTCTTAGCTGGATATTAACAAAACTTGAATTTTGTTGATATCTTGTTTTGATTTGCTTACTTTGTATGAATTTCATTAAATTGTGTTCATAAATCATCACAGATTGGTACATTTGATCCTATCATATGGTATCAGAGCTGTTGGTAAGCTGTTAGTGATTGATTTTTGGAGTTTATCGAACTTTAAAAACTCAAAAATCTCACTGAATCTGTGATTGATATACAATTTAGTTGAAAATTTGTGAATTTCAGTTGTGTTTCATCATTAGAAACATGATTTGAATCATAATTAGCAGTTGAATTCATCAAATTCAAGTCAATTTGTTGAATTTGTGTTCGAAAAAGGTTTGAAGTTTTCAAACTGAAAAATCTCAAAATTGAGTGATTTGTTATTGAAATTGAATGAAATTGATGTTAGAAGAATGATTATCGGCATAAAACTCACTTAATTGGAAAGTTTCAATCGAATTCATCAACATTTGAAGAATTCAGAAAATTTGAGTTTGTTACATTCATATGAACATGATGAATATGGCGCATGAGCTGAGATTGACTGAAAAATTTGTCTAATTGTTAGGCGCATTAATACTGTGTAGGCGCATTAACACTGTGTGGACGTTTTTTTAGTTCAGACGTTTGACTACTGTTGAAGAGAAAAATCCCAGACGTATCATCTTTGTTGAGAAAGATTACAAGTGTTTAGGCGTTTTAGAACTGTTTAGGTGCTTGAAAACTGTTTAGGCGCTTGACAACTATTTAGGAGCTTGACAACTGTTTAGGCGTTTTATAACTGTTTGGACGCATCAACCTTGGGCGTTTTGGAAAATTTTCTAAGGCATTCCCTTAGACGTTTCTCAACTCAGGCGCATCAACTGTTTGGGAGTATAACCACTGTTCAGGCTTATTACCTTGACACTTAGAATTTTTTTTAAAAAAAAGGAAATTTTCAAAAACTTTTGCATTTATTTTCTTAATTCAAAATCTAAAACAACAAAAATATAAGAATGGTTAAATCAGAAGATTCTGAAAATAGAGTTACAAAACTTAAAAATAGAGCTGATTTTAAAAATTGGTCTCTCAGGCTAAAACAACATTTTAATTCCATTGACACTGATCTTTGGAAATCTATAGAAAAAGAACCATACATTCCTATAATCACGGATGGGCCTGACAGAGGGTTTGTGTATACTAAATATTCTCCAGAACCTTATCCAGAAGATGGTCTTCAAGGAGATGATCTGAAAAGAGTTAAGAATGATATTAAAGCATATTCATTGATGTGTAAAGGACTACCTTTGGAAGTTCTTGCAAGGCTTGATGCATATCAAACTGGATACACTCTATATAAAGCCTTAAAGATCATTTGTGAAGGAGGCAAGGAGATTCAAAATCTCAAGAAACAAAAGTTAAAAAGACAATTAGAATTGTTTCAACATTTGTCTGGAGAAACAATAAATCAGATGATGAACAGATTTGTTCAACTTACAACTGAGATGTCAACAGGTGGTATTAAGCCTGATCTTGAAGATCTAAATCTCAGACTACTCAATGCTTTACCATCATCATGGAAACAAACTGTAACCTTACTAAAGCATACTGAAAAGTTCCCTATGGATCTAGATCTTCTTATTGCAAAAATAGAATCAGTAGAGATTGATGAAAGCTCAAGGAACAATGATAGAGCAGCATCAATGTCTCAATATCAGTTTGTTGCTTCTCCTGCAACCACTATAGAGAATGCATTCATGGCAAAGAGTAAGAAAAGTACTGAAGAAGAGGGAGATCTGTTTGTTGGAGCAGGATTTTTCACTGACTCATCATTTACCAGTGCACCTGCTTATACAACTCAGTCTCATTCTCAATCTCCTCCTAAATCTCAGTCCCAAACATCAAATGTTCAAACAGATACTTCTTCATCTAACTCTGCTAAATCTAGCAAAGTTAAAGATGTGATTAACTTCCTATTAGAGGATGAAGAGTCTAAAACTGCATTCACTGCATTTATGGCTAGTTTTCAAGCATATCAAGGTAGCCATTTAACTCAACTAGATTTTGTTTTGCAGGATTTATTTGAGATGGATCCTGAAGATGTTGAAGAGATGGACTTAAACTAGCAGATGGTGATGATTGCCTACAGGACTCAAAAACATTCTTATGTCAACAAGAAATACAAGCCAAGTGCAAACAAGACTGTTGGATTTGACAAGTCAAAATCTAGATGTTTTAACTGTAACAGTTATGGACACTTCTTCAGAGAATGCAAGCTCCAAGGAATAATGGAGGAAATACTCAATCAAGCTCAAGCAATCAAAGGTTTCAACAAGCTTAGAAGACTTTTCAAAAGCCTTATCAAAGTCTTCCTATGCCTGAGCTTAAAGATGAAACCAAATCATCTGATGAAACAAAGAAAGCTCTAGTAGTCAGCATAAAAGATGGTTATGATTGGAGTGCATATGCAAATCATTTTACAAATGATTTAACATCAAGTTTATCTCTTATTGCAGAAATTCAAGGAGAAGATTGGTCAGAAAACAATGATCCAAAGGTGGAAAGTGATGAAGAAGAAGATGACTATGATTGGAGTGACAAGTCTGATTCTAAGGAGGATACAGATGAAGTAGCTCTAATGGCACAGTCTGATCAACCAAAGGTTGACTCTTCAATTTCAAAATCTGAAACCACAGCTCCAAAATTTCCTGAAATCCCATCTGAACTGAGAGAAAAACTTTGCACTAAATCATGCTATGAACATGTTGAATACTACAGAAATTACTCATTCAAAATCTGTGAGAAGCTAAAACAAGAAGAATCTATGCGTAGCAAACTTAAATCTGATCATAAAACAACATATCAAAATATTATCTCTCTTCAAACTTCATGGAACAAATAAAAGATTTAGAAATTGTTTCTAAACAATTGGAAGAGATGACCAAGAATCTTGAACAGAAGAACATATCACATGCTGCTACTCAAATAGATCTGGAAAAAGTAAAAAGTTCAAAAATGATAGTAGAAAAACTGGTAAGTGAAAGAAAAGATAAACAAAAAGCAGGGTTAGGTTTCACTCATGAATCTATGCCTGAATCTATTACAAACACACTACCAGAGAACTTCAATACTCATGATCCTTCTCCTGAGAATAAAGCTAAACCTAAAGCATTCCAGATCAAAAACAAGAATTCAGAAGAAGAAAAAGAAAATGTTCAAGTGTTTGTTGAAAAAGATCAAGAAAAGATCAAAAATGGTCATCCAATCAAGATAAAATCTTATGAACCAAAACAACCAAAACAAAACACTTCTGATCAAATTCATGTTGTATTAGAAGAAGTGAAAGTTCAAAGCAAAGATAAACAACAGATAGGAACATCAGAAGATTCAAACACCATTAATCTTAAACAAGTTCAATCAGAAAAGGAATCTTCTTATGACGATGTTCAATCTGAAAATAAACCAAGTTCTTCTAAATCAAAGAATCAAAGAAGAAGAAAGAAATCATCAAAAGCAACATCTGAACAAAACAAAAGTTCAGAAAATTTGATTAAAGCAACAAATCAAACATCAAAACTTAAACCGATAAAATTTGTGTCAGCTGGTTTGTTAAATATGAATTCTCTTCAAAACAATAAAGCAAATATTATGAACAAATCACACTCTGATCTGAAATCAAGTTCAGATTCAAAGACTTCCGCTGTAACAAAAAGATTTGTTCCTAATACATTCAAGAAGGAAGTTCATGTTACACAAATGCATAATAATTTGACACAAAATCAAACTGTGAAAAATGAAAGACAAAATATTAACTATTTGACACCAAAATCAAACATTGTGTCAATGTCAAAGGTGAACAAAAAGTTGTTTTTAACTCCAAAAAAGTACTGTGAAATTTGTGATATGAAAAATCACAATACTGCTGAGTGCTACTTCAACAAGTACTGTCACATATGTGACATGAGAAATCATTCGACAACAGATTGTTATTTTAACAAATATTGTACTTATTGTGATGAAAAGACTCATAATACTGCAAATTGTTACTTTAGAAATAGATCTCTTACTAGAAACTTTGCAAAATCAAACATGAGCAAAGGATTTGTTAATCCACAATATTTGAGAAATCAAACTAATGGATTACAAAAAGTCATTAATCAACCTGCTTTAAGTTTGAGATCTTTTCCAAAGAACAATTATGTGAGATCAAAACAAAACATGCAAGAACATTTCATACCAAGATCTGTAAGGATGACTAATAAAAATGTTAGTCATCAATACATTTCAAAAGTTGATCAATCAAATGATATGAATGTTCTAAAAAATAAATCAAACAATTTTTAAAACAATTTCCAAAATAAAATTGGTAAATTCATCAAAAATAAACCTGATTTGAATAATCTCCATTACAAACAATTTACAATTATTGATAAATTTGGAAAACCCAAGACCATCTCGGCTTGGTTAGATATCTCAACTTAATTTTCTTGGTGTGCAGGTACGCCCAAAAAGACCACTCAATACATGGTATGTGGATAGTGGGTGTAGGCGGCACATGACAGGCAATCCTGCCTTGTTACAAGACTTTAAGTTAAAAGATGGAACTCACGTCGCCTTTGGTGGTGATGCTGGAGGAAAAATAACCGGAGAAGGAACAGTATCAAATGGGATAATAAGCTTTGATAAAGTCAACTTTGTTCACAGGTGAACTTTAATCTTTTAAGCGTATCTCAAATATGTGACAAATCATATTCTGTTCTATCTGATGATTCATTCTGTTATGTTTTGAAGCCAGGTTTCAAGATAAGCAAAGATTGAGTGATTGTTACAGTTGAGAGAGATAGAGATGTATACAAGTTGGATATGTCTCAAGTTGATCCTTCAACTGAAACAACATGCCTGATTGCTAAGGCATCAAATGATGAAAGCCAGCTTTGGCATAGACGGCTTGGTCATTAAAATTTCAAGAATATGAACAAGCTTGTAGCAGGGAATCATGTCATTGGACTTCCATCTAAGAAGTTTGCAACAAATGATCACTGCTCAGCATGTTTGAAGGGAAAGCAACACAGAGCGTCTTATAAGTCCAAGCCTATAAACTCAACATCCAATCCTCTTCAGATGTTACATATGGACCTTTTTGGACCAACAAACGTCAAGAGTATTGGACAAAAATCATATTGTTTAGTTATCATTGATGACTACATAAGATTTTCATGGGTTTTCTTTCTATATGCCAAATCTGAAACGGCTGATTTACTAAAAGAATTTATCATTAAAGTTGAAAATCAATTAAAAAATAAAGTGAAAATAATAAGAAGTGATAATGGAACGGAATTCAAAAATGCTAACATTGAAATGTTTTGTGCACAGAAAGGGATAGCTCATAAGTTTAATGCTCCCAGAACTCCTTAACAAAATGGAGTTGCTGAAAGGAAGAATAGAACACTGATTGAATCTGCTCGTTCTATGTTAGCTGATGCAAAAATTCCTATCACTTTTTGGGATGAAGCTATATCAACTGCGTGTTTCGTTCAGAATCGAATCTTGATTGTGAAAGATAAAATGAAAACTCCATATGAGTTAATATTTGGAAGGAAACCAAACATAAACTTTTTAAAATCATTTGGTTGTCCTGTTATGATTCTTACTTCAAGTGATCAATTAGGAAAATTTGAAGCAAAATCTGATAATGGATTTTTCGTTGGATACTCATCTGTTTCAAAAGCCTATCGAGTTTACAACTCTAGGACAAATATAATTCTTGAAACATTCAATGTTAAATTTCTAGAAAATTCTTTTCCATCAGTTTCAAATGGTCCTGCATGGTTATTTGACTTAGATTCATTATCAAACTCTCTTCAATCTAACTTGTTTAATCAACCAAATTGTATTGATTCTACAGGTAAGAAGAACTCAAGAGGAGATCTTGGATCATTCAGTGAGGATTCAGATTCTGATGACCTAGATGATTCTAGCTCAGACTACCCATTTTTATCATTCGTCAAGGATTCAACAATACAAAATCATGATAATACAGTTTCAGGTCATTCAGCTTCAATTGATCAGGAAGGATCATAAAATATTCCTAGTGATGGTAATGAGTTTGTGATACCTGAGTCTGGAACATCATCCATCTCTGGTGATGTAGTTGATACTGGTAACTTTGATTACTTTATCAAACTCACCGACTCAAGTTCCAAACTTCAATCCACATTCTTCTACTTTGATACATGAGCTTTCCAACTTGAACCAAACAAATTTGGATGTTAATGTTCAATGTGATGAGATTCCTACATCTCGTATTCACAAGAATCATCCAATTTCTCAAATTATTGGTCCATTGAATGAGAGAACAACAAAGAGTAAATCAGAACAAGCAAACGTATGCTTATACTCTTGTTTTCTTTCTCAAATTGTTCCTAAAAATGTTACCGAAGCATTAAAGGACAATGGTTGGATAGAAGCCATGCAAGAAGAATTACTTCAATTTTGCAAACAAGAAGTGTGGAATTTGGTGGATCTACCTGAAGGAGAAAATGCAATAGGCACGAAATGGATATTTAGAAATAAGACTGATAATTGTGGTGTAGTAATAAGGAACAAAGCGAGACTTGTTGCACAACGATACACACAGGAAGAAAGCAAAGATTATGATGAAGTATTTGCACCAGTTGCAAGACTTGAATACAGTCGAGTTTTTCTAGCTTATGCTTCATTCATGAAATTCAAGGTGTATCAAATGGATATAAAGGGTGCATTTCTATATGGTCCTATCACTGATGATGTGTTTGTGAAGCAACCTCCAGGCTTTGAGGATGCATAATTTCCACATTGAGTATATAAGCTGAGTAAAGCTTTATATGGACTTCATCAAGCCCCTAGAATTTGGTATGAGACGTTATCACAACACTTAATTCAACATGGATACACAAGAGGGAAAATTGATCCAACTTTATTCATAAAGAAAGATAATAATGATTTTTTATGTGTACAAGTGTACGTTGATGATATCATATTTGGTTCTACCAGTCCAAAATTATGCAATGAATTTGAAGAAATCATGAAATCTCGGTTCCAAATGAGTTCTATGGGAGAGATTAACTTCTTTCTTGGACTTCAAGTCAAGCAAACTGAAGATGGAATCTTCATCAATCAAGAGAAGTTTGTTGACAAGCTCTTGAGGAAATTTAAGTTGCAAGACTGTCAGTCCATACGAACTCCAGCAGATGTTAACATCAAGATTGAACCTGATCCAAAAGGAAAATCTATTTGCCAAACTTTATACAGATCAATGATTGGCTCTTTGATGTATCTTACTGCATCTAGACCGGACATTATGTATGCTGTTTGTGTTTGTGCCAGGTATCAATCAGACTCGGAAGAATCTCACTTAATTTATGTCAAAAGGATATTCAGGTATCTCAAAGGTAAACCAGCCTTAGGGCTTTGGTATCCTTACGAGGGTAACTCTGAACTATATGGATATACAGATAGTGATTATGGTGGATGCTGTCAAGATAGAAAATCTAGTTCGGGTGGGTGTCAATTTCTTGGTCCCCGATTAGTCTCGTGGCAATGTAAGAAACAAACAAATGTATCTGTTTCAACTGCAGAAGCTGAGTACATTGCTACATCAGTAGGATGTTGTGACAACCGGCCTCTAGGTTGTTATCCTAACCCTAATTTACTTGCATCATTATCCATCTTATGAGTGCTAATAATTGAAACAATTTAACCCTACCATGAAATTGGAAACATTTCTTGTTACTTGATTCAAATTATGGTTTCATATGATTTTTATTATTGACTTTTAGTTAATTTAGGTTTTTACTTTTTTTTTTAAATTAGTGTTCCGGGAATGTTGACTAGTCACCCTTACAAAATTAATTTCAAGAGAAATCAATTAAAATGTGAGCATACACACTCACACTCACATATTTTCGGCCCATGCATGCATGGACATGCACTAGATACCTCAACTAACACCATCCACTAAACAATACATTATACCCAATACTACAAAACTACACTACCTAATAATCATTTACCATTAAAATTTAAATCAAATAAACCCTCACTACAAGCCAAATTCGGCCGCCCCCTCTCCCTCCACTCTCCTCCTTTCTACACCACCACCACACCCACCACTCACACTTCATGCAATCCTTACACATTTCACCTCCACACTCTCTCCCTCTCCTCTCATATTCGAATTACCAGCTGAATTCTCTCCTCCTCCCCTTGCAAACTCTCTCAAAACACTCTCTACTTCAGCTCCAAAAATCGCAACAACAACATCAACAAGCATCGGCCAACCGAAGACCCGCAAGAAGGTGGCCATACCCGTGAGTTTGGACACACCTCTACCCATTGTTCGACTCTTCCAGCTTTGTAGAAGATTATCCAGCCTTTTCCAGGGAGATTCGAGCCATTCAAGACCATCTACACTCTCCAAAACGTGAACAACATCAAGTGTAAGTTCATGACACCCGAAAATGGTCTTTTTCCATATGTTCTTTCATTTCTCTTTTAAAACACCTCCCCGCTTTGTTGTAGCAGAAACCCGACACCACTACCTTGTTCTTGAGGATCTTTCAACTTCACAAGAGGTATCTCACTCGTTATTCTTGTCATATCTAAGGTGGAAACCGATTTCCACCATGAAAACCCTATTTTTGGGACTTTTGCACCATCTAACTTGTAGATCTTGTAACTCTGAAGCCAAAACTTATAACCTGCTTTCTAAAGGATTAATGAACTCCTAATAACCTGATTTAAAAAGTTATAAAAAAAAGATGCACCGTGGATGTATGGTTTTAACACAAGTTACACCTCAAAAGCTTTCATTTTACAAGATGTATATTGCAAGCTAAGCACTTGTTTGAAAACACTCTTAACCAAAGCTTATAATCTGCTCATAAATGACTTGATAACACCATAATAATCTGGATTTAGAGTTAAATGGAGCTTTGGTAAGGTTTAAATTACAAGTTGCAATGATTTACACATGTGTTATGGTTAGTTATGGCTAAATCACTAAGTTAATGACTCATTGTTGTGATGGGAAACCTAACCGTGGGTTTGGACTTAATTTCAGAATGTTTTGTTGAATATTAAGGTTGTGACAAGTGGTTAATATCTGGAAATTATGGACATGTTAAGATTAGACCTATTTTGGTTGATTTTGGGACCCGAAAACATGGTAAAACGACCTTAAAAATAGTGAAAACATGGATTTAACACTCTTGAAAAGTATTCCAGGCTTAAAATGATAAATAAAATATTCTGGAGTCAATGGGTAATTTAAATGGTCAAAGGAACAAATAAATGACGTTTTAACTAAAAACGGGTACTAACCGAGCATCGTTTTTGAGAAAAATCCATAAAAATGGAGTTCAAAGCTAAGATTTATAAAAATCATATGATTTCAGTAATTTAAGTAATAAAATACTTAAGGATTTGAAAATTGGTCAAACAAGCTTTAAATGGTCAAACACGGTCAAAACCGCGTTTTAACGGGTCAAATGTAAAAACGAGATTTTCAACTATTAAAGGCCAAACATCACAACCTAAGGACTTAAAATTTTCTAAAAATTTCTTTTAGATGATACCTACTGGTCTAAGACTCAAATTTATGAAAACCCTAAATTAATGGTTAAAACTCTCTGGCTTTTACCGTAACCGGGAGCGTTAAACGCATAGTTTTTAAAATCGGACCCGTAAACTAAAATTTTGAAACACTTACTCTATAATAAGTATAATATTACTCTAAGAATCTGATTTTTGTTCTTAAGTGTCATAAAGGACAAGAAACCAAACTTGAGGGTAGAAACTGTCAATTTTGAAACTTGAGGGACTAAACTGTAAAATTTTACCAAACTTAACAACCGACTTCTAGGAAGCTAATAATCACTTGAACAACAAAATTTCTTAATATATTTAACCTAATGAGGTAAAAATCCCAATTTTCATGAGGAAACCTTGACCTGCCATAAAAGAAACTTTTTATACAAACCTTCACGAAACCAAAGCCTTACCCAATAGCTAAACTCTTGACACTATTGTTGCACCTTAAATGAGTTTAGGGCAGTAGCTTATTACTTAATATGTACATGTTAGGGTGCTAGACTTGAGACACTCCCGGCACACCAAGAGACTTTTTGACTTGAAACCTAAGGTGAGTTCTAGTGACTTCCCCTTTTTACTACTGTTTTGGGGTGAAACATGCTCTAATATTTATGAACTATATTTGTGATTTACTTGATGATTGTATATGAGATTTATGGTTACCTGCTGATACTTATGTCATGATCATTAATTCTTTCGTGAACCGCTTGTTTTATATGGATAGATCTATTTGGGGAATCCCCCACACACAGTGGCTTCCGTTCCAGGAAGGATACCCCACTGAGATCCTAAGGGGTCGTTTGTGGCATGTAACAGGTTTTGTTAAGAAACTATGGTGAACCATCCGGGTAGGTAGGGTTCACTGGTTTGGGGCTCAGTTCTTCCTTCGGGAATATCCGGTTAAACACAATTTTAGAAGAGGCCAACCGGGACTGAGTGCAGGGTGATTATGATTTTTCCCACGATGTTTAAACAATGATTATTTTCTTTTTAATCAAAGAAGGATTTGTTAAGTCCTTTTGTTTTTAAACTTTAAGCACTTAAATTCACAAACTTTTTAGTTGACACAAATTTCTTTTGAGCATGTTTCAGGTAATGTATGAAGAGATCCTAGCTGTTGTGAAGACCTAGACCTATCCCCGCGACCATGGCATTGGCATATTTTCTTAATGAACCATTTGAACAATTTCATATTTGTGTTGAACAAGTACAATTTATTTTTATGGGTGATTGTAAAACTTATTTGGGGGCTTGATCTGTTTCTAGCCCCGGTATTTACTTTAAAACATTAATGCCATGTGATATTCTCTCCTTTGAGCTCTTTTAATGGTTTGTTTCCGCTGCCATATATTGTTGCTAGTATGTGACGTCCCACCCTACCTGGGCCCGGGGTGTGACAGATTGGTATCAGAGCCAAAGATTGTAGAGAAGTCGGGAATACCATAGTAGACCCTAGGCTACAACCCTGATACCCTAGGACTGTCCTTGTGGGAAGTGTTGGGATGATCGGGTTGGGTAAATTGATGATTACACTTGATCAACGTAATCATGAATTTACCGGACGCGTAATTTCCATCACGGATCTTTAGGTTATGGTTGGACTTTTTCTGATTTATATTGGTGATTTTGAAACTAATTTCAAAAAGGGGATTTAAATGATTTTTATGATGAACTATGTTATCCAATACTATTTGAAGAGACTATTGATTTGGGCAACACGGACAGCTATATGTTAGAATAACAGATACTATTGCCATCACTACTATTACTAGTACTATTATTATAATCATGAGCTATGAGAAACCAAGTTACTCATAATGTATTTCTTACAGGACAACGACTATGGCTGATAGAGGTAAGGCGCCTGCTCACCCGACACTGAGATCACTCCTACCGGAACCTTGAGAAGGGTGAAGCCTCAGACAGAGTATGAAGCGTACCTCCGGAGATGCGGACATCCAGGGTGGATATCCGTCACGTCAGAAGACACTGAAGCTTCCGAGAACTCTTCCTCCACATCACCTTCCCGAAGCCGAACGCGTTCCCACTCTCCTCAAGTAGCTGCTCCGACCCTCTCACCCATTCCACCTATTGGGAATAGGGGTGCACGTACCGTCACCCGACCTCGCAAAAGTGTTAGTCCAGGATCCTCCGTATCCTTTAGGATGCCTCCTCCTCCTCCCCCGCCTGTTAGGATTCCGACTTCGGTACCTCCGCTGTTTGACCCACGTGATGAGCACCTGATGCTGCCGAGGCATAGTATGTATGACGGCCCCAGCGTACTGGCTGGTGATAGGTACTCCCAGTCGAGTCGCCGAGCAAGTGACGTAGGACCCTCTGATGCGACATTGGATGAAATCTTGGGGACCGTTCGCCGTCATGAGTTGACTGTTCAGCACGCCACTCGAACCTCCCAGTCTGCTCAATTCCAGGCTATGATGGCTACGCAAGGAGTGCAGCGTTTGGAGCAGGAGCAGAGGAAGAAGAGTACAGGATGGTTTGGATGGCTGAAGAAAAAGTGGATGTGAGAGTAGGGGTACTCAGCAGGATTATCTGTCTCTAGACAGTAGAAGGAAACTATTTGAATTATTATTCGATACTATTATTATTATTATCATGGGGGTGATGGCACCTTCCAAATTGTAAGAGCTTGATTCTGATTCTACTTTACTGGATGAAACTATTATGAACTGTTTGTTTGGATGCTAGATTTATTGAACTGTCTGTATTAAATTGCAATATGTTGTGTTGTGCCTTGAAATTGGTCTGTGCATTTTTCTAATTGGTTGTCCAACTGTTATGTCATGTTTTGATTTGGACTTTGTAAGATTTCCTTAGTGGGTTGTAAATACATATGTGCATGCCATGATCCCTCTCTCCAAGGCATGGTGTAATAGGGTAATGATGCATAGGCTATTCGAAACAAATTTTGAGATGCTAAACGAATCTATTTGTGATACTATCAGAATGCCGACTCGCAGAGGAACACGATTTGGATGGCGAGGAGCCACTAGGGGCCGCCGTGAGGAAGCCAGGCAGACTGGAAGCCAACCTACTCCACCAGGGACTCCCCACAGGGAAAATGCTAATCAAGAGAGGGACGAAAGAATTGCTAACCTCGTAGCTCAGCAACTAGCTAATGCCATTCCGACTATTATTGCACAGATAAATGCAGACCGGGATAACACTACTGGTAATGATCGGCCGGTGAACAATGAGGGCCACGACGAAGAAGATGAGGCGTTAAAGAATGGATGCTCCTATAAGACCTTCATGGCATGTAAGCCTAAGGACTTCTATGGCACCGAGGGTGCTATAGAGACTTACAGATGGATTGACGAAATGGAAGCTGTCTTGGACATTAGCGAGTGCAACATGGATCATATGGTGAGGTTTGCATCACAATCTCTCAAGGGATCAGCCCTTGAATGGTGGAAGTCAATTACTCAAAGCCGTGGAAGAAATATGGCTAATCGAATGGGTTGGACTGAATTCCGAGAGCTAATGACCAACAAGTATTGCCCCATCAATCAACTCGAGAAGCTGGAGACAGAATTTCTAAGCTTGGAAATGAAAGGTCCCAACTACACAGAATATATCAATCGTTTCTTAGCCCTATCCTGACTTGTTCCACATCTGGTGACGCCTGAAGCCAAAGGTGTAGCACGGTTAATCTGGGGACTACACCCAAGAGTTAGGGGAATGGTCCGTTCCTCCCAGCCTTTAACCCTACAAGCTGTTGTCGACCTTACCAGCAGTTTGACTGATGACTTAATTAGGGCTGGATGGACTGAACAAGCAAGGGCTGATGAGAAGAGGAAGTTTGTTGGTGAGAAAAGGAAATGGTTTGAAGTGAAAAGAGCGTTGGAAGTAGTAGCGGGTCAGGTAGAAAGAGTTCTGAAGGTGCGAGGCGCGATGATCAGGGAAGCAAGAACCGGAGACTGTATTCGGGGACAAGCCCATTTTGTAACAAGTGCAAGTTACATCATCAAGGGGAATGTAACCCGATGCCCTGGTTTAGGTGCAAGAGAACAGGCCATCTAATCAAAGACTGTACTTACGCACCAGGAAAACAATGCTATGAATGTGGAGATCCAGGGCACATGAGGAACAAGTGTCCTAAGCTGGGTAGAGACAAGGATGCCAAGCACAACAAGCCTAAGGGAAGAGCTTTCGTAATGGACCCAGCAGGAGCTCGTAGGGAACCTGACGTGGTCAACGGTACGTTCCTTGTAAACAATCATCCCGCTACTGTACTGTTCGATACTGGAGTGACTGCTAGTTTTATCTCTAGTACTTTTAGGCCATTGATTGATTTAGACATGTGTGCCTTGACCGATACGTTTACCGTAGAATTAGCTAACGGTAACATTTTAGAAACTAACGAAATCATTAGGGATTGCCCGTTGAATCTAAAGGGGAATACGTTTAGGATAAACTTGATGCCCATTAAGTTAGGAGGATTTGATGTGGTTGTTGGTATGGACTGGCTAGCTAAGCATAGAGTCGAAATCGTATGTGATGAGCGTCTACTCAAGATACCGTTGAGCGACAAAGAAGTGTTAGTGGTAGAAGGTGAAAGGAGTAACACCCTATACCCCATGATATCCCACTTAAAAGCTACCAAGAGCTTAATGAAGTGATGTCCAGCTTTTATAGTTTATGTAATGAAATCCCAAAAGGAGAAGAAGATCGAAGATATTCCCGTGGTTTTTGGATACCTAGAAGTGTTTCCGGAAGACCTACCGGGACTTCCCCCGAACTGACAAGTCGAATTCCAGATAGATTTGCTACCTGGTGCTGCACTGGTAGCCAAGGCACCGTACCGACTCGCCCCACATGAGATGAAGGAGCTAATGGTACAAATTCAAGAACTACTGGACAAGGGATTTATACGTCCGAGTGTCTCTCCATGGGGTGCCCCGGTACTATTCATGAAAAAGAAGGACGGAACCCTGCGAATGTGTATTGATTACAGAGAATTGAACAAGCTGACCATAAAGAACCGTTACCCTCTTCCGAGAATAGATGACCTATTTGATCAACTGCAAGGAGCAAGTTATTTCTCCAAAATAGATTTGAGGTCAGGATACCACCAACTGAAGATAAGAGAAGATGACATACCCAAAACGGCCTTCCGAACTAGGTATGGACACTATGAGTACTTGGTCATGCCCTTTGGACTGACTAATGCTCCAGCAGCATTCATGGACCTCATGAACCGCGTTTGCCGCCCTTACCTCGACAAGTTTGTGATCGTGTTTATTGACGACATACTGATCTACTCCCGAAGTAAAGACGAGCACGAGAAGCATCTCAGGCTAATTCTTGAATTACTCAAGAATGAGCAACTATATGCCAAGTTCTCTAAATGTGAATTCTGGATGTGCCAGATCCAATTCTTAGGACATATGGTGAATGAGAATGGAATTCAAGTTGACCCTTCCAAGATAGAGGCCATAAAGAATTGGAAGATTCCTGAAACTCCTACGGAGATAAGGCAATTCTTAGGACTGGCTGGCTACTACCGATGATTTATTAAAGACTTCTCGCGTATAGTGCAACCTTTGACCGCACTAACCAAGAAGAACACAACCTTTGTGTGGGAGCGAGAGCAGAACGAGGCGTTTGAAACGCTTAAGGAGAAGTTATCAGTGCACCTATCCTTGCTCTTCCAGAAGGAGTAGAAGACTTCGTGGTCTATTGTGACGCTTCGCGTCAAGGGCTAGGATGTGTATTGATGCAACGCAACAAGGTGATTGCTTACGCATCTAGACTACTGAATGATCATGAGAAGAACTACACGACGCACGATCTGGAGTTGGGTGCCGTGGTGTTTGCTCTCAAAATGTGGGGCACTACCTCTATGGCACGAAGTGCATCATCTACACTGACCATAGAAGTTTGCAACACATCCTTGACCAAAAGATGCTCAACATGCGTTAGAAGATGGGTCGAGCTCTTAAACGATTACGAGTGCAAAATCCGCTACCATCCCGGTAAGGCCATGTTGTGGCGGATGCTTGAGCCGAAAGGAAGAGAAAAGCCTCTTTGTGTACGAGCATTAAGGATGAGTGTGTATACCAACCTTATCGCAAAACTGAAAGAAGCTCAAAGCGAGGCATTAAAAGAAGAAAGGTTTTAAAAGAAGGATTGACTGGAATGGAAAAGCAATTGAGATAGGGGACGATGGTACATACAGGTATGAAGGAAGGACTTGGGTGCCAAAGAACGGAGGGAATTCGAGAAGTAATCCTCGACAAAGCACACAGTCTAGGTATTCGATTCACCCTGGAAGTGATAAGATGTTTACCAGGATTTAACGGCACTTTTCTGGTGGCCGGGAATCAAGAAATCAATCGCCGTTATGTGGGGAAATGTCTAACCTGTGCCATGGTAAAAGCTGAGAACCAAAACCATCAGGAACGTTACAACAACCCGAAATCCCAGAATGGAAATGGGATAATGTCACGATGGATTTTGTTACCAAGTTTCCCAGAACGTTTAAAGGCCACGATGCTATTTGGGTGATAGTAGATAGACTAACGAAATCAGCTCACTTTTTGCCAATTAGAGAAGACTAGGACATGACGAAATTGGCCCAACTATATGTCGACGAGATTGTAACGAGGCATGGAGTGCCTTTGTCGATCATCTCCGACCGTGATAGCCGTTTCACCAACTCCTCTCGTTCTGGAAATCGTTCCAGCAAGCTTTAGGAACCCGTTTAGATCTAAGCACGGCTTACCACCCTCAAACCGACGGACAGAGCGAAAGAACTATTCAAACGATGGAAGACATGTTAAGAGCTTGCGTGATGGACTTTGGCAGACTGGGACAACCATCTTCCTTTAGTGGAATTCGCCTATAACAATAGTTACCACGCGAGTATTAACCGCTCCGTATGAGGCCCTATATGGCAGGAAATGCCGATCACCATTGAGTTGGAATGAGATTGGTGATAGCCAAGTGATGGACCCGACATCGTGTTGGAGACCACCGACAAGATCTATAAGATAAGGAGCGACTGAAAGCAGCCAGAGATCGGCAGAAGAAGTACGCTATAGGAGACGGAAACCTCTAGAGTTCCAAGTGGGCGACAGGGTAATGTAAAGGTAGCACCATGGAGGGAACTGTGAGGTTCGGAAAAGAGGAAAGTTAAGCCCAAGGTACATTGGACCATTCGAAATACTGGCGAGAATTGGCCCAGTGGCGTACAAGTTGAAACTACCCCCGGGGTTGAGCCACATACACGACACCTTTCATGTGTCGAACTTGAAAAAGAGCATGGTAGACAAAACCCTAGAACTACCATTAAAAGAAGCAAGAATAAACGACAAACTGAATTTGTGGAAGAACCCGTGGAGATCACGGATCGCTTGGTCAAACAACTCCGGCGGAGCCGCATACCCAAGGTTAAGGTTAGATGGAACTCCAAGCGAGGACCTGAATTTACTTGGGAGCGTGAAGATGAAATGAGGAAGAATCTCCACACCTCTTCAAACCCACCCGTTCAGACTCTAATCAAAGCTAAAATTTCGGGACGAAATTTCCTAAACGGTGGGAGAATGTGACAACGGCCTCTAGGTTGTTATCCTAACCCTAATTACTTGCATCATTATCCATCTTATGAGTGCTAATAATTGAAACATTCAACCCTACCATGAAATTGAAACATTTCTTGTTACTTGATTCAAATTATGGTTTCATATGATTTTTATTATTGACTTTTAGTTAATTTAGGTTTTACCTTTTTTTTAAAATTAGTGTTTCCGGGAAGTTGACTAGTCACCCTTACAAAATTAATCTCAAGAGAACAATTAAAATGTGAGCATACACACTCACACTCCCATATTTTCGGCCCATGCATGCATGGACATGCACTAGATACCTCAACTAACCCCCATCCCTAAATCATAATAAACTATACCCAATACTACAAAACTATACTACCTAATAACCATTTACCATTAAAATTTAAATCAAATAAACCCTCACTACAAGCCAAATTCGGCCGCCCCCTCTCCCTCCACTCTCCTCCTTTCTACACCACCACCACACCCTCCACTCACACTTCATGCAATCCTTACACATTTCACCTCCACACTCTCTCCCTCTCCTCTCATATTCGAATTACCAGCTGAATTCTCTCCTCCTCCCCTTGCAAACTCTCTCAAAACACTCTCTACTCCAGCTCCAAAATTCACAACAACAACATCAACAAGCATCGACCAACCGAAGACCCGCAAGAAGGTGGCCATACCCGTGAGTTTGGACACACCTCTACCCATTGTTCGACTCTTCCAGCTTTGTAGAAGATTCTCCAGCCTTGTCCAGGGAGATTCGAGCCATTCAAGACCATCTACACTCTCCAAAACGTGAACAACATCAAGTGTAAGTTCATGACACCCGAAAATGGTCTTTTTCCATGTGTTCTTTCATTTCTCTTTTAAAACACCTCCCCTCTTTGTTGTAGCAGAACCCGACACCACTACCTTGTTCTTGAGGAGCTTTCAACTTCACAAGAGGTATCTCACTCATTATTCTTGTCATATCTAAGGTGGAAACCGATTTCCACCATGAAAACCCTATTTTTGGGACTTTTTCACCATCTAACTTGTAGATCTTGTAACTCTTGAAGCCAAAACTTATAACCTGCTTTCTAAAGGATTAATGAACTCCTAATAACCTGATTTAAAAACTTATAAAAAAAAGATGCACCGTGGATGTATGATTTTAACACAAGTTACACCTCAAAAGCTTTTTAACAAGATGTATATTGCAAGCTAAGCACTTGTTTGAAAACACTCTTAACCAAGGCTTATAATCTGCTCATAAACGACTTGGTAACACCATAATAATCTGGATTTAGAGTTAAATGGAGCTTTGGTAAGGTTTAAATTACAGGTTGCAATGATTTACACATGTGTTATGGTTAGTTATGGCTAAATCACTAAGTTAATGACTCATTGTTGTGATGGGAAACCTAACCGTGGGTTTGGACTTAATTTCAGAATGTTTTGTTGAATATTAAGGTTGTGACAAGTGGTTAATATCTGGAAATTATGGACATGTTAAGATTAGACCTATTTTGGTTGATTTTGGGACCCGAAAACATGGTAAAACGACCTTAAAAATAGTGAAAACATGGATTTAACACTCTTGAAAAGTATTCCAGGCTTAAAAATGATAAATAAAATATTCTGGAGTCAATGGGTAATTTAAATGGTCAAAGGAACAAATAAATGACGTTTTAACTAAAAACGGGTACTAACCGAGCATCGTTTTTGAGAAAAATCCATAAAAATGGAGTTCAAAGCTAAGATTTATAAAAATCATATGATTTCAGTAATTTAAGTAATAAAATACTTAAAGGATTTGAAAAATTGGTCAAACAAGCTTTAAATGGTCAAACACGGTCAAAACCGCGTTTTAACGGGTCAAATGTAAAAACGAGATTTTCAACTATTAAAGGCCAAACATCACAACCTAAGGACTTAAAATTTTCTAAAAATTCTTTTAGATGATACCTACTGGTCTAAGACTCAAATTTATGAAAACCCTAAATTAATGGTTAAAACTCTCTGGCTTTTACCGTAACCGGGAGCGTTAAACGCATAGTTTTTAAAATCGGACCCGTAAACTAAAATTTTGAAACACTTACTCTATAATAAGTATAATATTACTCTAAGAATCTGATTTTTGGTCTTAAGTGTCATAAAGGACAAGAAACCAAACTTGAGGGTAGAAACTGTCAATTTTGAAACTTGAGGGACTAAACTGTAAAATTTTACCAAACTTAACAACCGACTTCTAGGAAGCTAATAATCACTTGAACAACAAAATTTCTTAATATATTTAACCTAATGAGGTAAAAATCCCAATTTTCATGAGGAAACCTTGACCTGCCATAAAAGAAACTTTTTATACAAACCTTCACGAAACCAAAGCCTTACCCAATAGCTAAACTCTTGACACTATTGTTGCACCTTAAATGAGTTTAGGGCAGTAGCTTATTACTTAATATGTACATGTTAGGGTGCTAGACTTGAGACACTCCCGGCACACCAAGAGACTTTTTGACTTGAAACCTAAGGTGAGTTCTAGTGACTTCCCCTTTTTACTACTGTTTTGGGGTGAAACATGCTCTAATATTTATGAACTATATTTGTGATTTACTTGATGATTGTATATGAGATTTATGGTTACCTGCTGATACTTATGTCATGATCATTAATTCTTTCGTGAACCGCTTGTTTTATATGGATAGATCTATTTGGGGAATCCCCCACACACAGTGGCTTCCGTTCCAGGAAGGATACCCCACTGAGATCCTAAGGGGTCGTTTGTGGCATGTAACAGGTTTTGTTAAGAAACTATGGTGAACCATCCGGGTAGGTAGGGTTCACTGGTTTGGGGCTCAGTTCTTCCTTCGGGAATATCCGGTTAAACACAATTTTAGAAGAGGCCAACCGGGACTGAGTGCAGGGTTGATTATGATTTTCCCATGATGTTTAAACAATGATTATTTTCTTTTTAATCAAAGAAGGATTTGTTAAGTCCTTTTGTTTTTAAACTTTAAGCACTTGAATTCACCAACTTTTTAGTTGACATAAATTTCTTTTGAGCATGTTTCAGGTAATGTATGAAGAGATCCTAGCTATTGTGAAGACCTAGACCTATCCCCGCGACCATGGCATTGGCATATTTTCTTAATGAACCATTTGAACAATTTCATATTTGTGTTGAACAAGTACAATTTATTTTTATGGGTGATTGTAAAACTTATTTGGGGGCTTGATCTGTTTCTAGCCCCGGTATTTACTTTAAAACATTAATGCCATGTGATATTCTCTCCTTTGAGCTCTTTTAATGGTTTGTTTCCGCTGCCATATATTGTTGCTAGTCTGTGACGTCCCACCCTACCTGGGCCCGGGGTGTGACAGATGTTCTCAAATCCTTTGGTTGCAAAATCAACTACTGGATTATGGGTTCAATTTTCTTAAAACACCAATTTACATTGATAACACAGCTGCTATGTTCATAACAGCTAATCCTGTTCAACACTCAAAAACAAAACATATCGAAATTCGATATCATTTTCTTAGAGACAACTCTGAAAAAGGATTAATCATATTGATTCAAATTGCAACAGAAAAACAATTGGCAGATCTATTTACTAAAGCCTTCCTACCAGGACGGTTTGAGTATTTAGTAGAATCAATTGGTCTTATAAATCATATGTGAACTCCCTAAATCAAAAGATCATAATAAGTGATCCTCTCATTGTTAATTGCCTGTTTATATTTTGTGTGTGTGTGATTCTTGTTTTTCTTAGAAAAATCAAATACAAAAATATAAATCAAAACTACAAAAATAGAGTCTTTTAGAAAGGAATATGTTATGCAACATGTGAGAAATGATAGTACATTAGTGAGATCAGTTGCATACTTCACTCATTAATAAAGTCTAGACATGATCAGATATGATGTGTAGACAATATCTGACTATTATACTGAAAAAATAAATTCTTGTGATCAAACTAAATATTAATGCTTGTGTGTATTCATCTGAGTACTTTTGAGTTGTTTTGGCTTATCAGATTGAATGCTTGTTAAGTTACACCACTCACACCTGTTGATATTGTGTTTAATCATGAGATCTGTTACAAAGCATCATCTCACTTCTCTGTTATGTGTCATCATAGACCTGAAGTGTTGAGATATCCTTTGTTGTAAGTGATTACAGACCTGGATTCTCTTTTTGATGCAAAAGATGCCAATGTGCACAAACTATTCAAATGAATAGTCAGAGCTGATCAAATGGTTATCCATGATCATTCTCTATTAATTTAAGTAACATGAACTCTGGTGATACATATGTTTCAGGTATTAAGTTGAGTATGTGTTCTTTCTTGCATATCATGATGATGGTTGAGCTCTCTTAGTCTCTGTATGATTTACATCATGTCATATCTAAATCTACCCTAATCAATCCAAGAATTGAAAAAGTAAGTGAGTTGATAATTTGTCAAAACCACTCATTGTCTGTCCTTAGATCTTGTGTCTCCTTTGCTGTGATATCACTGACCTGGAACACACTTGATCAGGATTTATTCATTGTCTATGACTATTCACATTTTGTTTATCTTAATGTGCTGATCTTCATTAATATGATATCACTGCAGACATTAATTCTTTTATTTATATTAGATTTTGATTCTGCTTTCATTTTGCTTTTATGCATGTTTATTGTGTGTGAAGGCAATGTCACAATGTGATGTGTGACCTTATTATCTTTCCTAAGAAACTTATAAGTTTTTCAAACTTAAAAGTTTAGGGGGAGTAATAAATGAAAGAGTTGTTCTCAGAAAATAATCATAATCAAAATCAAAATTAAAATTTTGAATTGAAAGGATGATGCTATATATTCAAAGTATTTGTGTAATTTCAAAATGTAATTTTTGAAAAATATAATATGAACCTACATAAATTTGCAAATGAAAATGCTTCTTTCATAAGTTAAAAATTAGATGATAATTCATTTTATGTTGAGACTAAAATGAAGGGACAAAATAAATTTAAAAATAAAAAGAAAATAGAATTTTGTGAATTGAAAGTGCAAAATGCAAAAAGTTCAAAATTGAGGGACTAAAAGGTAAAAAGTTTAAAAAATTTAAAATTATGCTTCAAATGTTTTAAAAATTAGTATGAAATATTACTAATATTTTTAAACAGTGTGCAGGTGAAGAAATTGGAAATCACAAGTGTTAAAATCATGAAAGTCAACTCAAAGTCAAAGTCAATTGAAAGTCAACTCATGCACCTAAACAGTGCACATACGTCTAAATAGAAGCATGATGAAATTTTCAGGAATTATACAAGTGTTTGGACGTTTGACTCATTCCCATGCGTCTAAACAGTTGTAATAAATCTATGGGAATTATACAAGTGTTGGGCGTTTTTCACATTCCATGCGCCTAAATAGCTGTTATAAGTCCATGATTTTAATCAAGTGTTGGGCGTTTGTGATAATCCCATGCGCCTAAACAGTGAATGAGTTTGATTTTGACCAAGTGTTAGACGTTTGACATGTCTCATGCGTCTACATAGTTGAAAAGTTTCAAAATTACAAGTATTAGACGTTTTAAAAAGTCCATGCGACTGAACAGTGCAAAAGCGCCTAAACAGTGCTTATGCGTCTGAACAGTTCCCATGCGTCTGAGTCAAAACGCACAAACAGTGCTCATGCGTCTAAAAAGTTAGTGAATTTTAGGGTTTCATACGCCCAAACAGGGCTCATGCGCCTAAAATTTCACTTAATATAAATTGAACACTTACACTTATTTCCTCATTCACACTCAAATTTTCACAGACAAAACCCCTGAGCTTACGACTATCACTTATCATCATACTCTCATTTCATCTGCGATTGTATCAAATCCTGTTGATTATAGATAGTATATGGATCTATAAACGTAAGTTTGTGATTCAAATCTGTAAATTTTTGGTTAAATCAGATTTTTGGTATAGGCGTTTGAATGCTATTTGTGCGTTCGAACCCTATATAATTCAAAGTTAAACTAATCAGATGTGAATCATATCTAAAAATTGACTCTGGATTATTGATAAGAATTTGATTGCGAGTATGTTGATGTAATGTTCTTAATCTGAAAGTGAAAATGATTTGATGATTGTTCAATCAGTCGGTTCTTCAATAGAAGAAGAAGAAGATGAACAGTCAGATTAAAGTTTGAATAAAAAAAATAATAATAAAAATAAAAATAAAATAAGTTTTTTTAAATAAGTAAATCAAAATTCAAAGGATAGATAATGAATTCAAAATGAATAAAGATTAATGTTTTACAACTTGATATCTCAAATCAAAAGTCAAATTCAAAAGCCAAAATCAAAAGTCAAAATAATAAGTCAAAATTGAATGAAAAAGTTATAAGTTAAAATTGCTAAGTCATATGTAGAAATGAATTTCATTAATCAATATTCAATGTTCTCATAATAATTTCTTTGTGTTTTGCAGTTGGCAGAATTGAAGTTTGAGCCAAAGCATAATGTGGCTGCCTACTTAGATGATGAAAACAGAGAAGCCATTGGATATGAAGAAATTATTAGATTTCTGCTCATAACAAAATATGTATATGCTATGTGTGCAAGACCAATGATCAATGGAAGAATGATTAAGAGATTCTGGAGAACTACACAAGTTGAAAGAGATGATGAAGGAAACAAAGTTCTAAGAGCTTTTATTACAACAGAAAGAATGCTTGAAGTATCTGAAGAAGCAATCATAATAACTCTAAGACTTGGTGACAATGACCCTGAAGACTTATCAGAATATACCTTCAATGAATGTAGAGAGGTTTTTCTACAAATGGGTCATCCAGATCATTTCCCCAAAAAGCAATTTTTCAGAGCTCGAGTGTATAAGCATTGGAAGCTTTTATGCTATATTTTTCAACATTGCATGTCTAAACGAAGTGCTGGTTGGGATTCATTTCCTGTAGACATTGCATCTCCCATTATTGCCTTAGCCACAAATAGAAGATTCAATATGGGTAAGTGGATAATGAATGGTTTTATTTCAATCTTGAAAGAGGAGTAAGGAATAAATACTTGATGTACCCAAGATTCCTCCAATTGCTCATTGATGAAGCAAATCCAGATCTGTATGTTGAAGGAGTTACTGGAGAAAAGCTACAGTTAGAGCACATGTCAAATGCTGTTTATAAAAGACTTGCAATGATCACTGGTGCTCAAAACATTCCAGTATTTGAGTATATCAGGAATGTATCAATGAATGAAGTAGATATTAATCAGCAACACTTTCATCTATTTGAAGAAGAACCAATAGATCCAAATGATCTCATTGAGGACGTAGAAGATGATGAAGAAAGTGAGGATGATGTTACTGAAAGCTCATCAGAAGAAGATGATGATGATAACAATGAAAATGATGATAATAATGACGATGCTGAAGAAAGTGAGGATGAAGCTTCTGAAAGCTCATCAGATGAAGAAAGTAATGACAATGATGATGATGATGGAAATGATGGTGCTACTGAAGCACATCAGGAAGAAACTGAAGAAAGAAATGAGGAAGATGCTGAAAATGAACCTCAAAATATGACTGAAGAAACCAGTATTGATGACATTCATGATGATATTGTCAATGAACCACAAAACATGACTGAAGAAAATGTTGATGATATTCATGAGGAAGCTGTACATGAAATAGATTCACAAAATCAAACCTTTGATTTTGATTTTATGAATGATATATTATACAATCCAGTATTTGAAGTTGATTTTAACGAAGGAGTAGAAGAAATTCCTGTGAGTACGACACACAATGTGTCTGTACAAACAGAGGAGACAATGGACATTGATGAGATGGAAAGATTGAAAGAAGAAAATCTGAGTAAAGAGAAAGAACTGGAAGAGTTGAAAGTGGAGAATGAAAGGATGAAAGAGATAAACATATCTCTTGAAAAAGAACTTGAAAAGCTTAAGGATGAAAACTTGAAGCTAACCGAAGAAAATGTCTTTAAAGATGAAAAGATTGTAAGATTTGCTAAATATAAAGAAGATGTAATCAAGAATTTTGAAGTTATGATCAAAGATTAGGACATTCTTGAGGAGAAGTTCAAGAAACTAACCGAAGAAAATGAAAAACTCAAAGATGATTTGCTGAAAGAAAAAGAAGCACAGAAGCCTATCTCACCAGTACAAGTGATAAGTGCTGAGATAAGTGTTGATGAAAATCTTGAGCAGATAAAAGGCAAAAGAAAAATTGATGAAGTAGAAGATACAATTCTAATTGAATAATCTTCTAAGATGCAAAGAACTGAAGAAACTGTTGAAGAACAAAATGTTCAAGAACAGATTGAGGCTTTAGAAGATATTGAGGAAGTATACAATGATGATTGGTATGATGAAGTTCTAGATGATGAAGATATTGATGAAGCTCAATTTGTATCACATTTCTCTTTACAAGAACATACTCATGAACAAGATGAAGTACCACAAGACTTTAAAGAAAGATATAATTATCTTGTGAAGATGAAATACAATCGTGTATATTTGGATGGACTGACTGTTTCTCAGATTAACGATGAATATGAGAAATGTATTTCTGCAGAGTCAGTTACACCAGTAGATCCAAATGAGATTGTTATTGAGCATGGTGAATGAACAAGAGCAAAAGAAGTGATTAGTGTAGAAGAACTATCTAGTTCTGAGCTGCACCATCCTGATCCAGAAGATATGAGTATTCCAGCTCTAAGATCATGGTTGCAATCTAGAAACTACCCTTGGAGGAAACTAAAAAGATTACAATCTGTATCACTGAGGAACCTTGTCAGAAGTTTTCAAGAGATGGAGAAACAATTGAAGAAGATGATTGTACTTGATACAGATAATCCTCAGTATCTTGAAATAACAAAAAGAGCAAGAATGTTAAAGCCACAGGAGATCAAACAAATGTCAAGAATTGATGATGCACATGTTCACAGAAAAGAGTTGATTGAAATGTTTACTAATCCAGAAAGACAAGCTTACAAAGCCTCTACTGAACAAAGGCATATTTTTGATAATTCAAGATCAACTGGAAACTTGGTAAGAAACGTACTGCAAAGAGGACAATCAGTTGCTGAATTGTTGAATGCTATGATTGCTCCAGATTTTACCAACCAAGTAAAGATTATCGCATGAAAGTCTGATGAAGTATTCGATGCATTTTTTATAAAGAGAGTAAATGCTGTGTGTGATGTATATCACTTTTACTCTAGCATCATAAAACTTCCAGTGCAAGATCTTAAAGAGCTGAATATATTACCTCTGATCAATCCTTCTGATTCAAAACGTGGCAAGATGTTTGTAGAATTATTAAGAAGAGGATTGGATCGATCAAGTAATTTTCTTAATACAAGATGTGAGCAAGAGGATAAAGAGTATTTTGTTACTATGAAGAATAATAAAAAGCTCAAGGGATCACAATCAGAGGAGGAACATTCTATGATTGAATTTTGTGACAAGTATTTTGAGAAGGTTACAACTCCTGGTCTGAAAGTGATAGATGGTAATCAAAACTCAAAGCCAATTCTCAGATGGTTTTATAACACTGAGACGTTTGAGCTTAAGTTGGTTCGAAATCTAGAAAGATGGGATGAGGACATGATTACTTTATTTGGAGTTTTTGAGCTAAAGCTTTTACATCCGAGTTATATCTCATTTTTGTCTGTACAAAAATTTGAGAAAGTATCTCCTGAGATAGCGGAGCAAAACAAAAAATATTTCATTTCCATTATTAATGTGATGAATGCGGCTATGGAAAGAATATCTCTGAGAAAGGCTCTTGCTTATGCCAACATTGTCAAGAAAGATATTAAAGATATTGAATTCATGAGAATATCAAGAAAAGGAGTACTAGAAGTATACTCAAAGGAAAGTCAAAAGCCTATTGAGTTATATGCTAACATTGATATCTCATGTCTTCCTACGTTGGAGAGAATGAACCAGATGGAGATTAAGACGAATGAAGCTAAACCCGAACAAGGCATTCTTGCAAGTAAATTCAAGTCTGCAATTTCAAATGCTTTGAAAGAATTAGAGATGTATAAACAGAAGCCGATGTTTAAGGTCAAAGAAGAACCAGAAGATTTTTTTGAATGACGAAGACAAAGAGTTGAAGATACAGGCTGAAGATAAAGCTGAAGATGGAAGAAAAGACAAAGAAGACAAAGATTGAAGATTTTGAAGACAGAAGACCATGTCAATCTTAGGGGGAGTATTGTTTGATGGGTTTGATAGAACACCAGAAAACAAGTTTAACCTTTTAAACTTTCTGAAAAACGCAGCGGAAGTATAGCATTATAACATGTTTATAATCTGAAAATTTCATGTTCTTAATGATGTTTTAAGATGGAGAAACAAACCCAAATCAAAAGGGATTTTTTGTATGTGAATAAACATGCTATGTATACAAAAAACAACATAATATGACAACCACAAAGGGCTGCCATATCTACCTTTTTGCAGCTCTAAAATCGACCAAAGAAGAGAAGAAAGGATGCTGAAAATTCGGCCAAAACTCCAAGGAAGGAGCCCTCAAGCTTGTATACCCCAAGCCTCCTTGCAAAGCACCTTCTTGTTAGGAAGATTCAACACCAAAACAACAAAAAATCAGCTCTCAAAACCTCCTAAGCTGCTGCTCCTGGCTGTAGCTTCTTGAGAGAGAGAGAGAGAGATTATCTTTTGAGTTCTTGCATGTATTGAGTGGTGTGAATGTAGAGTGCAAGACTAGTTTAAGTTGTGTGTGTTTTCAAGACAACAATGGTCCAAATGACTATTAAAGGGGGGCGGCCAAAAGAATTTAAAACCAAGCTTTTCCCACTAAAACTTGAACACACACAAAATATTAAAACTAATCTTTTGTCACACATTAATAAGTCATTTACTAGACTTATTTAAAATGTGACATATGTCTTCTTTAATTAAACAATTTAATTAAAGTACACTCATATGTTATTAATGTTATTTAAACCCTTTTAAATGACAAAAATTACAATAAACTCATTAACAAATTATCCTTATAATTTGTTCCATCTCATATGCAACTTATTTAGAAAACCCATTTTCTAAATTTGGTAGATATTTAATTGCATGATCATATCATCAATTAAATATTAATTGGTGGTTGCTAAGCTTATCATTGGGTATAACCCGACTTGGATCATAACGTACTAACCACATCAATATTCTAAGTGTCTTGGGCACATAGAATCCTACATTGTTAGTGCTCTAAGAAAGATTAACATGTTGTCTTTAGTTGTCTTTTAATATTTTGTAATAGTATAGGGACTAGTTTTGTAATTAGTTAGTTCCTTTACTTTTTGTTTCTTATAAATAGCTTAGACTTACAGGTAGTAGGTAACTAAGAATTGTATTCGAACCTGCTTTCATACTTGGTAATTGTCTTAGCTAGATATTAACAAAACTTGAATTTTGTTGATATCTTGTTTTGATTTGATTACTTTGTGTGAATTTCATTGAATTGTGTTCATAAATCATCACAGATTGGTACATTTGATCCTATCATCTTAGTACACCTGAATCTCAACATCCTGTCTTAGATTATAAATCTAGTTTAAATTTTGTTTTTGTTTCTAGTAAATCTGTAACGGACTCTGTCTCATCGTTTTCTAGTAATGTTTCAATTTCATCTTTATATTCTGTGGATTGTAATGATGCTATCTTTTCTGATTGTGTTAATAGTGTGAATGATTCCACCGTAAAGAGTAACGAGAAAAATAAAACTAAATGTTTTGAAAAACATTTTCTCACCCAATTCCATCTTTTACCCCAACGAGTATTTCTTTGTCAAATGAAAGGGTAACGTTATCATCTGAAGCTAGTACAAGTACTACATATATTTCAGATGACAAATTATCTTCTTTTGTAAATAACCATTCTTTTCCAAATAAAAACAGACCTAGAGACATGTATGAGACTTACAGTGATGTAGATTCTAAATTGTCCGAATGTGATGAGGAAATACACATTGATAAAATCCCTACCCCGTTACATAACAAACCTAGATTAAAACCACATTGTTTTAGGTGTGGTGAAGATGATCATGTAGTTAAGCATTGTCCTGAGCTACACCATAGACATGTTAACAGGAAGTCATTTGGGAATAGATTGACAAAATTAGTTAATAATTTCTTTTGTAAGAAACCTGTCTCTCCTAAACCCAAAATTGTTCAATCTTGGGCTCCTATTTCACATGGTTAACTTGTTCTTTGATATTTTTGTAGGAGTCATCCACTAACGTCGTAAACAGTGTATGGCATGTTGATAGTGGATGCTCCAGACATATGATGGGGCTCAAGGACTTATTGACCAATTATCGGATAATAAATGGAGGTTATGTCGCATTTGCTGGCGACAAGAAAAGAGAAAAATGATTGGTCAAGGAGAAGTTTCCAACGGCTCTCTTACTTTAGAAAAAGTCAACTATGTACCTGAGCTTGCGTTTAATCTGTTGGGTGTCTCTTAGATTTGTGATAAGGACATTCCGGTCTTGTTTAAGTCCAATGAATGTCTCTTTTTCAAATCTAAGATTGATATTCCAGATGAGATGGTACTAATGAGGCTCCAAGAAAGAATGATACATATTTGCTTGACATGGGTTCAAGGGAGTCAACATATACCGTCACCTGTCTTTTGTTCAAGGGAGTCAACATATACCGTCACCTGTCTTTTGTCCAAAGCTTCCACTTCTGAGTCTTTCCTATGGCATCGCAGATTGGGCCACGCTAATTTCAAAAATATAAAAAAATTAGTTAAAAACAATCTCGTTAGGGGATTACCTTTAAAAGATTTCTCTGTGGTTGAAAATGTATGGCGTGTGCCAAGGGCAAACAACATAAGAAACCACACAAACCAAAACTTGAAAATAGCATATCTAATCCCCTCGAGTTGTTACACACTGATTTGTTTGGCCCAATCAGTGTTAAATCAATTGCTAAAAAATCTTTCTGTCTTGTTATAACAGATGATTTTTCCAGGTACTCTTGGGTGAGATTTCTTGCTCACAAGGGAGAGGCTGCTGAGGAGCTGCAAAAGTTAGTTCTTTCAATCGAGTCAATAAGAAAGAGGAAGGTTATGGCAATCAGAAGTGACAACGGTATCGAATTCAGAAATCAGATCTTTGATTCGTTCTGTGCTCCTAAGAGAATTTTAAGACAATTTAGTGCTGCGAGGACCCCTCAACAAAATGGTGTGGCTGAACGAAAGAATCGCGCCCTCATTGAAGCTGCTCGTACAATGTTGATTGAATCCTCCTTACCCATCATCTTTTGGCCTGAGGCGGTGAACTGTGCTTCATACGTTCTGAACAGCGTGTGGATAGTCAAGGACAAAATGAGGACTCCTTATGAACTGTTTCATAAGAGAAAGCCTTTAATTGACTTCTTTCGACCATTTGGCTGCTCCTGCACTTTATTGAATACTCAGGCGCAGAAGACGAAATTTGGTGTCGTGTCTGATGAATGTTACTTCGTCGGCTATTCTTCTTCTCAAAAACTTATCGGGTATATAACAAGAGAACACGTATTGTTCAAGAGTCCTTCTATGTCGATTGGCAGGAATCTAATTCCTCCGATGTTCGATCTGAACTAGCATGGTTCTTTGACTCCAATAAGGTGTTTAACTCTTTTAATCTTCCAGTTTTCGACGATGATGCGTCTATCTCCAATGTTCAAACAAATATCATTCCTCCAACTCCATTACCAGTCATTCCTCAAGCTCCTCCCACCACATCTGCAAATGATGCTACATAAGTTGATATTGCATCTTCTTTATCATCATTTGACCTTCCACCTCTACCTGTTTATGCATCCCTTCCTTCATCACCTACATCTACCTCATCACAGCCAGTATCACCCATCTCTCCAACTGACTCTACATTACCATCTTCCTCACCTTTATCTACCCCTCAACTACCTATCAGCCAACCATCTTCAAATACCCTACCCATTGTAACACCCGTTTATTTATTTTGAAGCCGACGAATGAAGAAAAAGAAATAAAGTCCAAAGTCGGGGGACCAAACTCGCCAACGAGAGAAAGTTGGGTAAGTGGAGATATTTGAAGGGAGAGGGCAGCCATTACCCTCTCCCCACACCCAAATTTTCAGCAAAGAAAAGAGGAGAAGAAGAAAGGGAGAAAAGAGAGAAAAATGTTGGTTCGAGTAGATTCAAGCGTGCAAAATCAAAGTGTAGCGTGTTGATTCGAAGCTCTTCTTGTTGTGGTCGTTTGAGTGAGTTCTAGGACCCCTCTTTTACATGTTTTCAAATGATTTTAGGGCTAGAACACATAGAAAACCCGTTTTTGAATGTGTGTGTTTGACTCGTGTGTATATGTTTGTGTGTGATGAGTTTGGAGGTTGTTTCTGGGCTTGTGTGTGCTTGTATGGTGTTGTGGTATGCATTCCTAAGGTTTAGGTGGTTGATTTAGGCTTAGAATGGGTTTGGATGAGTTGGAGGTCGAAAATAGCAGATTGGGTTCGGGATGAACTGCATTCTGCATCATCTAGGGCTATGCGACCGAATGGAGGCCATACGGCCGATTGAGGTGCGATTGAGGTTCATTCGCATGATTGAGGATTCATTCGCACGATTGAGGAGTCATTCGTATGATTGGGGGCCAGTCGCATGGGGAGTCATGCGACTGAGGGCCCAGTCGCATAGGTGCTCATCCGCATTAGTTTCATCCGCATGAGGTCCATTCGCATTAGCTCCATTCGCATATGACTCATCCGTATTGAGTCCATCCGCATGAGGTCATTCACATGGGTGTTCATTCGCTTGGGTGTTCATCCGCATGAGGTCCATTCGTACGATTGGGTGTTCATCCGCATAGGTGTTCATCTGCATTGGTCCATTCGCATGATGTTCAGTCGCCTGGAGGCCATGCCACTGAAGGGTGTCCATACTCCTAAGTAGGGCTGTTGTACCCGGGGAAAAGTATAGTTTAATTACTGACTTTTGGGGGGAAAGTGCAGATGTAAGTTTTGACATGGAAATTCCCGTAAGTTCATGTAAGATGACTGTTGAGACCTTAGAGGGTATGTTGGGAATGATGATGATGATGTTGCATATTTATGCATGATGTATGTTATGTATGTATGATGTTGCCCTGTATGATGATGATGACTGTGTATGTTGATGTTCCTGATTATGATGAATGTTTATCTTTCCTGTAGCTTTACGTGTTACGTTAATGAATGAATCGAAAGTATTATGTAACGTAAAGTGAAAGATGATGAAAAGAGGAACATGATGAATGTATGCATTAGTAAATGATGAAAGTAAAGAAAGTCTTGCAAGCCTTGTGTGTCGGGACACACCATTAAAAGGTGTTAGCCTAACGGTGTGTGGGTTCGCTACCCCGGGAGGATGCACATCGGGGTCTTTCTTTGTGATTGACAATTGTATAGAACCATTGCTGCATACCTTAGGTACTGTGGCCAGTACCATGAACAAAAAGGTATTGCATATGGCAATGGTACACCTAAAATTTACCTTAGGTACTGTGGCCAGAGGTGCGGTGCACCGTTATAGAAGGTCTATGATAGGCCTAGGTCCAGTACCATGAACAGAAGGGTAAAGTTTATGGTTTGATGGAAAGGAAAAGATGTAATGATGAAAGAATGTAAAAGTTAATGACGTACGATGAATGAACGAAAGTTAAAGTATGAATGAATGATGAAGATAATAATGATATTATCTATGTGTACGTATGATGTATGATCGCATGAAAGTAAAGTACGGTTTTAATGAAAGAAAAGTATGTTTTATTATAAAACTAGAACTCACTCAGTAACGCTGAGTTTTTATGTGTTTCCAGTTGGCAGGTAATGTTGCTGAGGATGGCACTACGAGGCTACTCGGCTCTTTTAGGATGGCATCCATTTATAATGCTTTTGTGATGTAATGCAACTAGGATTTTTTAATTGGATAACGATGTATTATTTGGCAAAAGCCTTTATTATTAAATGGAATGTTTTGTTTATATGTTTCTGCTGCGACATTTTATGATATACAAATATAAATATATGTTTTATGTGCGATGAGGATCCAACTATAAGCGTCCCAGGAACGGGGCCTTACAAGTTAGTATCAGAGCGAAAGTTTAAGTGAAATGGGTAAATTTTCAAAATAAACCTTAACTTAAACTGAAAATGGGATGGAAAGGGAATGGGATGCCAATCTGAGTAGCTGCGTGCCATCAGGTATTTTCGTAATGTTAACCGATATTACGTGCGCATGTTATGTGGTTTATGTGTTGTATGTAAATTTAGATACTGATGTAGTCAGGACAGGTAATGCTTGGGGTATGAAGAGTAAAGTAAGTGGCTAATCACAACTGGCCACTGTAATTAGGGACTTACTATACTTGACATAAATCGAGCTGTTCCCTTGAATGACCATGTTGGTGTTTGAATCTTTCAGTGTGATAGAGAATGGCCGGTGGTAGATCTTCAAAAGCTTCAAGGGGTGGAGGTCGTGGTGGGCCTGGTGCTGAACCGCGACCCAAAAAGGAAGGCCTAGAGTCGAAAAGGTGGTTCCTGAAGAACCTGAGACCCCTCATCCGGAGGCTGGGGATGAGAGTGCTAACTTGAGGGCCTCGGTAAAGAGGCTGTTGTTGAAGAGGTGCATCGTCATGCAGAAAATCTTACCGTCTGTGGTGACAGAAGTTATAAAGGTTGTAAAGAAAGGAGAAAGAAAGGAGAGAAACAGGTCCTCGGGAGGACGAGAGCAACCGGGAGCTGAAACGGTTCTCTCTGATAATGAAGAAGAAGAAGAAGAAGAGCCTGCGCCGGAGCCGGCACGAGGCTGTAATGTGACATGCGTCACCAAAAGGTCCGTCAATTAACATGGATTCCGTTAACTTTTCTTTGCTTGTTCATTCCTTATCTTTATAAACTATTTGTGTGGATATTATACTTGCTTTATCGTCTTTATTCTTGTGATCTCATCATAAACGTGTGCTATCTTTAAAACTTTTGCAATTATCGTCATCGTTATCAATAAATATACCAATTTTATATAATATTATTGACATTAATGAAATTTTTTTTTTCAGTTACCAATATCATTAATTACAATTTTATCATTAATATAACTAGCCTATTAAAGTCGTTTTCAACCGAAACAAATTTGGGAACTCAGGGGCTAAGTGCAAGGACCAAATGTGACATTTTGCCAAACTAGGGCTGGGTATAAATACCCATGTTGGACCAAAAGAACCAATGAGCCTGATCAGAAAAACCTCTAAGTCCCACAAACATTACAATTGCTGAAGAAGATCACAATAACTGAAGACATCAGTTGATTACAAAGGTCTGAAGAGAAAGTCTGAAAGTAAAGAACTGAAGACAAAGTCTGAAGATGAATTACTGAAGACAAAGACTGAAGACCAGAGTGATCAGCAGTTGTCACAACAGCTGAAGTTGTTAACTTCAGTAGTTGTGATGGTTTTACTTTTCAGTACTTGTAATTTTACCTTTCAGTAGTTTATTGTTTCAGTAGTTTTAAGTCAGTAGTTTTATGTATTTGTACTTAGCATTCTCTGAAATGTGATCAGTTGTTGAGAACATTTCAGTAGTTTGCTTATTTCAGTTGTTTTGTAAATTCTGTTAGATGTCACTATCAAGTGACATCAGCAGACGTCACATTCCTCTATATAAGGGATGTTGACCTAGCTGTATTCTAACCGAAGCATTACACGTGAATGAAAACATTCCTTTAACAGAAATATTCTCTCTATAATTGTGATTGAGTATTTGCATATTCATTACTTACTTTCTTGCTTGAATTCGATCTTATTGTGTGATATTCCGCTGCATAATTCAAATCTAATTGATCCGATCCTATCAAATGGTATCAGAGCTGGTTAATCATTGATCGATCTAACAATTGATCATTGAAACTGCTCTTTTGATAGCTAAGGTTGATCGAATTAGCATTTTTGCAAGAATTGATTATAGAGATTGATTTTCTGTTGCTTCCGGTTAATTAATTGAGATTCTAATTGTGTTTTCTAATTGTGTTGTTGAGTTTCAAACTAGACCGATTTTAATCTCATTGAATTCGATTGAATTAGTGAAAATGACTACTTCAATGAATGATCCTCACAATACGGGCTCCTCAACTAAGCCTCTAATGCTTGTTAGGAGTGAGTATAACATATGGCAACGCCGAATGCTCCATCACCTGTCTGTTAACAATTCAGGTTGTTGGAAGTCTGTGGCTCATGGACCATACAAGCCTATGGTGAGTAATCCTGAAACCAATGAGATGGTTCCTAAAAAGAAGGAACAATATTCTGATGAGGATTTAAAACTGTTTGAGATTGATGCTAAAGCCCATGGAATTCTGGCCATGGAACTGCCTAATGAAATCTATTCTGGGCTCATGCATCATAAAACTGCTTATGATCTCTGGGTTGCTCTGAAGGAACAATTTGGAGGAACTGATGAGGTCTTAGCAAACAACAGAGAAATCCTTGCCCAGCAATATGAGACATTCTCTCATAGGAAGGGTGAGACACTGACTTAACAGTTTGAGCGGTTTTCATGTTTGATTTCTGAGCTTAAAATGGTTCAACATGAATACACAAACAGCCAGATGAATAACAGATTCCTCAGATCCCTGCCTGAGAGATGGGACACTTACACCATTGTCCTACGCTCTAGTGCAAATCTGGATACTCTATCTCTCACCCAACTTCATGGGAAACTCCTAACATTTGAGAGAGAGATAGAACAGAAAAGGAAACTATCTTCATCTGGAAAGCTCACTGATGACTTTGTACCAGGTAACACTGCTCTGGTTGGTCATGAGTCTGAATATGCTTCATCTAAAAGTTCATATGATGAGCATATTGATTTCTCTTCAAACAGTGGAAATCATGCTTTTGTTGGAGTTGAGGGAAACTCAGGTTTTAATGTTGATAATTTGTGTTTTATGATGGATGATTTGAAAGGAATTGCTGATGATGATCTGGAAGAGATGGATATTCTGAGCCAAATGGCATTGATAAATATCAGATCTCAAAAGTTTTATAAAAGAACAGGTAGGAAATTTCCTGGTCTCTCTGGCAAAACCAAGGTTGGTTTTGACAAGAGTAAGTTGAGATGTCACAAGTGCCACAGACTTGGACATTTTGCTAGAGAGTTTAGATCATCTGGATCTAACTCATCTGCACCCTTTGTGACTTTTCCAAGCAATAATTCACAATCCAAAGGGCAACATTCTACCAGTTCTGATCATCATTCACCACATCAATCATCTCCTGCATACTTTGTCCCTCAAAGCCCCATACCATATCCTTATCCATGTTTTTACATGCCTCAGTCTGGTCAAGTTTCTGTACCCATGGCTCAACAACCACATGCTCTACCTGATCCTCAGCCATCTCAAACAAATCAGCAATCTCAACCTCAATCTCATCAGAGCTTTTTCACCCCTGAGGTTGTTGACTAGAGCAGCCTACCAGATGATGTCTCTGGTTATTCTGAGCAATTTGCTGGTGCTGGTCAACATGATGGTGAAAACCCTTTTGGAAACCTTGCTTTAATGGCCCTGGAATCTACTGATGAAAATCCTTCATCACCACAGGTATCTTCTGAGGCTAAGGCCAAGTTATGTTCTGAATCATGCATAGCTGCTTTTGTTTCTATTAGGGAAGCAAATGTAGCTTTAATTAATCAAAACCTTGACCTAGAAAAAGCAATTTCCAAAAGAAAAGCTGAGTTTGAGTCTGTTTTAAAAGAGAAGGATGAGGAGATTTATAAACTTAAGTGTCAAATTACTGATGAAAAAGCAAAGGTAGAGGTCATTTTAGAAAATCACAAGAATCTCAAATAAACACTTGCAGCTACCCAAGTTGATTGTGAACGGTGGGTAACATCATGCAAGGGATTTGAAATGCTTCTCAGTAAGCAAACTGCTTCCAATGTGAAGTTTGGGATTGGGTATAATCATACCATACCTCCCACAGATTTTACTCCCAAGTTAGAAGTACAATCTGAGGTTGAGTGTCATTCCCAAACCACATCATCAGGTGTTTCATCCTTAAATGATAATTCAAAATGTGAGGATGAAGATAGTGTGAGTATCTCAGTTAATCAAATAACTGATGATCCCACTGCTTCGAAACACTTGATCAAGAAGAGGCTGAGAAATTCAGGTGTTGTTCCACAAGGTACTCAAAGTACTGAAGGGCAAAACACCACACCTGAAGAGCACTTCAAATCAGAGGAAATCAAGCATTCCTTGACAACTGCTAAAGAATCTATCAGGATTCTAAAAAGCACTAATAGAAAACCACTGAAGAAGAAATCTTCAGTTGTTGAAAATCCTTCAGTACTTCCCAAAAGTACTGAAAGGAAGAAAGTACTGAAGAACAAAGCTTCAGTAGTTTCATCAACTTCAGCAGTTGATCAAGAAAAGATGAAAAGAAAGCCATGTGAAATATGTGGTTTGTTCAATCATCTGACTGATGAATGCTAGTATAACAAGGGTTTAAAATTCAATAAAGAGAAAATTATTAAGAAGGAAATGCATAAAATGAAAAATGAATTTCAAACCAAGTTTGTACCACTATCATCTCATTCTGATAAACCTAAGCTTTCTCAAAAAGTCACTAAGAAGGAAGGGGTTTGTCAAACAACAGCTGCAAATATTCCTCAGGGAATATTAAAAACTCAGACTAAGTCTGTCTTTTCAAAATAAGGATGTAGTGAATCACAAGAACAAATCATCTACAAGTACTGATGTGTCAACTGAGTTGAAAACTCTGTCAACCAATCAGACACAACTTGTGATGATGGTTCAACATCTATTGGGGAGAGTTAACCAATTAGATGTTTCTGTGATTAAACCACTGAAAAGGACACCTAAGCCAAAATCCAAGGAATCCTTTTTAGCACCATCTACATCTTCAAAAGCTGTTAATCATGAACAATCTGTTAGTTTAACATCTGTTGATGAATACAGACCCAAAACCAAAAAGGTTTGGGTCTCAAAGGCTAACTAATGTTTGTGATAAATGCAGGGTTCTTCAACATGCCAAAGAAGCATCTGGTATGTGGACAGTGGAAGATCCATGCATATGACAGGGAGCAGCTCTCTTCTTCATGACTATTCCCAAAGGAAGAAGTGATTTGTTTCTTTTGGAAATGATGCCAAGGGTTACATCATTGGGAGGGGTTTTGTCTCAAATAGAGAGATAAGATTTGATGATGTTAACCATGTGGAGAACCTCAAATACAATCTTTTGAGTGTCAGTCAAATGTGTGATAAAGGGCATGTTGCACTTTTCACAAGTCAAAACTGTAGGATTCTGTCTTCCAAAGTTTTGCACAAAATTGACAAGATATTGGATGAGTATACTCTCCTGAAGGCCAACAGGATTGGAAGAGTATATGCTTTAGATCTATCAAAGAAAATTGATCTAAAAGGCCATCCATGTCTGTTCTCCAAAGCCTCTCCTCAAGAATCTGAACTATGGCATAGAAGGCTTGGTCATGTGAATCTCAAGAACATGAATCAGCTCATTCATCATGGTTTAGTGAGAGGTTTGCCATTGAAGGAGTTCAAGTGTGATGATAACTGTCCAGCCTGCTTAAAAGGAAAGCAACACAAAGCTTCATTCCCTCCTATAGAAGAACCAAAGTCCACTGCCTGCTTGCAATTACTGCATATGGATCTCTTTGGTCCTGTGAGAGTAATGAGCATGGCAAAGAAAAAGTACTGTCTGGTAATTGTGGATGATTACTCCAGATATGTATGGACTTTCTTCTTGCATTCCAAGGATGAGGCTGCTCAAAGTATCATGTATTTTGTGTTGCATGTGGAAAAGCAGCATTCACTTCAAGTCAAATGTGTGAGAAGTGATAATGGGACAGAGTTTAGGAATCACACTCTTGATGAATTCTATTTGTCTAAGGGAATCAAAAGACAATATAGTATTCAAAGAACTCCAGAGCAAAATGGAGTGGTGGAGAGAAAGAACAGGTCCCTTATTGAAGCCGCAAGGACAATGTTGGCTGACTCAGGTTTGCCACTAACCTTTTGGGCTGAAGCTGTCAACACAGCTTGCTATGTTCAGAATAGAGTATTAGTGAATCAGAGGTTGATGAAGACTCCTTATGAGCTCTTACATCATTTGGCTCCTTTGATTTCATTCTTTAGAGCATTTGGGTGTCCATGTTATATTCTTAACACAAAGAATATACTTCAGAAGTTTGAATCTAAGATGGATGCAGGGTATTTTGTTGGGTATTCATCTACTTGCAGGCATACAGAGTTTTCAATTGCAGAACAAAGATTGTTGAAGAAACTTTGCATGTCAAGTTTAATGAATCTCCAAAAGACAAGATTCCTCAAAACCCTGTTGAGATGTTTGACTTGGACATACTGCAATATGTTCCATATCAGCCTCCACCTGTTGTTGTTTCTGAAGTTCCATCCTCTCCATCTGAAGATACAAATGCAAGTTGTAGTGATCATCTGCCTGTTTCTACTACACTTGATGTTCCTGTAGCCTCAGCAGCTCCATCCACAACAAATGCTGATGAAATCTCTGAATCCTCTACTTCATTTGAACTGCCATCTCAGTCTAGGTTTCAAGAGTCTGAATCAACATCTGTTGCTGCTGAATCTTCTACAAACACTTGCACAGATATTATTGCATATCAAGAATTGAAGAATCATCCCATGTCCCAGATCATTGGTGACATTAATGCTGGTGTTTCAACAAGAAATCAATTGTCCAATTTTTGTCTCTATGCTCTCTTCATCAGTCAGCAAGAGCCAAAGAATTATCATGTGGCCTTAAGGGACAATGGATGGGTTGAAGCCATGCAGCTTGAGCTTCTTCAATTTCAAAAACAGCAAGTGTGGGAACTGGTTCCTCTACCCCAAGGTAAGTGTGCAATAGGCACTAAATGGGTGTTTAGGAATAAAACTGATGAAAAAGGCCAAATTGTCAAGAACAAGGCCAGACTGGTTGTACAGGGGTTTTCACAAGAAGAAGGTATTGATTATGATGAAACCTTTGCCCTGTAGCCAGACTGGAGGCAATTAGATTGTTTTTAGCTTATGCTGCTTTTCATAATCTTAAAGTTTTTCAAATGGATGTCAAAAGTGCATTTTTATATGGTAAAATAAAAGAAGAAGTTTATGTGTGTCAACCACCAGGTTTTGAAGATCATAAACACCCTGATTGGTGTATAAGCTTGATAAGGCTCTTTATGGGTTGAAACAAGCACCCAGAGCCTGGTATGAAACATTATCTAACTTTCTTCTTCAAAATAATTTCACTAGAGGCTCCATAGATAAAACTTTGTTCATAAAGAAAGCAGGCATGCATAAGCTCCTTGTTCAAATTTATGTTGATGATATTATTTTTGCATCATCTGATCCACAGTTGTGTGATGCATTTACAAAATTGATGCAACAAAAGTTTGAAATGAGTGCAATGGGAGAATTACAGTTCTTTCTGGGTTTGCAAATCAAACAACTGACTGATGGAACTTTCATTCATCAGTCAAAATACACAAAAGATTTGTTAACCAAGTTTGATTTACAAAACTGTAAACCCTGTTCTACTCCCATGTGCAGCAACACACAACTGGATGCTGATCAAAAAGGTAAAGCAGTTGATGAAACTCTTTACAGATGTATGATTGGTTCCTTGATGTACCTAACAGCTTCTAGACCAGATATTATGTTTGCAACTTGTGTCTGTGCTAGATTTCAGGCTGCTCCTAAGGATTCCCATATGATTGCAGTCAAGAGGATCTTTAGATATTTGCAAGGAACTAAATCTCTAGGATTATGGTATTCCACTGGGCACTCTTGTAAATTGGTTGCTTTTTCTGATAGTGACTATGCAGGGTGTAAGTTAACCAGAAAATCAACTTCTGGTGGATGCCAATTTCTAGGCAACTGTTTGGTCTCTTGGCAGAGTAAGAAACAAACTTCAGTTGCTACATCCACAGCTGAAGCAGAGTATATTGCAGCTGCAAGCTGTACATCTCAGGTACTCTGGCTTCAAAATCAGTTATTGGATTATGACATTACAGAGACTAAGACTCCATTATTAATGGATAGTTCTTCAGCTCTTTGTATTGTTAAGAATCCTGTCCAGCATTCTAGGACCAAACATATTGAGATCAGACATCATTTCATCAGGGATTGCTATGAAAAAGGTCTGATTGATCCAAAGTTTGTGCCTAGTGCTGATGAGCTTGCATATATATTTACTAAGCCTTTGGATAGTGCAACTTTTCATAATCTTGTACTCAGGCTTGGTATGCTGCAACTAGAATAATTTGACAACTACTGATGCTCTTAGTCAATAAATACTGATGAGCATTAGTATACTTTTGTCAAAAATAAGTGCTGATAAGTCATTTTATCTTCAGCAGTTTTACAACTACTGAAGACTAAATTACTTAAAAGTCCTGAAGTACTTCATTTGTTAGAAAGTACTGATGTAGTTCAAACTACTGGGGCCTTTTATAATAAATAAGTACTGATGACCAATGAAACATCTGAAAATCAGATGATCTGATGAGTAAGTGTTGAGGTCATTGAAACAGCTGAACTTTGTGAATTGACGACAACTACTGTTTCATTTCCAAACAACTGAAGCCAAAACCAAGTCTTCAGTAGTTTTACAACTACTGATGACCAACACCAAGTCTTTAGTTGTTTACAACATTTGAAAGTTAACACCATGTCTTCAGTTGTTTTCTAACACCTGATGACTAACACCAACACTTTCAGTTGTTTTCTCTCAGCCGTTTCATAACCTATATATACCTAACCCTAACTTCAAACTTTTCATAACCCACTTTCCAAACGTTCATCTTCCATTAATGGCTACCATGCAAATCAAACCTCGACACAACTGTGTTGCTCATCTTACCAAATCACCCTTCTGGAACAAGTTTGATGCTGCTATTGACTTGATGGTTGATTCCCAATACCGCACAGCCTTTCTCTTAAATCCTACCATCTACCCCGATACCCTGTGCCAATTCTGGACAAACGTTACTGTTCATACTGCTGAGAATGATGACACCATCACTCTCCAGTCGTTTGTCAACCAGAAACGGGTGGTCATCACTCCTGAGATCATTCGTCAAACCCTAGACTTGAATGATGCTACCTATCCCACCAAATACCCCAAAGGCACCATTGATCTTTCTTTTGCTAATCATGGTTATGAAGGTGACCTAAGTGCTACTACCATCATGAAGAAGCACTTCCATGATGCCGAGCGACTCATATTTCACATGAATAATGTCTGCCTTGCTCCCAAAACATCCTCTTGGGATCAAATGTCTTCCAGATGGCAACAGGTATTATACTCTATCCTTGAACATCAAAATCTAAATTTTTCTGATATTATCTTTTTGGAATTGAAAGATTTGGCAATGAAACCTGTGGCAAATAGATGGATATTATATCCAAGGTTTCTTATGGCTATAATTTTGAATCAATTAAAATCTGATGGCCTTGTTGGCCTTGGAGTCCCTGCTCTGCTGGTTTTGCCAGAGGTATACTCTAGGCACAACTCAAACCCACAACTCAAAGAGGCTGCCAAACTGCTCAAACCCAAGCAGAGGGAACCCACAGCCTCCACCTCCAAATCTAAAGTCCCCTCCAAACCAAAACCAAAGAAAACCAAAAAGGCTACTCAGGGAGTTGAGTCCCCTGATGATGCCCCTGTAGCACAAACACAGGATGAGACTACAAGCCTTAATCCCCTTGTAGTTTCAATGACTCCACCAGCTGAAACCGCTCAGGTATCCTCTCAACAGGATCCTGATGCAACCAATATTGGGGAAACCCCATTACTGGAATCTATCTCACTTGAGAAGATTGCCATTGAAGAGCACCACTCTCCCCAGGTGCAAACCTTTTCACCCCCATCTCCCACTGATACCACCCCTACAAGCCCAACTGCAGTCATTGCACAAGTGCTGACTCAGCTACATTCCTCTACCCCTCCCCAGAAACCTGTTACTACTGGGAAAACCTCAACAGCTGAGGGAGAGGACCAAAATGTAGTTGATAACCAACAGCATAGGGATTCTAAAGTTCAGTCTCCTAGTGTAGATGTGGAGACTAGAACATCTGGTGAGGCTACTTCTTCCCCTGTTTCAACACATGAACAGGATGAAGCAGGTAACATCTCTAAGACCTCACCAGAGGCAACTTCCAATGAAGGACTTGCTCCTGAGGCAGGAAGTCCCCAGTTCCAAGACAAAGGGGCACATGTGATTACTGATTTACACTCAGCACATGTTCATCCTGATTCACTCAGGAGGTCAGCTGATTCAGTTGATACTGATGATGACCTGGGCTTTTTCTTTGAAGTCTTAGCCCAAAACACCATTCTTGAGACTGAGGTTTGCAGATTAAAAGACCTGCTTACCAATATGTCTCAGGAATCAAGTCCATGTGCCCCAATAAACCCACAGATGGCAGCTTCTGTTGAAGCTTTACCAAACACTGAGCCACTCAAATCAACTAAGCCACCAACTTCTGTTTCAGGCACCATTTCTCAGGGAGAGAACCCCTCTGAGCAAATGGCTGCTGTTTTCAAATCTTCCTTACCTCTCATCACCCCCATCATCACAACTATTGTCCATCAAACCATTGATGAGAGGATCTCCTCAGAACTTAAATCCCTTGTGACTGATGCTGTGTCAAAGCACCTTTCTGACATTCAAACCCCTGAACCCAATGCAACCAAAAAGGGGGAGTCTAAGTCAGTAAAGGATGATAAAAGGAAAAGAGTTGAAGAGGAAGAAGCTAAGGAGGATAATAAAGGCAAAGAGCTCATTACCTACAAAAGAAAGAAGAGTGTTGGTGAACAAACTGAAGATGAGAAGAGGTTGGATGAGATGATCAAAGAAGCTGATGAGCAACATAGCAGATCCATGGACAGGATCATTGATCAGCTCTTTAGGCAAGGATTTGATACTGCCAAACTTGATTCAGAGATCAGAAGACTTGAGGTTCAGGAGATTGAGAATCGATGGGCAAGCTGCAATGAAGAAGAAAGGGAGAGACTGGAGGCTATGATCAGATTCCTATCCAAACATTTGGGAAGATCTATCATTGAGATCAAGTCATGGTCCAGAGATAGCATTTTGGAGATAACCACCAAAATATGCTCATCTGAAAGCTTCAACAAAGGCTTAATCATTGAAGCTCTGGATGAAGCTGGTGCTGGGAAGAGAACTGATATGGCCAAGTTATCCAAAGCCACCCTCACCAACAAAATGATAGAGCAGCCCTTAAAATCTCCTTTACCAAAACAATATTCAAAGCCAACCTCACAACCAAAACAGCCAATCTCAAAACCTTCAAAACAACCAACTTCTCAACATCCAAAACAATCAACCTCACAACCCTCTAAACCAACCCCTTTACCTAAGAAACCCATTCAAGATTCCACCAGTGATGCACCCAAAAGAAAAAGAAGGCTGCTGAGGATGGAAGAAGAAGAAGAAGAGGATGAAGAGGATAATCTGCCAATATCTGCTATTCTTGAAAGGAAGAAACTGAAGCCTAGGAGTCAATCACAAACAATAACTCCTGAAACTCAAAGGCAGATGGTTAAGGTCAACATTGAAGAAGAAGAACAGCAGAAGCAGCATGATGAGCAATTTCTTAGAATGGTTGACAAGGACTTCCCTCAGTCCTCATCCATTCAAGCAATGAAGAAGCAAGCTCAGAGGCTGTACACTCTTAGACATACCTTCCAACATCAAAAAGAAAGAGTGAGGATTTGGCCAGATCCCAGGGTAAGTTCCAGGATTCACAAGAAAAACTTACCAAGTAGATATCATGGCCAAGTAAGAAAGACTTTGAATGCTGCAATTATGTTGGCCATTGTAGTCTCACCCTGGGAAATCATTGAAGAATTCAAGAGAGCTCACACCTCAAAGTCAACCCCTATGTCTATTCTTGAGAACAAAATGATCAAGAAGGGGCTGTTATACAAAAGACTTGAAGATCTTCAAAAGAGTGAACTCCAGTTGCTGCTTGAAGGCTCTCATCCAGATGAATTTGCATATAGAGAGATCACAACTGTTGAGTTGAAGAATGGGAAGACAGTGAGGTATCTGTTTGAATACTATGGGCCTGAGTTCTTCTTTGAGGGAGAAGCAGAAGAACTCACTAAGGAGGAACAAGTTGTTCTCCTTGAGGCCTATGCAAGGGAGTCTTACAGACTCATCAATGGGAAATAGGTCTCATGGTTGGGACAAGACTCTGTGTCCAGTTTCCCCAAGACAGAGTTCCCTTCCATACTTAGCCAATCAAAAGATTAGAAACCTTTTCCCGGCCTATGCTTATTTGTCTACCTCTGAAGCTGATCAAGAGAGTATATCTGCCAAAGAATAAGTGGGATCATCAATAAACTTAGAGGTTTTGGCTGCATTGGTTCAGGGGGAGTTTGTTGGACCAAAAGAACCAATGAGCCTGATCAAAAAAACCTCTAAGTCCCACAAACATTACAACTGCTAAAGAAGATCACAACAGCTGAAGACATCAGCTGATTACAAAGGTCTGAAGACAAAGTCTGAAAGTAAAGAACTGAAGACAAAGTCTGAAGATGAAGTACTGAAGACAAAGACTAAAGACCAGGGTGATCTGCAGTTGTCACAACAGCTGAAGTTGTTAACTTCAGTAGTTGTGATGGTTTTACTTTTCAGTACTTGTAATTTTACCTTTCAGTAGTTTATTGTTTCAGTAGTTTTATGTATTTGTACTTAGCATTCTCTGAAATGTGATCAGTTGTTGAGAACATTTCAGTAGTTTGCTTATTTCAGTTGTTTTGTAAATTCTGTTAGATGTCACTATCAAGTGACATCAGCAGACGTCACATTCCTCTATATAAGGGATGTTGACCTAGCTGTATTCTAACCGAAGCATTACGCGTGAATGAAAACATTCCTTTAACAGAAATATTCTCCTTGTGTCTTTCGTGCGACTGGGTGTGTCGTGCGACTGTGTGTATGCGTGCGATTGAGTCCTGCGGATGAATGAATGCGTGCGATTGAGTTAATGCGACCGAATGAATGTGTGCGATTGTGTGTGTATCGCACGACTGAATGTCAGTCGCACGAATGGAGGTTCAGTCGTACGAATGAAGCTGATTCGTACGAATAAAGGTTGATTCGTGGGTATGGATGTTGAACGGTGCGATTGGGTGCTGTGTGGTACGAATGAATGCTGAGTCGCACGAATGAAGGTTCAATCGTACGAATGAAGGTGATTCGTACGAATGAGGGTTGATTCGTGCGGAGGAGTGTTGAGTCGTGCGTCTGGTCGTGTCGTGCGATTGAAGTTTGTGTGTGTGAGTTTCTCCTTGTATGTGGTGTGTATGTCGTGTGATGTTAAGGTGATATCGACACGGTTGCCATTACTAATGACAATATTTAAGTTAACACTAACAAACTTACTAATGTTATTCCAAGTCAAATCAACTTAACATTTTACAAGCATCAATAACCGATTTGTAACTAATGATATTTACCAAGTACCTCTCTAATAACGACGGAACTTTTACACAAATATCATCAACAATGGCGACGATTCCTAGTACTTGGATCTACATAAGATCTAATACGCATGTCTGGTTGTGTTTGTTACACGTGACCGAACCGATACAACCCGAACCGACCGAACGTTACTATTTACTTTATACATATCATTAATGCTTAACAATAACTGTCAATAGGTGTTTGACCATTTACTGCATACAACATTTGGAAACTTTGATCATTCATACTTACCACTTAACAAGTGAGTTTCGTGGCCCCTTTTTATGCTTACACAATACTTCAAACATTTACAAACATGGGGGAAAAGTATGCTCACCCATTTTCTATGTTGTACAACTTACATACAATTTACATACTTGGAATCAACGTGTTACTGTTTTGTGAGTACTTATCAGATAGATGCTTGAGTTCGTTGTGTGGTACTTTCTTTACAACCATTTAATTCCGGTATTGGAACCGACGGATAGGTATTGGTAGTACTACTAGGTTGACACCCCACCCTTGTTTGTTGATATACTAGTTAGTACCAACAGTGGCCAGGAATGGGCCCTTGGGTGAATATATTCCGACAAAATTCTGTGTGTAGTCATTAGGTTTGGTTGTAAAGCTCATTGTCATGTGATTTTGCTTACTTATAACTGTATTCACGTATTCCACAACATTTACTATACAGCATTAGTTACTATTTACTATTTAAACCTGCGAGCTCACCAACAATTTTGTTGACCATTTTGAGCATATCTTTTTAGGTGACAATGCTAATTGAAGATCTAGGTGTGCTGCCTTAGTGGAGACCCTAGGATGCGTTTTTGAGACTAAACATACTTGACAAACATTCATTTTGGAATTGTTGTAGTCTTATTTAAACAACTTCATTCTTTTGATACTTGTTCCCGGGTTGTGGGAATTACATTACAATTGTTAATACTTTGACTATGTGAATCATTTAACATGTTTATGCTTATGGCTATGTTGTCGTGAATATTGACTAAACACGATACAAGTCTCCTTTGTGTCGGGTGTCGTCATGACACGCTTTATCATCATTTATTACATTGCATCTCTATTGTCTACCATGTGTTATGACGATCCCGTCTCGTTACATCCCCGTGATTCCCGCTTTTTAGCGGGGGTGTGACAGACTGGTATCAGAGCCATTGGTTATAGAGAATTAGGCAAATCACTTGACCTAGACTATAACCTAGGAACCTTCATGTAGATTTGCATGCTAGGATTTGTGTGCGTTTTATATCTCATGTATGTGTTCCTCTTTACTTGTTCGTTTATCTATCTGTTTTGTGATCTTTCACCCTATGAGGAACCCTTGTGCTCACTCCTTATGGGATGCTTCCATTGGATCTTCCGTTCCCTCTGTGCGCCGAGTTGGTTTATCAAATTCGGGTATTGAACCCGAAGAGATCTTCACAGATCATGCTATTGCGCTTGACCTCGGACATTGAGATTGACCCTGAGGAGGTTATGTCTGAAACCTGGAAAGAGGAGGAGATAGACAACCTTCGCTAGACTAAACGTGATTATATACATGGATTTACGATTGTTATGATGGACTATTTTTGGGACATTATAAATTCATGGTGTGAGAACTACACGACTTGCATGTGATGTGTGGTGACTATAAGTGTGATATTAACTTGGAATGTTGGACTTTGATGAACGATGTGGACAATATAATTTGAAATGGTTAAAGCTTATGTGTTTACTACTTTTATGATTAGAAAATGCCGCCTCGAAGAGTTACCCGCAGCAACAGTGGCAGAAGTGAAGCCCCGAGGGACAGAGGCAAAGGTAGGGCACCAAGAACAAGTGATGGCCCTGACAGTATTAATCAGGGAGCAGGAAACTCTGATATGGCAGCTCTGATCGCTCAACAACTGGCCGCACTGATTCCGACTATAGTGGCCCAAGTGAGCGGTGCACTTCAGCAACACCACCCCCACAGGGATGGTGGCAATGATAATGAGGATGGTGGAGAAAGAGGTCAAGGTGGGATTGAAACTGAAGTAGGTAATGGGAACCCGACTGGGAACGAAAGTAATCAGGAAACCAGTAATGGTGGAACAACAGGTAGTGAAACTGGGGTTGTTAATACTAGAATGGGATGTTCCTACAAGGAGTTTGTGGCCTGCAAACCGAAAGAATTTGATGGGAAGGGTGGAGCGATAGCCCTAACCAGATGGCTGGAGAAGATGGAGGCAGTGATCGTTATCAGTGAGTGCCTCGATAGCTAGAAAATTAAGTATGCCACATGTCCATTACAGGGCAAGGCGTTAACTTGGTGGAACACTCAGGTTCAGGTTAGGGGAAGAGATTCGGCAATGCAGATGTTGTGGGATGAGTTTAAGGCACTGATCACCGAGGAATACTGCCCGCTCAACGAGATGCAGTAATTGGAGCATGAATTCAGGAATCATGCTATGGTGGGGGCCGGGCACGCAGCTTACACTGACCGTTTTCATGAGTTGGCAAGACTGGTTCCACATCTAGTGACTCCGGAATCCAAGAGAATCGAGAGGTATATTTGGGGACTTGCGCCTCAAATCCGGATGATGGTAACAGCAGCTGCTCCTCCTACGATCCAGAGCGCAATTCTGAAGGCTAGCGCTCTAACAAACGAGATGGTGAGAACAGGGGTCTTGGGAAGAGGAGCAGAGAAAAGAAAGGATGTTGGGGAAAAGAGCCGGTCGAATGTCGGGAAATTTGACAAAAGGGCCAAGACAACCAGAAATTTTGTGGCCGTGACGCAGGGTAAGAGAGAGTACGTTGGGCCGCACCCTAAATGTGATAGGTGCAACTTCCATTATCCCCCAGGAATGCCGTGCCGGGTGTGCGTGAACTGTAAACGCCCGGGGCATCTAGCGAGAGACTGCAGAGTGGCGCCGAATCTGGTGGCACCGGTCAATGCGGTTAACCCCGCTGGGAATGCCAGGGTCTATTATGAGTGTGGAGGCCCTGATCAGTACAGAAACATGTGCCCCAGACTAAATCGGGCGCCAGGTCAACAAGGGAACAACCAGCAGCAGGTGATCGCCATAGCTGGAAATCAAGGCCCGGCGAATCAAGGAAATACAGCTCGGGGACGTGCATTTGTCATTGGAGCCAACAATGCCCGTCAGGACCCGAATGTTGTCACGGGTACGCACTTACACAATCATCACTTCGCATCTATATTATTTGATACTGGAGCAGACAATAGCTTTTTATCTTCTAAGTTTGTGCAATTGCTTGATTTGAGTCCTAGTAGGCTAGAAACTAGCTACTCTGTAGAAATGGCCAATGGTAGGGTTGTACAGGCCGATCAGATCATTAGAAAGTGCTCGATAATATTGGAGGACCATGCATTCGATATAGACTTGATACCCTTTGAGTTAGGAAGTTTCGACGTGATTGTGGGAATGGATTGGTTGTTGAAACACGGAGTTGACATTGTCTGTCGGGACAAAGTAGTATGAATCCCCATGTCAAACGGGGAGGTACTCAGGATTCAAGAAGAACGACCGGGAAGAAACTTAAAGCTTATCCCCTGCATGAAAGCACGCCGAAGTTTACGAAAGCAGTGCTATGCATTTCTGGCTCATGTGGTAGAGAAGAAGGAACATGAGAGGAAATTAGTAGACATTCCAGTTGTACGGGACTACCCAGATGTATTTCCTGATGACTTGTCTGGTTTGCCTCCTCCACGACAGGTGGAATTTCGTATAGAGTTGGTTCCTGGAGCTACACCGGTAGCAAAGTCGCCATATCGGTTAGCACCATCTGAAATGCAAGAGTTATCTAGTCTGTTACAGGAACTACTGGAGAAGGGTTTTATTCGGCCGAGTCACTCACCATGGGGAGCACCGGTATTATTTGTCAAAAAGAAGGATGGGTCGTTCCGCATGTGTATCGATTACCGTGAGTTGAACAAGTTAACCGGGAAGAATCGATATCCTCTCCCCAGGATCGACAATCTGTTTGATCAGCTGCAAGGAGCTTCATATTTCTCCAAGATCGACCTTCGTTCTGGATATCATCAACTAAAGGTTTTCGAGGATGACATACCGAAAACAGCGTTTAGAACTCGCTATGGACACTATGAGTTCTTGGTAATGCCGTTCGGGCTGACTAACGCACCAGATGTGTTTATGACCTAATGAATCGTGTGTGTAAACCTTACCTGGATAAGTTTGTGATTGTATTCATAGACGATATACTTATCTACTCCCGATTAAAAGAAGATCATGAAGAACACCTTCGGGCAATACTGGAACTGTTACGAGAAGAGAAACTTTTCGCCAAGTTCTCGAAGTGTGAATTCGGGTTGCGGGAAGTGAAGTTTTTGGGTCATGTGGTTAACGAGGATGGGATTCATGTAGATCCTGACAAGATTAAAGCGGTGAAGAAATGGGATGCACCCCAGACACCTTCAGAGATACGACAATTCTTAGGATTGGCCGGTTACTATCGTCGCTTCATCGCGAATTTTTCGAAGATCGCGCAACCGTTAACACTGCTGACTCAGAAAGACAAGAAGTTTGATTGGGGACATGCACAAGAACAAGCGTTCCAAACGTTGAAAGAGAAGTTGTGCAACGCACCGATATTGTCCCTCCCAGACGGAACTAATGATCTTGTGGTATACTGCGATGCTTCACATCAAGGATTGGTATGTGTACTAATGCAGAAGGATAAGGTGATTGCCTACGCTTCACGACAACTTAAGGTGCACGAAAAGAACTATACAACACATGATTTGGAGTTGGGCGCTGTAGTATTTGCACTTAAGATATGGATGCATTACCTCTATGGAACCAAATGCATCATCTACACAGATCATAAGAGCCTCCAACATATCCTGGATCAGAAGGAACATAATATGCGTCAGCGACGTTGGGTAGAGCTTCTTAGTGACTATGATTGTGAAATCCGGTATCATCCGGGGAAAGCTAACATGGTGGCTGATGCTTTAAGCCGCAAAGAACGCGTGAAACCACTACGTGCTCGAGCGTTGGGATTGACTATTCAAACGTATTTGAAAGCTCAGATCCAAATTGCACAAAGTGAGGCATTGAAAGAAGAAAACCTTGTGGGAGAAGAATTCCGAGGGTTGGATAAACAAATAAGTTGCAAGGATGATGGTATACAGTACTTCATGGATCTTATATGGGTACCCAGATGGGGAGGTGTACATACCTTGGTCATGGATGAAGCACACAAGACGCGATATTCTATTCATCCTGGTGCAGACAAGATGTACCACGATCTCAAAGATCTGTACTGGTGGCCAAACATGAAGAAAGACATTGCTATGTACGTCAGCAGATGCTTGACATGCTCGAAAGTTAAAGCTGAACACCAGAAACCATCGGGATTATTACAGCAACCTGAAATTCCCGAGTGGAAATGGGAGAATATAGCTATGGATTTTATTACCAAACTCCCTTGAACGAGCAGCGGGCATGACTCGATATGGATCGTAGTGGATCGGATGACGAAGTCAGCTCATTACTTGCCGATCCGAGAAGACTACAAATTGGATAAGTTGGCGAGATTGTACATCAAGGAGGTCGTGACAGCCGATTTACCGGTGTCGATTATATCCGACCGTGATAGCCGATTTACTTCACGATTTTGGCAGACACTACAGAAAGCGATGGGCACTCGATTACATATGAGTACCGCCTATCACCCTCAAACAGATGGCCAAAGTGAACGAACTATACAAACGCTAGAAGACATCATGAGGGTGTGTGTAATCGACTTTGGTGGTAGGTGGGACACTCACCTACCGCTGATCGAGTTCTCTTACAACAACAGCTACCATACAAGCACTGGATGTGCTCCTTTCGAAGCATTGTATGGAAGGAAATGTAGATCACCCGTTTGTTGGGCCGAGATTGGTGAAAGTCAGTTAACAGGCCCAGAGATCATTCAAGAAACAACCGACAAGATCTTTCAAATCAAAGACTGACTAAAAGCTGCCAGAGATCGCCAAAAGAGCTATGCCGACAACCGTCGGAAGCCTCTAGAATTCAACATTGGGGATCAGGTTTTACTTAAAGTCTCTCCTTGGAAAGGAATCGCTCGATTTGGAAAGAGAGGGAAGTTAGCCCCAAGATATGTAGGACCATTCGAGATTACAGAAAGAATCGGTCCGGTGGCTTACCGATTAAGGTTACTACAAGAACTCAGCGGTGTACATGATACTTTCCACGTGTCGAACCTCAAGAGGTGTTTGGCTGACGAATCCCTTCACGTACCAATAGAGGACATCAAGATTGACGAAAAGCTTCATTTTGTTGAGGAACCCATTGAGATCATGGATCGAAAGGTAAAGCAATTGAAGCGCAATAGAATACCAATTGTTTGCGTAAGATGGAATTTAAAACGAGGGCCAGAGTTTACATGGGAACGGGAAGACTAGATGAAACTCAAATATCCACATCTATTCGAGGATGACACTCTTGGACCTAACTCCAGCTGAATTTCGGGACGAAATTCTCTCAACTGGGGGATACTGTGACATCCGTCACCAAAAGGTCCGTCAATTAACATGGATTCCGTTAACTTTTCTTCGCTCGTTCATTCCTCATCTTTATAAACTATTCGTGTGGATATTATACTTGCTTTATCGTCTTTATTCTTGTGATCTCATCGTAAACGTGTGCTATCTTTAAAACTTTTGCAATTATCGTCATCGTTATCAATAAATATACCATTTTTATATAATATTATTGACATTAATGATTTTTTTTAAGTTACCAATATCATTAATTACATTTTTATCATTAATATTACTAGCCTATTAAAGTCGTTTTCAACCGAAAAAAATTTGGGAACTCGGGGGCTAAGTGCAGGGACCAAATGTGACATTTTTCCAAACTAGGGCTGGGTATAAATACCCATATTCCAGCCCTAGCCTCCATTCATCTTCTTCTTCTTCATCTTCTTCTCCTTTCACTTCCTCCTCCTCCTTGCACCAAACCGCCTCATTTCTTCGCGTTTTCACTGGCAAAACCTCGGCTACAGCTGAGTCTACTCCATTCTTGCAAGTAGACGACCTTGGTCGTCCCTTTTCTTGCTTGTTTACTACTGTTCGTTTAGGGTTTCAGGTGCTCAGGGCCAACCCAAGCACATGAGGTCGTGTGGGTGCGTGTGATGTCTTTCTGCGTGTCCTTCTTGTTTGGGTGTGTGCAAAATGTGTTTCTGGAAGTGCTTGTGGTGTAAATCTCGTGCACGGAGCAGCCGAAGGCTGCTTTGCACTTCTGCAGTCGCGATTCTGTTGTTCTCGCGACTGGGTCTGCCGTGCGACTGAGTCGTGCGATTGGGTGAGTCGTGCGACTGAGTCGTGCGACTGTGTCTTTCAAGCGACTGAGTTGTGCGACTAGGTGTGTCGTGCGACTGAGTCGTGCGACTGTGTGTATGCATGCGACTGAATCCTGCGGATGAATGAATGCGTGCGATTGAGTTAATGCAACTGAATGAATGTGTGCAATTGTGCGTGTATCGCACGACTGAATGCCAATCGCACGACTTAATGCCAATCACACGAATGGAGGTTCAGTCGTACGAATAAAGCTGATTCGTACGAATGAAGGTTGATTCGTGTGTATGGATGTTGAATCGTGCGATTGGGTGCTATGTGGTACAACTGAATGCTGAGTCGCACGAATGAAGGTTCAATCGTACGGATGAAGCTGATTCGTACAAATAGAGGTTGATTCGTGCGGATGGAGTGTTGAGTCGTGCGTCTGGTCCTGTCATGCGACTGAAGTTGCTGTGTGTGAATTTCTCCTTGTGTGTGGTGTGTATGTCGTGTGGTGTTAAGGTGATATCGACACGATTGCCATTGCTAATGACAATATTTAAGTTAACACTAACAAACTTACTAATGTTATTCCAAGTCAAATCAACTTAACATTTTACAAGCATCAATAACCGATTTGTAACTAATGATATTTACCAAGTACCTCTCTAATAACGATGGAACTTTTACACAATTATCATCAACAATGGCTACGATTCCTAGTACTTGGATCTACATAAGATCTAATACGCATGTCTGCTTGTGTGTGTTACACGCGACCGAACCGATATAACCCGAACTGACCGAACGTTACTATTTACTTTAAACATATCATTAATGCTTAACAATAACTGTCAATAGGTGTTTGACTATTTACTGCATACAACATTTGGAAATTTTGATCATTCATACCTACCACTTAACAAGTGAGTTTCATGGCCCCTTTTTATGCTTACACAATACTTCAAACATTTACAAACATGGGGGAAAAGTATGCTCACCCATTTTCTATGTTGTACAACTTACATACAATTAACATACTTGGAATCAACGTGTTACTGTTTTGTGAGTACTTATCTGATACATGCTTGAGTTCGTTGTGTGGTACTTTCTTTACAACCATTTAATTCCGGTGTTGGAACCGACGGATAGGTATTGGTAGTACTACTGGGTTGACACCCCCACCCTTGTTTGTTGGTATACTAGTTAGTACCAACAGTGGCCAGGAACGGGCCCTTGGGTGAATATATTCCGACAAGATTCTGTGTGTACGTCATTAGGTTTGGTTGTAAAGCTCATTGTCATGTGATTTTGCTTACTTATAACTGTATTCACGGTATTCCACAACATTTACTATACAACATCAATTACTATTTACTATTTAAACCTACGAGCTCACCAATAATTTTGTTGACTATTTTGAGCATATCTTTTCAGGTGACCATGCTAATTGAAGATCTAGGTGTGTTGCCTTAGTGGAGACCCTAGGATGCATTTTTGAGACTAAACATACTTGACAAACATTCATTTTGTAACATTGTTGTAGTCTTATTTAAACAACTTCATTCTTTTGATACTTGTTCTCGGGTTGTGGGAATTACATTACAATTGTTACTACTTTGACTATGTGAATCATTTAACATGTTTATGCTTATGGCTATGTTGTCGTGAATATTGACTAAACACGACACAAGTCTCCTTTGTGACGGGTGTCGTCATGACACGCTTTATCATCATTTATTACATTGCATCTCTATTGTCTACCATGTGTTATGACGATCTCGTCTCGTTACATCCCCGTGTTTCCGCTTTTAGCGGGGGTGTGACATGTAACTATGGAGCGTTTCAGCGATGCAAGCCCCCTACTTTTGATGGTAACGGCACTGCTACTGCTGCTCATCGATGGGTGAGAGAAATGGAAGCCGTTTTAAATATCAGCGAGTGCCGAGAGGATCAAAAGATGAAGTTTGCTGCCCATTCTTTCGTGGACTCAGCTTTGTGCTGGTGGGACAATATAGTCCAAGCTGAGGGTAGTCGGGCTATCGAAAGAATGAGATGGTTAGAGTTGAAAAGGCTGGTGATTGAGGAGTTCTGTCCTCACCGTGAAATGGATAAAGTTGAGAGAGAGTTCCTGCAAATGGAGGCGGGAACCATGACACATCAGCAGTGCACCACAAAGTTCAAAGAGATGGCACGTCTGGTGCCGGATCACGTGACGCCTCTGTCGCGGAAGATTACGAGGTACATTCAGGGTTTGCCAGTGGATATTCGCAGACACATGATCGCTGCTCGACCCAGTACGTTTAGGTCGATGGTGGATTTGGCAGGGAGACTGTATGATGAGAAAACGGTGGTGGTGCTGAAGGCAGCAAGAAGGGTGGTGGTGATCGGAACTGGCATGGGAAGAGGTTTGGTCGGGGTGATGCCTCGACGGGTAACAAGAAGGCACGGGTGGACGACCGCCGTGGTCGCATCGGGTGCTTGTATGAAGAAATGCGGTAGGTGTGGGAGAGAGCATAGTGGGGAATGTAGGCTGGGGTTGAATGTGTGCTTCAAATGTGGGAAGGCGGGGCATATAGCCAAGGACTGTCGTACGGTCTGGTGCTTTAACTGTGGCGTGGAGGGCCACATGAGTAGGGATTGTAAGAAGCCGAGGGCTGAGGGTTCCGGGGTGAAGAAGACGGGAAGTGAAGGACCGAGGGCGAGCGCCAGGGCATTCACTATGACACAGGAGGAAGCTAAGACGGACCCTGATGTTGTGTCTGGTACGTTTCTAGTGAACCAAACTTTAGCTTCTGTGTTATTTGATTCTGGTGCTAGTAAAAGTTTTATTTCTGCTGTTTTCTATGGTAAGCTGCCTGTTAGTAGTAGACGTGTTGATGCGCCTTTTGATGTAGAAACTGCCATAGGTAAGTCTACCCGGATTTTTGAGATGATAAAAGACTGTGATGTGGAACTAGAAGGTCATAAGTTTCCTGTTAGACCATTCGTGATGACCTTAGGTGGTTTCGATTTGGTTCTTGGGATGGATTGGTTAGCGGACTACGAGGCGAACATCGTATGTCGCAAGAAGATGATTTAGTTGACAGCGCCTAACGGGAGTTTGGTGACGGTTTCTGGTGATCGGGTCACGACGATTCTGAAAGGATTTTGGATAGCGGTGGCGGGAAAGTGTATGAGGCGTGGATGTAGTGCCTACTTGGCCTATGTAAAGGATATGGATACACCAACACCACAACTAGCCGATGTACCGGTTGTGTGTGACTTTAAAGACGTGTTTCCAGAAGACTTACTAGAAGTGCCACCTGACTGAGAGATTGAGTTTCAGATTGATCTGATACCGGCTGCCCAACTGTTGCCAAGGCACCGTATCGGGTGGCTCCGACGGAGATGAAAGAGTTGATGGAGCAGTTGCAGGAACTACTTGATAAGGGGTTCATTAGACCGAGTATCTCTCCTTGGGGTGCTCCGGTATTGTTCGTGAAGAAGAAAGACAGTAGTATGAGGATGTGTATTGACTACCGTGAGCTGAATAAGTTGACGATAATGAACCGATACCCCTTACCAAGAATCGATGATTTGTTTGATCAGATTCAAGGTGCCAGTTGGTTTCCAAGGATAGATTTTCGATCGGGCTACCATCAGTTGAAGGTGAAAGATCAAAATATCCCTAAAACAGCTTTCCGCATGCGTTATGGTCACTACGAGTTTCTTGTCATGTCTTTTGGTTTGACCAATGCGCCAGCTGCTTTTATGGATCTGATGAATCGAGTGTGTCAGCCGATGTTGGATAAATCAGTGATTGTGTTTATTGATGATATTCTGATTTATTCGAAGAGCGAAATCGAGCACCCCGGTCACATTCGGGCGGTTTTGGAGACGCTGAGAAGGGAGAAGCTGTACATCAAGTTCTCTAAGTGCGCGTTCTGGTTGCGCGAAGTTCAGTTCTTGGGTCATGTGGTTAATCCTGACGGGATTATGGTGGACGCGGCAAAGGTGGAGGCGGTGATGCAATGAAAGTCTCCAAAGACGCCATTCGAGATTCTTAGTTTCTTAGGTTTGGTGGGCTACTACAGGAGATTCATCCAAGACTTTTCTAAGATCGCTTCTCAACTAACTAAGTTGACCCGGAAAGATGTGAAGTTCGTATCGGGTCAAGCTCAAGAGAAGGCGCTCGAGGAATTGAAGGCGAGGTTGGCTCAAGCTCCTGTTCTGTCATTACCCGATGGAAGTGAGGATCTAGTGGTTTATTTTGATGCTTCCTACTTGGGGTTGGGGTGTGTATTAATGCAGAGAGGGAAGGTTATAGCCTATGCATCCCGACAGTTGAAGGTTCATGAGGTCAATTACCCTACTCATGACTTGGAGCTAGCAGTCGTGGTCTTTGCACTAAAGATTTGGAGGCACTATCTTTACGGGACGAAGTGCACCATTTTCACTGACCACAAAAGCTTGAAGTACTTCTTTGAGCAGAAAGATTTGAACATGAGGCAGAGACGATGGTTGGAGCTTATAAAGGATTATGATTGCGAGATCCATTACCATCCAGGCAAAGCCAACGTGGTGGCAGATGCCCTTAGCCGAGAGGAGAGACCCGAGCCGATTCGGGTGAAAGCATACCAGTTGATCATGACCTCGGATGTGATGAAGCAAGTCAAAGAGTTTCAAGACGAGGCATTAAAAAAAAGATCATCTTAACTCTGAAAGAATGAGAGGTCTGGTCGCAGAGTTTGGTGAAAACACACTTAGTGTTAGAACCCGATTTGGACGAATGTGGATTCCTCGTTTTGGGGATCTACGTATGAAGATCATGGATGAAGCTTAGAAGACTCGATACTCTATTCATCCCGGTGCTACGAAAATGTACCACGACATGAAGAAAGATTATTGGTGGCCGGTTATGAAGCGTGACGTAGTGGAGTATCTGAGTAAGTGCCTTACTTGCTTGCAAGTGAAGGCCGAGCATCAAAAGCCGTATGGGAAGATCCAACCTTTGGATATACCGGAATGAAATTGGGAGCACATCACCATGGATTTCATTACGAAGCTGCCGCGTACCCGAAAGGGTATGATGCCATATGGGTGATAGTTGACCATTTGACGAAGAGTGCTCACTTTCTACCGATCCGCGAGACATATTCATCTGAGAGGTTGGCTGATCTGTTCATCATGGAAATTGTAATTTGTCATGGTGTGCCGGTGTCTATTGTGTCTGATCGTGACACCCGGTTTACATCTAAATTTTGGAAGAAATTCCACGACGCTATGGGAACGAGGTTGCATATTAGCACTGCTTATCATCCCCAGACTGATGGTCAGTCCGAGAGGACCATTCAGACCTTGGAAGACATGCTTCGGGCATGTGTTATCGATTTTGAAGGAAGTTGGGATGACCACTTACCGTTAGCTGAATTCTCATACAACAACAGTTATCATGCCAGCATTGGTATGCCCCCATATGAGATGCTATATGGTAGGAGATGCAGAACACCCATTTATTGGGGTGATATTGGTCAGAAGGAGTTAGGGAGCGTCGAGGTGATCAAGGCTATGACTGAGAAGCTTGAAAAGATCAAAGCCTTCATGAAGGCAGCCAAAGATAAACAGAAGTCGTATGCTGATAAACGACGCATACCGATTGAGTTCCAGGTGGGTGACCGGGTTATGTTGAAGGTCTCACGTTGGAAGGGTATCATTCGTTTTCGAAAGAGGGGCAAGTTGAGCCCGAGGTACATAGGCCCTTTCCGAATAGTTGCTCGAGTAGGAGAGGTGGCCTATAGACTGGAGTTACCGGATGAGTTAAGTGGAATTCACCCGACATTCCATGTATTTCATCTAAGGAAGTACTTGGCACATGAAGATATGATCGTTCCACTGGAAGATATCGAAGTAGACGAACGACTCAATTATGTGGAGCAACCAGTGGCCATCATCGATCGAAAAGAGAAGAGGTTGAGGAATAAAGTGGTCCCACTTGTGCGTGTACAGTGGAAGCACAGGAAAGGATCCGAGTCTACGTGGGAGACTGAAGAAGAAACGAGGCAGCATTACCCACATTCGTTAGAGGAATAACAGGTTTCGGGGACAAAACCTATTTAAGAGGGGTGGACTTGTAACACCCGGTTATTTATTTTGAAGCCGACGAATGAAGAAAAGGAAATAAAGTCCAAAGTCGGGGGACCAAACTCGCCAACGAGAGAAAGTTGGGTAAGTGGAGATATTTGAAGGGAGAGGGCAGCCATTACCCTCTCCCCACACCCAAATTTTCAGCAAAGAAAAAAGAGGAGAAGAAGAAATGGAGAAAAGAGAGAAAAAGGTTGGTTCGAGTAGATTCAAGCGTGCAAAATCAAGTGTAGCGTGTTGATTCGAAGCTCTTCTCGTTGTGGTCGTTTGTGTGAGTTCTAGGACCCCTCTTTTACATGTTTTCAAATGATTTTGGGGCTGAAACACATAGAAAACCTGGTTTTGAATGTGTGTGTTTGACTCGTGTGTATGTGTTTGTGTGTGATGCGTTTGGAGGTTGTTTCCGGGCTTGTTTGTGCTTATATGGTGTTGTGGTATGCATTCTTAAGGTTTAGGATGGTTGATTTAGGCTTAAAATGGGTTTGGATGAGCTTGGAGGTAAAAAATGGCGGATTGGGTTCGGGATGAACTGCATTCTGCATCAGCTAGGGCTATGCGACCGAATGGAGGCCATACGGCTAATTGAGGTGCGATTGAGGTTCATTCGCATGATTGAGGATTCATTCACATGATTCAGGATTCATTCGTACGATTGGGGGCCAGACGCATGGGGAGTCATGCGACTGAGGGCCAAGTCGCATAGGTGCTCATCCGCATTAGTTTCATCCGCATGAGGTCCATTCGCATTAGCTCCATTCGCATTAGCTCCATTCGCATAGGACTTATCCGCATTGAGACCATCCGCATGAGGTCATTCACATGGGTGTTCATTCGCTTGGGTGTTCATCCGCATGAGGTCCATTCGCACGATTGGGTGTTCATCCGCATTGGTCCATTCGCATGATGTTCAGTCGTCTTGAGGCCATGCGACTGAAGGGTGTCCATACGCCCAAGTAGGGCTGTTGTGTTTAATTACCGACTTTTGGGGGGGAAAGTGCAGATATAAGTTTTGACATTGAAATTCCCGTAAGTTCATGTAAGATGACTGTTGAGACCTTAGAGGGTATGTTGGGCATGATGATGATGATGTTGCATATCTATGCATGATGTATGTTATGTATGTATGATGTTGCCCTGTATGATGATGATGATTATGTATGTTGATGTTCCTGATTATGATGAATGTTTATCTTTCCTGTGGCTTTACGTGTTATGTTAATGAATTAATCGAAAGTATTATGTAACGTAAAAAGAAAGATGATGAAAAGAGGAACATGATTAATGCATGCATTAATAAATGATGAAAGTAAAGAAAGTCTTGCAAGCCTTGTGCGTCGGGACTCGCCATTAAAAGGTGTTAGCCCAACGGTGTGTGGGTTCGCTACCACGGGAGGATGCACATCGGGGTTTTACTTTGTGATTGACCATTTGTATAGAACCATTGCTGCATACCTTAGGTACTGTGACCAGAGGTGTGGTGCACCGTTATAGAAGGTCTATGATAGGCCTAGGTCCAGTACCATGAACAGAAAGGTATTGCATATGGTAATGGTACACCTAAACTTTTCCTTGGGTACTGTGGCCAGAGGTGCGGTGCACCGTTATAGAAGGTTTATGATAGGCCTAGGTCCAGTACCATGAAAAGAAGGGTAAAGTTTATGGTTTGATGGGAAGGAAAAGATGTAATGATGAAAGAATGTAAAAGCTAATGACATACGATGAATGAACGAAAGTTAAAGTATGAATGAATGATGAAGATAATAATGATATTATCTATGTGTACGTATGATGTATGATCACATGAAAGTAAAGAATGGTTTTAACAAAAGAAAAGTATGTTTTATTATAAAACTAGAAGTCACTCAGCAACGCTGACTTTTTATGTGTTTCCAGTTGGCAGGTAATGTTGCTGAGGATGGCACTGCGAGGCTACTCGGCTCTTTTGGGATGGCATCCATTTATAATGCTTTTGTGATGTAATGCAACTTGGATTTTGTAATTGGATAACGATGTATTATTTGGCAAAAGCCTTTATTATCAAATGGAATGTTTTGTTTAAATGTTTCCGCTGCGACGTTTTATGAAATACAAATGTAATTATATGTTTTATGTGCGATGAGGATCCAACTGTAAGCGTCCCGGGAACGGGGCCTTACACCCATGCACATTGATTTCAAAACTTTGAAAGATCATCCACATGATAACATCATTGGATCTATCACCGATAGAGTTCAGACGCGGAGTCAATCTGGTTTGATTAACGTTTGTCTATTCTCTTGTTTTATATCCCAAATCGTCCTGAAAAATGTTCACGAGCTCTTCTGGAACCTTGCTGGGTTGAATCGATGCAATTAGAGCTGCAATAGTTTAGGAAACTCAAAGTATAGAACCTGGTCGATCTTCCACCTAACAAATGCCTAATTGGCACGAAATGGGTATTCAAGAACGAACCCGATGACCGTGGCATTGTGATAAGAAACAAGTCCTGATTGGTGGTCCAGGGCTTTGCTCAAGAAGAAGGGATAGACTAAACTGATGTTTTTGCTCCTGTCACCTTCTTGAAGCCATCAGAATCTTTCTAGCTCATGCCGCACATAAGCAGTTCAAAGTCTATCAGATGGATGTCAAATGTGCATTCCTTTATGGAGACTTTTACGAGGAGATATATGTGTGTCAACCAACAGGTTTTGAGGATCCCAACTTTCCTGACAAAGTTTACATGCTTGATAAGTCCCTTTATGGTCTTCATCAGGCACCTCAGATCTAGTATGAGACCTTAACATAGTATCTCTTAAGCAATAGTTTTTCTCGTGGCACCATCGATATGATATTATTTAAGAAGGAAGTGGATGGTGAGATGCTAATCGTACAAGTCTATATTGATGATATTATCTTCGGCTCCACCAATCCAAAGTTGTGTTGGGAGTTTGAGGAGGTAATGCGTAGTCGCTTTGAAATGAGCATGATGGGGGAGATGTGCTTTTTCCTTGGGCCGCAGGTTGAACAAAAGCCAGAGGGAATTCTCATTCATCAAGAGAAGTATATCAAAGAAATGTTGAAGAAATTCAAGATGGATGACGCTTCTCCTTAAATGACTCCATTTACTGCTCAAACATGCCTCACTCCTGACGAGAACGGGAAATCTGTTGATCCTCATCTCTATAGATCCATGATCGGTTCCCTTATGTATCTTACAACAAGTCATCCCGACATCACCTTTGCTGTAAGATATTGTGCTCGATACCAATCTGCCCTGAAAGAGTTTCATGAAAAGGGTGTAAAATGAATCTTTCGTTATCTTAAAGGCTCTTCTTGTTTAGGTCTTTGGTATCCTTATGGTTGTAATTTTGACTTACATGCCTATTCTGATAGTGATTCTAATGGCTGCAGGTTAAACAGAAAGTCGGTTACTGGTGGGTGTCAATACTTGGGAAATTGTCTGGTTTCATGGCAAAGCAAGAAAAAAACCACTGTTTCTCTCTGTGTGAGAGAAGCAGAATACATTGCTGCCTCCAACTGATGTTCATAAGTGCTCTGGATACAGCACCAGATGATTGACTATGGGATCAACTTTTCCATACACCGTTTATGACAACAAAGTAGCCATTGGCATTGCCAAGAATCCTATTCATCATTCCCAAACCAAGCACATTGAGACACGGATTCATGCGATCCATGATGCTCAGGAAAAGGGTTTTATTGATATTATTTCCATTGACACCAAAAATCAAAAAGCAGATCTTTTCACTAAAACATTTGATAAACCTTGTTTTTATGAATTGATCTCTATGTTAGGTTTAATATCATTTTAAAACCCATTTTCCTTCAAACTATGTTATGTACAAACTGTTTATACTTCTCTCTTTATTTTCTTTCTTTTCTTTTTGTTCTGTCCGCTCCTTCATTCTTTATCATTTTTCACATAAAAAGTATATAATAATAAAAAAGTTTAAAAAAATAGTAATAACAAAAATAAAAATGATAGTGACATATAGTCAAGTAAGAAATTTCTACATCTTACTAATTTGTAGAAATTCGGGGGAGAATATATATTAAATGTTCTTCTTGTTTTCGTTTGCAAAATAAAATGAGAAGCCTGGACGTGGTAAAGGAGGTTAACAATATTGTCTGGGATATGCTTGACATGTTCAGCCGGAAAACAAAGTAAACAATTATCTTGTAGCTTAATTAAAGGAACAAGAAACTTGATGACTCAAATAATCCCCTTACACTTTTTGCCTTCACAAAGTTTCAAGTCCTTGTTCAAAAAGGGTTGAGAACGTGATACCTCTGTTTTGAGTTATTCTTATCTAAAGTATCTTTACGTCAAAATATTCCACACTATTCAAAAAGCAATATGCTTTCTCATCTTTGCATATAAAATGCTCCCTGCTGTATTCTATCTGGTGCTTATCTCCTCTACTATGTGTGAACATTGACATGGAGTGATGATCTCCTCTGCTGTACGATAGTACTCACCTGGAGCTCCCATCGGCACAATATGATGATGTTCTTTATTATACGTAAGTATAGACTTGAAGCTCTCATCTGTAAGACTCAATTGATGAACTCCTCTGTTATACGTAAGTATAGACCTGGAGCTCTCATCATTTGATGTCTATAAGGGCATTGCTATTTTTTAAGACATATGTGCTTCTGAGAGGAAGAGTCATGCAAAGCGTGTCATTTGTTCAATACATCATGAGGACTGGATAAGTTTCTTTGCCAAATATCTATGGGGACTGGGTCATTCAATGTTTTCTTTAAATAGAACCAGTAGCTGCGGTGCATTTGTTGAAACGAAGAAGGCATGGACTTAAAAGGACGAGTATATCAGCAATCCCACCAAACTTTGACTCTCCAGAAGATCTTTTCAGCTTCTAGTTCATATCCTTTTATATTGTTCGATTTTGTTAAAAAAAAACTTAATTATTATACGTGAAAGAATGGTGAGGTCTTGTGGAGCAAATTTCTTTTGATTTCTTTTATTTTGTTTACCTTGTTTTAATTCTTTTTAATTATTTTACTCTATTTTTTATTTTTGTTTTATCTTAGTTTAAAGAAAAAGAGAATCAAAATACAAAAAAATAATTTTAATTTTTTGGCTTCCATCAAAATTAAACTTTCGCTGGTAGTTTCGCACAACGAAATTGTAGCTTCGCCGGTTCCTTCGCGCGTTGCAAGGTCAGTTTCGACCAGAGTTTCGCCTGGCGAAATTGTAGCTTCGCCGACGAAACTATGTGCTATATAACTCAATTTGCAAAATTGCTCTCTCATTTTCGCACATTCGAGGGTTTAGGCGTTTTAGCCTTGTTCCGTGAGTTTTCAGGCAATTCTAAGTTTCTGTGATTTTGATGCGTGTTTGACCGTTGATTCTTGTTCGCAAGTGAGTTTCGAACTCAGGAATGTAGATTAATCTAGGTTTAACGGCAACATTGTGAGTTTATTTGATTGAGACTCTTCGGTGCCTTCGCAGCTCTTACTGCGAAAGTACCGATAGTCCAGCGAAACTGAATGAAAGTTCATGATTTTTCAGCGAAACTGTGTAGTCATGCTGTCCGAGCGAACTTAACAGTTTTGCTGGGTAAACTTCAGTTTCGCTGCGCCGAAACTATAATTTCGGCCAGTCGAATCTACTTCATTGTCTTGCCGAAACTAATAAATAATCGGTGCCGAAATTACACTTTCGCTTGCCGAAACTAAAATTCATCCTGCGAAACCATAATTTCGGCCAGCGAAATTAATTTGTTTTTTTGTGTAATTTTAATCTTTTTTTATTTTTCTTCAGTATTATTATTTAATATACCATTCTAATGTGTTTCATTTGATTTTCAGATTAAATGGCGAATCTAAAGTTTGATGAGAGGAACAACATTACTGCCATTTTAGACGACACTCACCTGAAAGCAATTGGCTTTAGAGACTGCATACGCTGGTTGCAAAGATCTCCAATCGCCTACGCGATCTCACATTCCAACACTATATATGACTTACACATCAGAGATTTTTGGTGGACGGCTGAGTATGATACGAGAGGCAATTCACAAAGAATAGTAGCTAAGGTGATGGAGCATGAGCTGACTATTACTGTAGAGGTTATATCAAGAGTGCTGAGGTTGGATGAGGACACAGGGGAGGAGGTGATGTTGTCAGACCAAGAGGTGTTTGAAGCCTTCAAATCTATGGGTTATGAGGGACCTCCATTTGGTACAAGGAAGGAGATCAAAAAGTCCTTCCTCTCTAAGGAATGGAGATACATAGCTCATGTTTTCATTATGTGCTTAGATCACCGTAAAGGTGGATCAGATGGGTTAAACTTGGACTGGGCAAAAGCTATGGTGATTTGCTGCAGAGGACAGAAGGCAAACATAGCAAGGTTGATTTTTGCTTGTATGGCGGAGAATATTATGGCTTAGAAGAAGGATAAGTGGCTACTATATCCTCGATTCCTTCAGATGATTATTGATGATCTCATTCCTAACATTCCCAGACATGGAGAGGTTAAAAGACTAGTGCAGGTGAATACCCGTATTTTTGCAGACTGCTATGCAATTCGTCATGACTTTAGCGGGAAGATTACTCATCTCTGGGAGAACATGTACCCTCAAGAGAGATGGAGCTATATCAGGAGGGTCGATGAGTCTAAGGAGAAAAGGACTAAAGAGACAAGGTTGAAACAGATCGATGCACTTAAGAAGAGAAAAAAGATATGCACAAGAAAAGGATTATGATTTTGAGGATGAAGTGCATGAGATGGCTTTGGAGGCGAGGGTTGAGAAAGAAAGGAGATCGAAGAAGAAAGCTGATGTAGGAGAATCTAAGAGAAGGACTAAACAATGACACCAATCGTTTACTGAGTCCTCAAGGAGAGAGTAGAGAGCCGGATTAGATGAGGATGCGATAAGAAACCTCAACACATCTCTGGCCAATGAGTTGAGCATGATTAAGACAAAACTTACCAATCAAGAGCTAAGGGAAAGGCAGAAGGATGAGGTGATTGATGGGATGACCAAGATGTTGTTGGATCAGAACAAATTGATCAGGAGATTGTTTGAGAAAGTGAATGATCTGAAGGCTGCAGCCAGCCTGCCCAATCAGCTAACTCAACCTGAGTTAGATGATTTGACTGATACTTCCAAGTACCCATTTCTAAATGTGAGTACATCTTCTCGGGCAGGAGAAGGCACATCTGGTGGAGCGGCGGAGGAAGCAGGAGGTTCTGATATGAGGAAAGAGACTGAGGATGTGGAGAATACTGAAGAGATATTTGAGGCTGGTTTTGTGAATATGCAGTTTGATTTTGAGAAAGATTTGGTTGGTGAAGAGGTGGTAAGAGAAAATCATGTTGAGAATGTTGGAAAGACTGCTGAGAAAGGATTAATTGATGAAGAAGAAGATGATGAGCAGTTGGTTGACTACGATACTGAACCCGAATATTATGAGGTTGATGATAGACCTCTAACCTATGTTGCTAAAAAGGGTGATGATGATGGAGATGTGTTTGAGATGGCAAAGGATGAGTGGTTTGTTAAAGAGAAAGGGACTGAAGAGCTAACTCCCCTATTCCAAAACATGGAAGGGTTAAGTAAGACTAAAGTTGATAAGAAAATAATCAGCTGGAAGTATAACCTCGGCCTCAAAATGTTTATGATAAAGAAGAGAGGGGGAGGAATTACTTACATGCATAAGAGGAAGGCGTTGAAGACCTTGCCTAAATGGGATTTCAGGAGGCTGGCGGTGTTGCCATTAATAGATGCTCATCTGAGTGAGAGAGGTACTTTTCTAGAGAAGGAGATTAGGAATGGTGTGAATGACAACTTTGAGTCATTCGGGTTTATGAAGGCTGAAAGAAGAAGATCCAAAAAGGATAAGGACTGGGATACGGGTAAGGGAAAGATTGTGCTGAGGGTGAAACCCCCAAAAATGGAACAGGGTTAGATTGTCAGATCACCTCCCCTAGCGATTACAGAACTTTGAAAAGTGGTTTTATGATAACAATACGGGGGAGGCCGTGATCAGGGTGAAGAACGGGGGTGAGCTTAGATTGTTTGATCCGATGGAGCTATTTGGATTTTGTGATGAAGACCTGCTAGTTCTTTGTGAAAACAACATTCAAGTAGGGCCATGGGAGGAGACGAGAAAAGAAGCCAGTCTGTTTATGACTGTGGCTAATAAAGTTGAGGGGTGAGGACAGAAGTGAAGGAGCTAGCTGAGAATGTGAGAGCTGAAGATGGTCTAAATGTGGATGTCCGGGATTTGGAAAGATAGTTTGAGCAAGCTAGTGCTTGTCCCGAGGGAGCTGATGAAGCATGTGCAAATCAAAGTGAATTAGTGGCTGAAGATCCCAAGTAAGGTGCTGCAGGAGCTGAAGAAGACATATCAGAGGCAGCAGGGGAGACTGAAGCTGACCAAAGAGAATCTATGTCTAAAGCTCCCTAGACGAAGCTGCAGGAGCATATAAAGATACATCAGATGCAGCGGGAGAGACTAGAGCAGACACGACAAATCAAGACAAGTGAAGGCGGTGAGATCCATCCTAGGGGGAGTATTAAAGATCATCTATAGGTTGGACTCACCTTAGATTAGATTATGTTTATATTACTTTGTAATAGGTTTAATTTAAGTTTACTTTTGAATGTAGTTCATTTTGTTTAGTATTTTAAATCCAACAAAACTATGAGCGAAAGTACAGTTTCGCTCATAGTCAGCTGTTTAGTTCACCCGGTGAAACTGTTGTTTCTGCCAGGCGAAACTATAGTTTCGACAGCACAGTTTTGCTGACAGCGAAACTGTCTGCGAAACTAAGACTGCTATATATAGATTTGATCTTGTTCATTGTTTGGTATCATTGCAAAAACCCTAATCGATTACCATAGTTGCAAGAGACTTATTGTAAGCAGTTTATTCACAGAAATACATTTGTGCTTTGTTAATGTTGATTATATTGATCATTATCGTTCTTATTTGATATATTGTGGTTGTTCTTAGTTGTCTTCATCTTTGTTGTCTCTTTGTTGTATCTGATATTGAATAAATCAACATCTCATTTGTACTGCAAATCGATTAAATGGACCAACATCGATAGCGGTGGCGGGAAAGTGCATGAGGCATAGATGTAGTGCCTATCTGGCCTACATTAAGGATATGGATACGCCAACACCACAACCATCTGATGTTCTGGTTGTGTGTGAGTTTCCGGATGTGTTCCCAGAAGATCTACCAGGTGTGCCACCGGACTGCGCGATCGAGTTCCAGATTGACTTACCCGCTGCCCAACCTATTGCTAAGGCGTCGTATCGTTTAGCCCCCACTGAGATGACGAAATTGATGGAGCAACTGCAAGAATTGCTGGATAAGGGGTTCATTAGATCGAGTATCGCTCCTTGGGGTGCTCTGGTCTTATTTATTAAGAAGAAGGACGGTAGTATGAGGATGTGTATCGACTACCGCGAGTTGAACAAGTTGATGGTGAAGAATCGGTATCCATTACCGAGGATTGATGACTCGTTTGATCAGCTCCAATGTGCCAGTTGGTTCTCGAGGATAGATCTTCGATCTGGCTACCATCAATTGAAGGTGAAGGAGCAAGTGTAACTCCAGGATAATCAAACTTGAATCAAATCATGAAGATTATAGATCAAATAATGATGAACACAATGGAAACCCTTTGATCTCTATTGATTGCTAATAATATTGTTTACAAGTAAATCCCTCAATCAATTGGTCATGCAACCATCATTAACACTAATGACAATTAACCTATTTATAGTCTAGACTAATATTCACTAATTGCACTTAACCCCCTAGACTTAGGCTAATTAATACAAAATTACATATTAAGCATAAAAATGACTAAAATAAAGATAAAATATATTTTGTTCACACAAAATATATTTATTACAATAAAACTCCTAGTCATTTAAATCTTCAACGTCTTGTCTCGGTTCCTCGTCTCGAACGTGTCGGGTTTGACTTTTGTTGACTTTGACCGTGACGTTGACTTTTGTTGACTTTCATAGTGTTGATAATATAGACTATATTTTCCAGCTCCAACAATACTCCCCCTTAGTCTATCATTATCAACGTCTTCATACGAATTCAGCCCCGAGAAATCAACAGTAGAAAAATCTTCAAATTAAAGCTTTTTGAATTTGATGAGAAAAGGTATTCATCTCATAAGCTCCCCCTATTTATATGCTCCCCCTTTTTGAGTGCATCCTTTGTGAGGATATTGGAACAACTTTCCCAAATCTCTAATCTCGAGTGCTTCAGAAGATGTAGGAGGAGGATTCCTAGCTCGGTATCTTCTGCAAACTTGAGGAACAGGTTCTCTGATCAAGTACACTGCTCAACTGATGATCGGCCATCACTTACAGCAAAAATCAGAAACACATTCTCAAACACAATCTCGAAATTTCTAATTAGATCATTTCATTTTAACAAAATAAACTCGTGTTTATCTGTGTGTGAAAAACAAGCGAATCCGTGTTCGTTTGTACGCAATTTCTGTGAAATTCTTGAAAAATGATAAAATTGAAACAACATAATATGGAAGACCTAAAAGAAATTTTGAATTAAAAGTTTATTATATTTTTTATTTTTATTATATACATTTATTATAACATTTTTTTTCTTTTTTTTTATCTATAATTTTTTTTATAATCGAGAACTGAATCGATCATGAGATCACATCCTCAAGATATACTTTAGCACAAAGATGAATTTAATCATCGACAAGCAATGAGATCACACTGATAACTGAATCTAATCACAGTCTTTGAATGAATTTTGAAATTCTCAAACAGATCAATAACGATTGCTGATATGTTTGTCCACTTAAACTCATGCCCTATCTTTTTCAACAAGCAACAAATGATTCGTTAAGGTTCGATTAAATACTTTAGAATGCTAGGACCCCACAATCATTTGGCAAAAACCCTCACCCAACCTCAGGATTTCTTGAATTTTGTAACGATCTTTACAAAACAAGGCTTGTACATTAGTGTGCAAGTGATTATTGACAGAATATTACATTCTGTGATGAATTCATCATTTAGAAAATTTGACACTATGTAGACCAAAATGGTGAGAGCTCCAGGTCTATACTCACGTATAACAAAGGAGATGACCATTTAATCATGTGCCGATGAGAGCTCCAGGTTAGTACTATCGTACAGCAGAGGAGATCATCACTCCAGGTCAGTACTTCCGTACAGCAGAGGAGATTAGCACAAACACAAGACACATAAATACACCAATCATGGCTCAAAGATATGGCTTATATGATTTGTATCATGGTGGGTGAAAGATCAATTCTCAATCCAATTTTTGTCGGGACTCAGTTTTCGTGCAGGCCAAAATGATTGCGTAAATCCAGACATCCTTAAGCATATATTTTAATTTAAATCATCATACTGCTGTCTACTTTATTCTTCAGGCTGAGTCTACCAAGCATATCATTAAAGAATCTGTTTATTTTTCTATTATTTGCAATTAAATAAAAGATGTAAATCAGATAACAGCATCAGTTACTATCATTTCTCATTTTACAACGCAAGTCATGCAAGAACAAGCATTTCAAGAAGATATACAATCATTTCTCAATCATCTCGAATCAAGTTCACAGTTTTCTTTTTTTTAGATCTCTTTCATAAATCCAAATGATTCAAAATTATCATTAAGACCATTTTAAATCTCCTTCTCCAGAAATACTGCCCTTTCACTTAAATGAGCATTAATCAAAGGCAAGGTAGCCAACCGTCTCAGATCCCACTTAGGCAAGGTCTTAAACGCCTTCCTCTTGAGCATGTAACTGATATTACCTCCTCTTCTTTTAATCAAAAACATCTTTAAGAAAGGATTATAACACCAGCTGATTATCTTCTTGTCTGCCTCTTTTCTGCTCAAACCCTCCATATTTTGAAACAGAGGAGTGAGTTCTTCAGCCTCCTTCTCCTTTACCAACCAATCACTCTTATCCATCTCAAACACGTCATTCTCATCATCTCCCTTCTTAGCCACATACACTAAAGGTCTCTCATCTACTTCATAGAATTCCGGTTCAGAATCATAATCAACCAACTGCTCATCCTCCTCTTCTTCATCAATCAACCCTTTACCTTTATCTGATGCTTCCTCATGAGTAGCTGTAACAATCACTTCTTCTCCCAAAATATCCTTATCAAAGTCAAACTGTAGATTAACAAACTCAGCCTCAACAATCTCATCTTCATCATTTCTGCCAGCCTCTTCTCGTGGAATCTCTTGTTCTCTTGTTTCAGTCTCAGCTGCTCCAGAGGTGCCCTCTCCTACCTTGGATGAGGTACCAACATTCAAGAATGGGTACTTAGATATATCAGTCATATCATCTAACTCAGATTGAGTTAGTTGACTGGGTAGGCCAGCAGCAGCTTTCATCTGTGAAATTTCTTCAAATAACCTCTTAATCAAACTGTTCTGATCAATCAACATCTTTTTCATTCCGTCAATGACCTCATCTTTCTGTTGCTCCCGAATCTCTTGATTCATCAGTTTGGTCTTTATCATACTTAACTCATTTGCCAATGAAGTATTTAGACCACGAATCACATCCTCATCAAGACCAGCACTTGCTTCTTTCCCAGCTGTAAAACCCTCATGTCTATGTTTTGTTCTTCGTTCAGGCTCAACAAAGTCAGTCCTCTTTTTAGACCTTCGTTCCTTCTCCACCCTTATCTCTTCTGCTTGTGTATCTATATCTTCTTCAAAATCGTAATCTTTCTCTTTTGCATATCTTTTTCTTTTCTTAGCTGCATAGCTTGTTTCACTCGTGTTTCCTTAGCTCTTTTGTTTTCAGACTCATCAACCCGTCTGATATAATTCCATCGCTCTGGTGGGTACATGTTCTCCCATAGATGGGTTATTTTACCACTGAAATCATGGCGTATAGCACAGCAATCTGCAAATATCCGAGGGTTCATCTGAACCAATCTCTTAACTTCACCATGTTTAGGAACATCAGGAATCAAATCATCAATAATCATCTGAATAAAACGAGGATATAATAACCATTTATCCTTTTTCACCGCCATCACATTTTCTGCCATACACGCGAATATCAATCTAGCAATGTTTGCTTTCTCTCCTTTGCAACATATCACCATAGCTTTGGCCCAATCAAGGTTAAGTCCATCAGATCCACCCTTACGATGATCTAAGCACATAATAAACACGTGAGCTATATATCTCCATTCTTTAGATAAAAAGGACTTTTTAATCTCTTTCCTCGAACCAAAGACTGGTCCCTCATATCCCATTTGCCTGAAAGCTTGAAATACTTCAGATTCCGTCATATCAACTTCATCACCAGTATCATCGTCCAGTCTAAGAATCCTCGACACATTCTCAGCAGTAATAGATATATCATGATCAAGCATTCTAGCTGTGATCCTCTGAACATCTCCTCCGGTGTTGTATTCAGCTGATCTCCAAAAGTCTCTAATGTGAAGATCATATATAGTGGGAGAGTGAGAGATAGCATATGCAATGGGTGATCTTTGGAGCCATCTAATACAATCCCGAAATCCGGCCGCCTTTGGCAAAGTATCATCTAATATGGCAGTAATGTTATTCCTCTCGTCAAACTTTAGATTCGCCATAATAACCTGAAAAGATCAACAAATAAATTTGAATAAGAAATACTGAAAATAAGAAAAATAAGATACAAACAAAAGAAACAATCAATTTCGGCAAGCGAAACAATAGTTTCGCTCACTAAGACATGATAGATTCGCTGAATTAAAGACAGTTTCGTCAAGGAAAACAAACAGTTTCGACGAGCGAAACTATAGTTTCGCTCATAGAAACTTGTTAATTTCGCAGAACAAAAAGCACTTTCGACAAGATTAGAATGATTCAAAGTAGTTTCGCAATTAGTTTCACCAAAAATTAATTTAGTTTCGCTATTACAAAATAGTTTCGCTGACTTAGGAAAATATAGACGAAACTGTGAAATAAGAATTAGTCCTTGCGAAATTAGATAAGATATGGCGAAACTGCTAAGTTCGCTCGGACAGCATAACTTTACAGTTTCGCTGAAAGACAATGAACTTTCGTTCAATTTCGCTGAAACTTCAGTAGTTTCGCTGAACGAACAGCGAAACCACCGAAGCGACAAATCCAAATCGCTTATCAGAAACATGATGTAATCCAGATAAAATGGTCAATCTAAGTTCGAAACTCACATCCGAAGAGAACACCACTCAAAATCAGTCCAAATAACAATCACAAAACAAAATCGCCGTAGGTCACTTAAAAAACCCTAAAACACGACCTGAACAAATTCGCGAAGTAATGAAGGAAATTTCGCAAAATTGACTTATATAGCCAACAGTTTCGCTGACAGCGAAACTATAAATTCGTCAAGCGAATTTACAGTTTCGCTCAGTGAAACTGTAATTTCGCTAAAAATAACTGGTTAACAACTTATAAGCTACCTTAGCGAAATTGCAGTTTCGCTTAGCGAAGCTATCAGCGAAAGAATAATTTCGCACCAATTTTTTTTTATTTTTATTTACTTATACTCTCCCCCTAAATTTATATTTTTGCAAACTCTTTTTTTTATTATTTTAATTTTTTTATTATTTTTTTTATTATATTTTCTATTTTATTTTTTTAATTTTTTTTAATAATTTTTTTTAATTTTTTTTAAACTGTACAAAAATAAAAATTTATCAAAGAAAGTCTTCCACACTACACTGATATGAAAATAAGAAATGAATTCTTAAAAAATATGCAGTGGCTGTGAAGTGAGAACTGTGATAATGCAGATAAAAATCCAGATTGTGGATATAATACCATGACCTTAACCTGTTTGTTTCGCCTCAAATTTGAATTAGGAACAATCCCTGTCAGTAAACCGGATTACTAACAGTCCTCCTGAATTGTTCCTGCACTCATTAACAAATTAGTTAGAAAGGGAAACCCAGGCCATCGTAGTCCTGGAAGTTCCTTTTTCATCAAGATAAGTAACAAGCTTCTGCACACAACCGTTTAAACAATCGGGGATTGTTGTATCCTTCTTTTTAATTTGCCAAATTTGTTTCGGTTCAATTAACTTGGATTTGAATGAATTAAATTTTGAAATCATTTTCTGTTTAAGACCGGAAGGAAAAGAATGTGGTTTTGAAGCTTTGGTCATTTTCATCTTTGTATCATGTGAAACCGGCTTCACATGAAAAGGTCTGGATGGAGGGTTTTTCATCCAACCATTCAAAGATGTGTGTTGTTTACCTCTTGATCCAGAGAAGCAACCCGTGTTGCCTTTACCGTCTGGAACATTCTTTTTAGACTTACATTCGGATAAGCAATTTGTTTTGCTTTTACCATTCGTAGCAAGCCTTTGAGGACATTTCTTTACCACATGACCTTCTTTTCCACACTCAAAACAAGCCTTGAAAGGCTTTTGATGCTTTGTAGTCCTGTGTGAAGCATTTGGAATTGGAGATTGCTTTGAGCTTGTAGCAGATTCTTGCTTGTTTTGGTGTTTGCTGTGTTGAACAGTGAATGATATCTTCACTGATTCACTAGGTGGTTTTGCTGTTGGAGTAGAGATCCGTATTGGTCTTGATTCAGCTTTTGGAAGCATTTGAGACTTGACTATATCATGAGATATCTTGATCTGTGAGGAACCAACACGCTCCTCTATGTTTGATTCATCATCTGAGCTTATCCAGTCTCGTATACACAGATCTGCTTCCAAAGGATCTTGATTGACACCTCCTATTATGTCGGCTTTGCTTATATGATTCTGATTGTCTGATGATTCAACAATTGTTCCTTCTTTGACAAACCTGACGGGAACAAACGAAGGAATGTTACCTGATTTGAATTTGTTGAAGAAAGTTGGAGAAGCAACTGAAATTGGTTTTGAAGCATCAGAGGTAGAATCGTCATTAATCTTCTTATCAGACCCCTGCCTGAGAAATCCCAAACCTACAGGAGAATCCTGCACATCTCTAACCTCTTTAAGATTAACGTTGCTCAAACCTGCATTTAAACTATTAGTTTCTGCAGCTTCAATCAAATCATTAGATGGATGAGGTTGAGGCATAGGAGAGTAACAATGGGTGCTAGGAGGAGGATAGATGTATGGATTTTCACCACAACCCACTCCCGTTTTAATCCTAGCTCCCCTTTGTTTACACAGTAACTCTTCCTGTTTCATTCCGGATATGGTCCATCTATCAAGCTTTGTTTTAAGCTTGCTTGTTTCAAATTCAGCCAAAGTGACTCTTTCGTTTAAAAGATTAATTTCAACATTTCTTTCAAGAAGAGTTCGTCTTAAATGATCATTTTCTTTTAAAGCTTCATTTAATTTTATGAAATACTTGGCTTCATTCTTTTTAAGTTCTGCGTTTATGGTAGTTAACTCCTTTTGGTTATCTAAAAGTAACCTATTAGCTTTATACACACCAAATAAACGAATTTTACAAGCAGAAGAACACATATCCTGAACTGTCTCGTATGGAAGATCCAGGATGACTCTTTCAGCAGTAAGAGCCTTCTCACAGTTTCAAACTCTGGTATTTCGCTTCCATTCCTCTTCCTTCTTAGCATCACAAACTTCCGCATTCAACTCAGCTCCACCTTTACCCATTGATGTCTGCTTAAGCTCCTCTTGTACCTCTTTAGTTTCATGTTTCGGTAAACCGTCTGAATTGGTGCCAGAATCTGATCTCTCTTCTAGTTTCTCTTTGGAGTTTGAAGTGATCTTTGGAGTTAGATATATTGCTTCATAGTACTCACGACGTTTGATATCCAACTCCATTTCTTTCAGTTTGTTGATCACCTCTATTAGTTTGTAATCCTGAAAACCTCTATCTATTTTAATCGACTTGCCGTGTGAGCTCCATTCTGATGGGAGGGAATCAAGCAATCTTAGAACTTGTTCATGATTTCCTAATTGGGCATCAAACTTCTTCAGATTACTTGCCACCAACAGAAAACGATCAACAAAATCAGACATCGTTTCATTCTTTAGAGCTGCAAAATTATCAAATCGACATTGTGCAATTGTGAGATCATCAGATTTGAAGGATTTAATCAGTTCTGCAAAAGCCATTTTTATTGTTATTTTGTTTAGACAATTAAACGTCCCAAAAATATTTTTTCCCAAAAAATTTAGAATAATTCTCCACCGGGAAAAATATTATTTGTAAATGTCACGCTAGAAAATCTTAGCAACTGGGGTCAATATTATTATTTTTTTTTATAAATCTTTCAAAATCAGTGAAAATTTCTTTATCGGAATGAACTCAATTAATCCCAACTAGGGGGAAAAAGTCATCTTTAACATTCGAATTTTGCTGAAGAAATGATAGTTTCGCTGAAATTATAGTTTCGCAGAGCTAGTTTCGCTGTGAACTCTAGTTTCGCTGAGCCGACAGTAGTTTCGCTGGAAATTTCGGCAGCAGTTTCGCTAGCCGAATGTCACAAATGGCTTAGTTTCGCTGATAACTTCGCAGGAAACAAGCTTGAACTTTCGTTCAGAGATAAATTCGGCAGCAATTTCGCTTGATGATTGGTCAAAAACACTATTGAACTTTCGTTCAAGGGAGTACTTTCGCTGAAACTCTAGAAAACAACTTCAGATCCAAAATAAACCATAATTTCGCTGAATGAAGATGACAGTTTCGCTGTAAGAACAGCAGTTTCGCTGGTCGATCTCAAAACCCTTTTTCACCTCAAAATCAATCTGAAATCGCCCAAATCTCAATGGATTTGAAATCTGATGATTAACAGAGCTTTCCCAACCAATAATAAGCAAACTTCAATCAATTTCCATATCAATAACACTCAAATCTAATCCGAATTTGATGAAAACTTGATATTGAACAAAAACAACCAAAACCTTAACTTTTCTCTCTAAAAATCTTCAAATCTTCAGTGAATTTGATCCAAAATGGCTCTGATACCATATTGTTGGTCCATGTGATCGATGAACAGTACAATTGATAGAATAGTTTGTTCATTTGAATATCAATTATGTCTTGATTCATCATATTCATCTCTCAATTGTTTGTTATTTGGCTTATGTATGTGATATTGATCAAACTATTCTATCAATTGTACTGTTCATCGATCACATGGACCAACAGCAAGATATTCCTAAAACAGCTTTTCGCACGCGCTACGGACACTACGAGTTTCTTGTTATGTCTTTTGGTTTAACCAACGCGCCAGCTGCTTTTATAGACTTAATGAATCGAGTGTGTCGGCCGATGTTAGATAAATCAATGATTGTGTTCATTGATGATATCCTAATTTATTCAAGAAGCAAAAAGAAGCATGCTGGTCACATTCGAGAAGTGTTAGGGATGCTGAGAAAGGAGAAGTTGTATGCTAAGTTCTCCAAGTGCGGTTCTGGTTGCACGAGGTGCAGCTTTTGGGTCACGTAGTGAATCCCGAGGGGATTATGGTGGACCCGGCTAAGGTGGAAGCGATGATGCAATGGAAGTCTCCAAAGACGCCATCCGAGATCCGTAGTTTCTTGGGGTTAGCGGGCTATTATAGAAGGATCATTCAAGACTTCTCCAAAATAGCTTCTCCGTTGACTAAGTTGACCTGCAAGGATATGAAGTTTGTATGGGGTCAAGATCAAGAGAAGTCTTTTGGGGAGATAAAGACAAGGTTGACTCAAGCTCTTGTCTTGTCATTACCCGAAGGAAGCGAGGATTTGGTGGTCTATTCAGATGCTTCTTACTCAGGGTTGGGTTGCGTGTTGATGCAGCGAGGAAAGGTTATAGCTTATTCATCCCGACAACTGAAGGTTCATGAGGTTAATTATCCTACTCATGACTTGGAGTTAGCAGCTGTGGTCTTTGCATTAAAATTTTGGAGGCACTACCTGTACGGGACGAAGTGCACCATCTTCACCGACCACAAGAGCTTGAAGTACTTCTTCGAGCAGAAAGATTTGAATATGAGGCAGAGGAGATGGTTGGAGCTCATAAAGGATTATGATTGCGAGATCCATTACCATCCGGGCAAGGCCAACATAGTGGCAGATGCCCTTAGCCGAAAGGAGAGACCCGAGCCGATTCGGGTGAAGGCTTATAAATTGATTATGACCTCCGATGTGATGACGCAGGTCAAGGAGTTTCAAGACGAGGCATTGAAAGAAGATCGTCTTAACTCTGAAAGGATGAGAGGTCTAGTCGCGGAGTTGGGTGAAAACACTCTTGGTGTTAGAATCCAATTCGAACAAATGTGGATTCCTTGTTATAGGGATCTACATGGGAGGATCATTGATGAAGCTCATAAGACTCGATACTTCATTCATTCCGGGGCTACAAAAATGTACGAAGACATGAAGAAAGATTATTGGTAGTCGGGTATGAAGCGTGACGTAGTGGAGTATGTGAGTAAGTGCCTTACTTGTTTGCAAGTAAAGGCAGAGCATCAGAAGCCATACGGGAAGATCCAACCTTTGGATATACCCGAGTGGAAGTGGGAGCATATCACCATGTACTTTATCACAAAGTTACCGCGTACCGCGAAGGGGTATGATGCCATATTTCCTACCGATCTGAAAGACGTATTCGTCTAAGAGACTCGCGGATCTATTCATCAAGGAGATTGTAAGTCCTTATGGTGTACCGGTGTCTATTTTGTCTGATCGCGACACTCTGTTTACATCCAAGTTTTGGAAGAGATTTCATGATGCAATGGGGACGAGGTTACATATCAGCACGGCTTATCATCCCCAAACAGATGGTCAGTCAGAGAGGACCATTCAGACGCTTAAGGATATGCTTCGAGCATGCGTCATTGACTTTGGGGGAAGTTAGGACGACCATCTACCATTAGCCGAGTTCTCATATAACAATAGTTATCATGCAAGTATTGGTATGCCTCCTTATGAGATGCTATACGGTAGGAGATGTAGGACGACCGTTTGTTGGGGTGAAATTGGTCACAAGGAATTAGCGAGCGTTGAGGTGATTGAGCCTACTACTGAGAAGCTGCAAAAGATCAAGGCCTTTATGAAGGCAGCGAAGGATAGGCAAAAGTCGTACGCCGATAAGAGGCGTATACCGATTGAGTTCAAGGTGGGCGATAGAGTTATGTTGGCAGTCTCACCTTGGAAAGCGGGGCAAGTTGAGCCCGAGATACATTGGGACTTTCCGAATCATTGCTCGAGTAGGAGAGGTGGCCTATAGGTTGGAGGTGCCTAGTGAGTTAAGTGGAATTCATCCGACATTCCAAGTATCTCACTTGAGAAAGTGCTTGCCCGATGAGGATATGGTGGTGCCACTAGAGGATATTGAAGTGGATGAACGGCTCAATTATGTGGAGCAACTAGTGGCGATCATTGATCACAAAGAGAAAAGGTTAAGGAATAAAACTGTTCCACTTGTGCGAATACAGTGGAAGCATAGAAAAGGGTCCGAGTCTATGTGATAGGCTGAAGGAAAAATGAGGCAGCATTACCCACATCTGTTTGAGGAATAACATGTTTCGAGGACGAAACCTATATAAGGGGGATGGACTTGTAACGCCTAGATATTGTTTCTAAAAAGGAAAGAAAGAATAAAGGGAAGAGAAGAAAGAAATACAATAAAACCCAATTAGAGGGGTTAAAGGTGTAAAAGAGTACAAATGAAATAAAATATTATATTTTGTACAAAAGGTGATATGGCCGCCCATATCACCCTTGTACATCACCTTTTGAAGTCCGAATTTTAGAGAGAGAGAGAAAGAAGATTTTGGGTTTCTTGAAGAAGAATAAGAAGAATCCAAATTCAAGGTAAGATTTGGTGTTTTTAAGTTGTTCTTGGCTAGTTCTAGCCTTGGGTATATGCTTATGTTTGTATTTGTGGGTTTGCGTGTGTATTTTGGTGGGTTTTAGGTGGTTGAACTCATTCCATACGGGTTTTGAAGGAGTTCTACCTGAAAGTTGCAGAAGGTGAGTTCTAGAATCTCCTTTTTACATGTCTTAAACTTCTTTGGGGCTAGAAATACATGTATGTATGTTTTTATAAAGTGGGTGTTTGTACCCATATGTATGTTCGAATGTGTATGAGGGTGGGGTATGTTTTGGGTGAATTTGATGTTATGATTAGGTTTTGTATGTGTTTATGTTGCTTAGAATGTTAGGACTAAGCTTAAAACATGTTAGAATTAAATTTGGGACTAAATTATGATGTTAGTTAAGAGTTAGTTTGGCCACGAGCCTAAGTCCCATGCGGCTGAAACCCATGCGGCCAAACAGTCCCATGCGCCTAAGGTTAGGCCAAAATTGACTAAGTGCCTATGCGCCCAGAAGTTCCCATGTGCCTAAGTGTTCCCCATACGCTTGAAAGGCCATACGCCTGCATAGTGCCCATGCGCCTAAGGACTTAGAATTATTTCTGAAATTTTCGGAAAAAGGGAAGTTTTAAGCTATGACTTGGGATGTTCCCGGGGATGATGTAGGATGATTATATGATGATGTGTGATGGGAATGTGATGGTTATGATGATGTTATGCATGATTATAATTATGTGTGTTTTGTTATGTTTTTTTATGTTCCTTATTATGTATGTTTTCATGGCTTTACTTGGTATGATTATGAAATGAATGTAAACTATTATGTAACGTAAATCGGAAGTTAATAATAATGAAAAGAGGAACGTAAAGAATCAATAAATGCATGCATGAATGAATGAATGGATGAAAAGTCTTGCAAGCAAATGAAAGGAGGTGCATAACTCTAAAATGTTGTTAGCTCAACTGTGTGTGGTTTAGCTAACCCTTAAGGATACACACATGGGTCCAGTCTTTGTGACTGACCAAATGTATAAAACCCTTGTCCCTTACCCCGGTACTGTGGTCAGGCCACCAGGCACAATGTATGGCGGTATATTTATAGACTTCGGCCCAGTACCCGCTTTATGCATGATGTTGGGGTGTAGCACATGGCTGGTCCAAAGGAAAGTGAAAGGTAAAGGCGAATGATGATGAAAGATAATAATAAGATTATTACTTGTACATATGATGTATGATCGCGAACGAAAGTAATGAACGGTTTTAAACAAAAGTAAAATATTTTTATTCTAAAACTAGAACTCACTTAGCAATGCGGACTTTTATGTGTGTCCAGTTGGCATGTGATTGTTACTGAGGATGGCACGGGGCAGCTACTTGGCCTATTTTGGATGTCATCCGTTTTGTATAACTATGATGTTTTTGTGATGTAATGCAAACGATGATATTTTGTAACAGTTAACTATGTTGTATTATTTTGCAAAACCAGTCATTAATATATGAAATGGTTTTTAAGTTATTCTGCTGCGATGTTTTAATAAATTTAAATGTATATTTAATGTTTTATGTGCGATGAATGTCCAACTGTGAGTGTTCCGGGAACGGGGCCTTACAGAGAGTTGGAGGGGTTGGAGAATGGTTTATCTGCTAACATAGCAATGTCAAACCTGCTTGAGTGTAGCAGAGATGGAGTGTTGAGTTTGTTGACCTCACCATTCTCTCTTTCCACAACAAAGTTGTGAGAAGAGTCTTCGAACCTCCATCGGAAAATCTTCTTCGTAGGAGTGAGGGGTTGAGATGGCAGCTTGTTTCCATTCCTGGTGTCCAAGAGAGTCACCAACCTTCTTCTCAGCTTCTTCTCTTCTTCATTGAGTGAATCAGAGTTGGTTGCAAGAAGCTGAAGTGCCAGGTCCAAGGTTCCCCTAGGCAAATCAAGAAATGCTTCTATTGTAAGGGAATAGGAAGAGTCATCAATGAATGTTAGTTTGATAGACTCCTCCTCACTAGAGATTTCGCTTAGAATTTCACAATTGATGAGCTTATTCTTGATTTCCTTGAATTCTTCCAAGGTTAGAGGCTTTGATGGTAGAGAAGATGACTTGGGTGGTTGATAGGTGGATGATGGTTGAGTTCTAGGAAGTGTTTTGGGTTTTAGGATGGGTAGTGGAGGTGGTTGTTGTGAAGCAATAGGTGATGATGAGGGTATGGTTGATGGTGTAGGTTCAGGGGTGTAAGGTTCAGTGGTTGGTTCAGTATTGATTGGGAAGGGAAAGGGTGTTGGTTCATGAATAGTTTAGGGTTGAGGTTGAGATGTAGGTTTGGGTGTCATCCTCTGTGTACTTTGGTATACCTCCTTCCTTCTTCCTGAGCGAATATCGGCTTTGATGTCACTGACATGTCGATGCAGGGTCTTTTCTAACATAAGCCGAATTTGTCTACCAGAGAAGCCGTGGGCTCTGAGATATGCCTTCATTCAGGCTTTATCTCCCAACTTCTTTGCATCCACAAGTTATGCTTCCTCCTCTTTTTTCTTCTTCTCCTTCAACTTCTCCCTGGTTGCCCTCTTTCTCTCCTTATCCATCTGATCTTGTTCCTTGTGAAAAAGCCACAAGATTGTATCGTTCTTATGGGGAATCAATTCTTCAAGAGCATATCCCCTGGTGCATAATAAAGTAATCCTCTCATTCCTTAACTATTGCTCATCCTCTACTTTCTTTCTTTTCGTCTTCTCCTCTAAGGCCAACCTTGTTGCTTCCTCTTGTTCTTTCTGCAACAGGGTTGCCTTTTCTAACTCCTTCAGTTCCTCAAGTGGTAGAAGGACCACTTCTTCACTTTCTACTCCTAGGACAAGTCTGTCAATTACCTCCACTCTCCTTTTATTGGTGATGGCCTCTTGGGCCGCTACAACTGCTTTGCTACTTGCATCAAGTAGCTTCCCAGTAGTGAGTCCACCTTTCCTTTTGAGCTTTTCCATCATTTCCTCCTCTAATAGCTCTTCCGCAGTCATTTTTCTTTTGCCTTTGATGTCTTTGGAAGCTTGATCTTTTAGAGATTCTAGTTTAGAGGATTTATGTTGGGAGTGGGAGTGGAGCTTGTGGTGATGACGGTGCTTGAGAGAGAGAAGGCTCAGGGAAAATAGTTGTTTTTTGAGCAGGGTATTTAGAAGATAGGGATGAAAGAGCTAAGTTGTGCTCCATGTGTGCTCATTCTATACATTCTCCCCCTTTCTGGTAGCATCATCTTGAGAGGCAGATGAGCTAGAGGAAGAAGTCAGAGAGACTTGAATTTGTACATGCCTACCAGATCTCTCAGTCTGTGTCTCAGCTAGTTGGGCCTTGAGATTTTCAATCTGAAGTTGCTGTGTGGCAGACCTATCTTCTAAAGTCTTAACCTTTGATTCAAGGTTTGAGACCTTGGAAAGTAGGTCTTGAATGGTGAGTTGCAGACTTCCCTCATCTTCTTTAGAAAAATCACGGGGAGGTGAGATAACATACCTAGTATGTTCATCGTCACCACAAGATATGGTTTCTTGGCACCCTGGTTTCCTTTATGAGGTGATGGCTCTTTTAGAGTCATCAATAGGCAAGATTGCCATAGATTCAGTCTTAGAAATGTTACCATTGTCCTGAGAGATCAATGAGACACTCTTAGTAGTGGCAGCAAAATCTACATGAGTCCCCTCCACATTAGTGGGACTCGCCTCAGTTTGGCTTTTCTAATGGGGGTTAGAAGTCAGAGGTTCCTTGGGAATCATTTAATCTAAAGATTGGTGTTGTAGATCAACATCATGGCCCTGAAGGAACATGAAATCTTCATTAGAACCGGTTAATAGGTCAGTGAAGAGTGTGCAAGTTATACCTAATGACCCGGGACCTTGGTCAATATCTAGAGGCATTGAGCCTGTGATATAGCTATCCCTTTTTTGCTGCTAAGGGAGTATAGTGACTCACCCTAAGGGCAGAAGGTTTGGTTTTCAGGCTCATCAGGTTGAGATTGAGAAGACTCAACACTGATATTAAGCTCAATAGTGGAGGAAGGTTAGACCTCAGGCTTAGTGGGAGCCTATCTTTCCACTCTAGCCTTTTTGGATTGAACAGTGGGAACTTGTTCAATCAGAGTAGATTGAACAAGGGTTTATTTGGAGTGTCTCTGATATGTGAACTTGATGGGATGGGTAGGAAGAATTGGCATTGAAGTGGTTGTATCTGGTGTGGGTCCATCACTTGTAGGGCTAACAGGGATGTCACCAGGAGCCATTGGCTCAATCATACCTGGAAAAGGTGCAGTATATCTTCCAGTGAAGTTGGTAGACACCCTCTTCAAAACCTTGAAGATGTCGTGCCTCATGTGAGGGACAAGAAGAGCTTCTTCACAAACAAGCCTATCCTGGTCCAGCTCATAGTTGATTATGTGTTGAATGAACCCGGAATACATGTAGAACGTTTCCCTTTGAAGATTGCTTCTTAAGTTATTCGACACAATCCTTGAGTAGTTGAAGCGGAAGCCTTTTACCAACCCATGAACTAGGCATCCTAAATCATAGAGAATTTGATCCCAACCCCTTGATTTGTTTGAAAGACAATGGAGAACTATGTGAAGCGAGAACTTCCAGTTGTAAGAGAAGTTGAACTTGTAGACTGTTGACCTGCTTACATCTCTACCATATCCCATTTGGGCATATGTGTCCTCTAAATCAGATTTGAGAAATTCAGTAGAGGAGCCCTCATCATGAAGCTCTAAGTGCTCCCTGATGGTTTGTTTGGATATGAGTAACTCTTGGTCATAAATCCTTGACCTGATAACCCTAACACCATTTACAGTGTCAATTTGACCATTTGCCCAGAATTTGGCCCTATGGTTGGAGTAAGCAGTAGGATTTACAGTAAGGGCGGTGTAGTAGGTGGATTGGGTCAGAAAGTGGATGATTTTAGAGTAGTCGACATCATTTGCCTTCAGCACCAGGTTGTTCTTGTGTGTCTTTCTCAGTTGGGTCCTCTTCCCTTACAGGTTTAGAAGAAGAGGGATCATGACCCTGTTGTGGATCAGAAGATGAAGTTGGTTATGGTCCAGCACTAGGTCCAGGTTGTTTTGTCTCAAAGGGTTCAACCTTGACCTCAATTTTAGGTGTAGCCTGCCTTGGTAGAGAATCCAAGTCAACAAGCTCACCCTTCTTAATCTTCTTCTTGATCATCATAATATGCTCATTCATAGTGGATAGAGACATTGGACCAAGCCTCCCCCCGGAGAATCCATACAGCTTTAAGAAGCTCATCATCCTCTACCTGTCAACAGACTTCTTTTGCAGCTTCTTCCCTCATCTTCCTCTTGATAGCCTTTTGTTCTTTCATCACTTGTCACTGAAGCTGCTTGAGGTACTCAAACTCTATGTATTCATAAGATAAGGGAAGAAGTGGAGATGCCTGATAGAGGCCTATGACATTTAGGTAGCTGATCATGTTTTGTCTTTCGGCTTCCTTGTTTACCTGAGGTTGTTGCTCAGTTGCCGCAACCTCTGTCTCAGGACTTTCTTGAACTGGGGAGAGGTAGAAGTATGTGTGTAGAGTCTTTTCTTTCTCCTTTCTTCCTTGATCTTGAGGGGCACTTCTGCATCCTCTGCCTCTTTCCTCTCCTTTGACAACTTAATATCAGCCAGTTCATTAATCTCTTCTAAGGGAAGAGAGATGAGTTTATTAATGTTATAGTTCCTGGTCCCCAAGTAGTTTAATCTGGTTGCCCTTAACTCATCACCTTGAGTGTTTGGCCTCAGGCAGCCCTGATTGCAGCTTCCATGAACTCTCTCCTATTAGCTTCCTCTTCCTCTCTCTTTTCTCCTCCTTAATCTCCTTAGGAGTCAGTTTTCTTTTCTGTTTGTCACTCACAGGGCTTGGTGACTCAGGGTGGAGAAAGCTTTGGCCTTCATTGCTTGGTTCAACATTTAAGCTCAAGCCAGAGAGAGGTTGTGAAACACCTTCACCAGCTAGTGCCTCACTAAGGGTAGAGGATGTTTAGTAGATCATGTAACAAGGTTCACATGGTCTATCATTGGGCCTTCAGTCAAGGTTTCCCCTTAGAAGCTAATCTTAGGGTCCACCTCAACATCCAGTTGACCAATGACATTATCTGTTAGCCTTTGTCTTCTTCTATGTCTAAACTCTTCAATAATTCTATCTTGAATCCTCTCAACCAGTCTGTCAGCTTGCCTGGTTTGACTGGATTGGCAAGTAACATGTGGACTAGAGGAAGACTAGTATAGTACTTCAAGGTTTGAAAATTTAAGACTTCTTGCTACCCCTGAAGTCTATGCAGTATCAGGGTTCTCCTATTAGCATCATGCCTCCACCCTAATATTTCATTTTCAGCATCATGGGGGTGGAGTAGGCATAGCCCTTGGTATACCCTCCTCAAATAGACTTTGTATGAAAGAGTCCACATAAATATGTACTTGAGGAGGTTGCTAAGTATGGAAAATTGCAAGTGAGGGTGGTGAATCCTCAATGTCCATACTCTGAGAGGAACTCCTAGGTTGTGTGATTGCCAGGACTTTCTCCCCATTTTTGGTAGCATCACTTTCTTGCACAGGTAAACTGGAGGTTAAGTCCACCACATCCATAGGTTCTTGTGTTCCTGGTTGAGTCCACCTTAAAATGTCTCCCAACTAGTTTTTCCTTGAGATCAGAAATCTCAAGTTGCTGATCATAGACCGTCCTTTGCAAGGTAGTCACCTGAGATTCTATGTGACTAACCTTGGAGACTAAATAAGTGCAGGTTTTGGTCAGTTTTTACACCTTTAGTTTCATACTCCCCTCATCTTCATCAGAAGAATCATGGGGGATGAGAGAATAGAACCAAACTCTTCTTCCTGATCACCTGCATTATGTTCTTGCCTGTTGGATTCCCCTGCATCATGACAACTTCACATGAAGTGTCAATGGATTGGGTTGCCATGGTTGAGGTCCTTAAGAATATAATCACTTGCAGAAGTAAGAGCCTCTTCCATATGGACCTCCTGAACATGTTCAGGGAGATCCACCTCAGTAGTAGTGGATATTGCGGGCTAGGCATGGGTGATGCAGGAGTACTCATCTCTCCTTAAGCAGGGGTGGAGAAGAGAGACTCATGGTACTCACTGAATCCCATGTCGTCATCATCATAGAATTCAAGGTTGGGTATGGGTTGGTTGAGGTCTAGAGGCTAAAGATGGTAGTATTCCCATTAAGGTTGTTCACTAGAGTTTTGAGACTCTGAGTGAAGGCTTAAGGCTGTTGGGGTTGTGAGCTCATCAGGCTGAGCATGAGGAACCTCAGCACTGATCCTTGAAGAGATGGGGAACATTACATGTTCCCCTTAATTGTGAGCCCAATTCATAGTTAAGAATGTGTTGGGCATATCTAGGGAACATGAAATATTCTAAGGAGTCTAAGTTAGCAAGTAAATTGGTATAGACAAACTGTGAATACCTGAACTTAACCCCTGAACCATCCCATGGACTATGTAGGAAAGGTCTTCAGGAATTTGGTACCATCCTTCATGCTTGTTTAATAGACAATGGATGATTATTACATGGAGGAGGTGCTTCCACTAGGAGGAGACCTTCCCTTTTCTTAAGGTTCTTACAGAGTAATCACCCTCATAGCCCATCTGCCTTAAGGACTGGTCGACAGCAAACTTGGGGAAAGACAAGTCACCTTCTACATCATCCAGCCTAAGATGTATATTAATGGAGGCTGGAGTGATTAATATTGTCTTCTCCTACACTGTAGCAACTAGTGCCTTCTCCCCATCCATAGTGACCTCTTAGCAGGTCCTCCAAATTTCCAAAAGTTGATCTTCACACAGAGGAGGATCTATGGTGAGGGAGGTGAAGTAGTTGGACTGAATTAGAAAGCAACAAACCTCTATGAAACTAGGATCTTTTTTAGAGTTTAACAGAGCAACTTGATTGTGTTGCCTGTCTAAATGCATTGAGAAATCAGGTTGGTTTCTAGGATCAGGGTTGGCCATTAATGAGTATCTTTATGGTGAAGAAAGATAAGAACAAATGCGGTTTATGGGTGAATTTAGGTTACAGAATTTTGCAGATGAAGAAGATAGTGAAAGAGGGAGAACCATTGAGGATATATCTGTGAAATGGATTTGAGACAAAGTTATTGCAAAAGAATAAACTTTAAAATCCGGATTTCGGTCCCACCTCTGAAAAAACACCAAAAATTGAAAGTCAAAAATCTTTTGAAGGTAATTTGTCTTCGTAAGTTTTAAAAAAACTTTTGAAGCCAATTTGACATTGGAAGATATTCCTGAGCTTTGTGGAAATTTCGCTTCGAAAGAAAAATACTTAAAGTATTTTTACTTTTGAGACATTTGGTTTTGGAAGAGATTAAAACTAAAAAGTTTTATTCACAAATGAATAAATCTTTCGAATGTTAATTGCTTTCGGAAGAAAATTGTCCGTTAAAATCATATAAGTACTTAGAAGCATATTTAAGCTTCAGAAAATATATCAGAATTTCTTTCGAAGTTAAATGTCTGATAAGTAGTTATTTGATTTGAAGACATAATTTTCTTCTAAATGTAACTTAATGTCTTCCTAAAGAAAATATGTTGAAAATTTCCAAGATTCTAAGGAATATCATTTAAAAAGTTTTCCTCCAAAGTAAACTAGGCTTATGTAGGTGATAATATAGACAACTTAGGACCCATATATTTTAGAAATAATTTTGAGTTAAGTTTAAGAAAATCTACTCAAAGTTAATCATCCTAACCGCTGATACAAGATATTTAAATCTCTTCTCATCAAAATCTTTTGTGAACAAATCAACATATTGTTCATTTGTGTTAACTTTGACTAGTTTGGTTAATCCCTTTTCAAAATTATCTCTAATCAAATGATAACTGATGTTGATGTGTTTTGTCCTTGAGTGCTGCATAAGATTCTCCATGATAGAGATTGCTTTGTTGTTGTCTATGTGGATGGGAGTCTCCTTGAAGTTGAATCCACACTCTAGCATTTGATTCTGAATCCAAAGCACTAGAGCACAGCAGCTTACAGTAGCATTGTATTCAGCTTAAGTAGTTGATGTAGAGACATAGGATTGATTCTTACATTGCCATGAGGGTACCCTTCCACCAATGAATTGACATTCCCCAGATGTAGACTTTACAGTCATGTTGCAGCCACCATAGTTACTATCTGTATATGCATACATATTGAAGTCAGAATTCTTTGGATACCAAAGGCCTAGTGTTGGAGCACCTTCGAGATATCTTAGAATCATCTTGACAGCAACTAGGTGTGACATCTTGGGATTGGCTTGATATCTTTCATAAATGCATGTGGCAAACATGATATTAGGCATGCTGGCTGGTCCCATCCTCTATGCTTGTTGGACAAGCTGTGTATGACTACATGGAGGAGGTACTTCTATTGAGAGGAGACCTTCCCTTTCCCGAAGATCTTTACAAAGAAATCTCCCTCATAGCCCATTTGCTCAAAGGATTGGTTAATAAAATCTTTTGGAAAGGGCAAATCACCTTCTACATCATCCAGCTGAAGACGAGTATTTATGACGGCAGGAGTGATGAAGATTGTCCTCCCCTGCACTGTGGCAGACAGTGCCTTATCCCTATCCATGGTGACCTCTTGACAGGCCCTCCAAACGTCCAAAAGTTGATCCTCATAGAGAGGAGGATCAATGATGAGGGAGGTGAAGTAGTTGGACAAAGAAAGAAAACAACAAACCTCTGAGAAACTTGGATCTTTCTTAGAGTTTAACAGGGCAACTTGATTGTGTTGCAGGTGGAGTTGCATGGAAAAATCAGCATTGTTTCTTTCGATCAAGGTTGGCCATTTGAGAGAGCTAAAAGGTGAAGTGTCACACCCCCGCTAAAAGCGGAAACACGGGGATGTAACGAGACCGGGATCGTCATAACACATGGTAAGCGATAGAGAGCAATATAAATAAATGATGACTTGAGTAAGTGCGTACCCGTGACAACATTCGGGTCCTGACGAGCATCATTAGCTCCAATGACGAATGCACGTCCCCGAGCTGCATTCCCTTGAGTAGCCGGGCCTTGATTCCCAGCGATAGCCAACACCTGCTGCTGGTTGTTCCCCTGTTGACCTGGTGCCCGATTCAGCCTGGGGCACATATTCCTGTAGTGATCGGGGCTCCCACATTCAAAGCAAGCCCTTGCATTCCCGGCGGGGTTAACCGCGTTGACGGGTGCTACAAGATTTGGCGCAGTTCTGCAATCTCTTGCCAAATGACCCGGGCGCTTACAGTTAGCGCACACCCGGCACTGCGTCCCTGGGGGATGATGATAATTGCACCTGTCACATTTGGGGTGCGGCCCCACATACTCTCTTCTGGCCTGAGACACGGCCACAAAGTTTCTGGTCGGCTTAGACCTCTTCTCAAACCTTCCGGCACTCGACCGGCTCGATTCCCCAACATCTTTCCTCTTCTCGGCCCCTCGGCCTAAAACCCCTGTTCTAACCATTTCATCAGTCAAAGCGCCAGCTTTCAGAATTGCGCTCTGAATAGTAGGAGGAGCGGCTGCTGTGACCATAGCTCTAATTTGAGGCGCGAGTCCCCAAATGTACCTCTCGATCCTCTTTGATTCCGGCGTAACCAGATGCGCAATAGTATGATCTGTGATGATCTCTTCCAACCACCTGGTTAGGGCTATCGCCCCACCTCTCCCGTCAAATTCCCTTGGCTTACAAGCCACGAACTCCTTGTATGAACATCCCCGACGAGCATTAACCACACCAGTCTCAATACCGGCAGTACCACCATTTCCGGTTTCCTGGTTGCTCTCGTTTCCAGTCGGGTTCCCGTTTCCCGTCTCAGTTTCAATCCCACCTTGGGCTCCATCATCGTTGCCACCATCCCCGTGACGGTGGTGTTGTTGAAGTGCATCGCTCACTTGGGCCACGATAGTAGGAATCAGCGCGGCCAATTGCTGAGCGATAAGGGCTGCCATGTCGGCATTCCCTGTTCCTTGACTGTTACTGGCAGGAGCATCGTTTGCTCTTGGTGCTCTGCCTCTGCCTCGGCCTCTGCCCCTTGGGGCTTCACTCCCGCCACTACTGCTACGGGTAACTCTTCGAGGTGGCATGTTCTAATCATAAAAGAGGTAACATATCAGCTTTAGTCACCATAAGATACACAAGTATTCCACTTATCAAATTCCAATGTTCATGTTCAGGTCAGTCAAGACCACCATGCAGCCCATTTCAAGCATATTCTCGGTATACCAGTGATGTTTATATATAGGGTTCCCCGCAGCGTTTCCACCACACCCACGATGTACCGAGAATGATGCCCGATCCGGTTACATGACATCCGACTTTCCTTTACATTATATCCATAATAATCCATCACAATAGTTGTAAATCCATGTATACAATCACGTTTAGTTTAGCGGAGGTTGTATATTTCCTCATCTTTCGAGGTCTCAGACATATGCCTCCTCAGAGTTAAACTCAATGTTCAAGGTCAAGCGCAATAGTATGATCTGTGATGATCTCTTCGGGTTTAATACCCGGATCTGATAAACTAACTCGGCGCGCAGAGGGAACGGAAGATCTAATAGAAGCATCCCCATAAAAGAGTGAGCACAAGGGCTCTCTCATAGGGTAGAAAGATCACATAACAAATAGATGAGCAAATCCAGCAGCGAGGAACACATACACGAGATATAATATGCATACAGAGTCCTAGCATGCAAATCTACATGAAGGTTCCTAGGTTATAGTCTAGGTCAAGCGTATTTCCTAATTCTCTATAACCAATGGCTCTGATACCAATCTGTCACACCCCCGCTAAAAGCGGAAACACGGGGATGTAACGAGACCGGGATCGTCATAACACATGGTAAGCGATAGAGAGCAATATAAATAAATGATGACTTGCGTGTCATGACGACACCCGACAACAAGGGGACTTGTGTCGTGTTAAGTCAATGTTCACGACAACATAGCCATAAGCAACATGATAATGATAACACATAATCACATAACATGAAAATGTAAATGTTAATTCCCACAACCCGGGAACAAGTTCAAATGTTGATAATTGTTTACATGCGATAACATTGTTCAAAATATTGTTTAACAAAACATGAGCTAAGTCCCAAAAATGCATCCTAGGGTCTCCACTAAGGCAGCACACCTAGATTCCTGGACTCGCATGATCACCTGAAAAGATATGCTTAAAACGGTCAACAAAATTGTTGGTGAGCTCGCAGGTTTATGTAATAAAAATGTAAGTGATGCTGTAATAAATAAGCGCGTCGGAATACCGTGAATACAGTTATTACACAAGTAAATATCACATGACATGAGCTTTGCAACCAAACCTAGCGACGTACACAAAGAAATTGTCGGCATATATTCACCCAAGGGCCCGTTCCTGGCCACTGATGGTACCAACTAGTATACCATCGAACGAGGGTGGGGGTGTCAACCCAGTAGTACTACCAATACCTAACCGTCGGTTCCCACACTGGAATTAAATAGTTGCAAAGATAGAACCACACAGCAGACCCAAGCATGTATCAAATAGTACTTGCAACACAGTATCACGTTGATTCCTTGTATGTAAAATGTATGTAAGTTGTACAGCATAAAAATTGTGTAAGCATACTTTTCCCCCAGTTTGTAAATGATTGAAATATTGTATAAGCGTAAAAAGGGGCCACGAAACTCACTTGTTAGGTGGTAAGTATGTATGAGCGATGTATCCCAAATGTTGAATGCAAATAAATAGTCAAACACCTATTGACAGTTATTGTATAGCATTAATGATATGATATATGTATAAGCGCGCAATAATGATGGGTCGGTTCGGGTTGTATCGGATGGGTCGCGTACGACACACACAGACTGACACACGTACTAGATCTTATGTAGATTCAAGTACAAGACATTGTTGCCACTAATGATGATGTTTTAATAAAGTATCGTTGATTATTGAAGAAATATTGAATAGGTTTCAATAGTTGAAAGTCGATTTGGTCGTGTAAAACGTTAGTTTAATTGGCTCAAAATAGTTTCTGTGCCCTTTCTCATGTTGACATTAATCTTTGTGGCCAAACAATGGCATTATTGTGTTAGTGTTACCTCGACACCACACGACATACTCACGCCACGCACAAGGGGTCAAACACAACAATTTCAGTCGTATAACAAGGTCAGACGCACGACTCAACCTCCATTCGTGCGAATCAACCCTCAATCGTGCGAATCAGCTTCATTCGTACGATTGAGCCTTCATTCGTATGATTGGCCTTCAGTCGTACCACACAACACCCAATCGCACGACTCAACTTCCATGCGCACGAATCAACCTTCAATCGTGCGAATTAGCTACTTTCGTACGACTGAACCTTCATTCGTGCGATTGGACTCCAGTCGTGCGAATCGCATTCATTCGCACACATTCAGTCGGTCACCTGACTCAATCGCACACAAACACTCAATCGCATGACTCATTCGCATACACTCATTCGCACGCATGACTCAATCGCACACAGTCACTCAGTCGCACAACTCAGTCGCACGACATGCCTAGTCGCACAACTCAGTCGCGCGATTGACTCAGACGCATGATCCAGTCGCACGACCCACTCAGTCGCACGGCTCAATCGCATAGATGACCCAGTCGCCTGATCTGCAGAATCGCGACTGTGGTCGGGAGGAGCAGCCCCCGAGCTACTCTAAACACGGGTTTTACACCACAAGGACCTCCAGAAACACTCAACAAACATACACAAGCATAAAGCACAAGCAAAGAGACCTCACACGCACCCATACGACCTTGTGTGTTCGAGTTGAACCCGAACACCCGAAACCCTAGTTTGGACAGCCGTGAAAAGGCTCTAAAATGGACAACCAAAGACAACTACCTGCTAAGGAGGGGTAGTCTAAGCTGTAGACGGAGTCAAGACGAAGAAAACGAGACCTCTCGGGTCGGATTTGGTGCTAAGATGGTGTTTTTGTGTGTGAAGAGGAGATGAAGATGAAGAAGATGGTGATAATGAAGATTAGGGCTGGAAAAGGGGTATTTATACCCAGCCCAAGTTTGCAAAATTACAAGTTTAGTCCCTGCACTTAACCCCCGAGTTTACCCAAATTTTGTTCGGTTGAAAAACGACTTCGTTAGGTGTTTTATTTTAATTGTAAAAGTTCATTTAATGTTGTCATGACTTAAGAAATGGTTATATTAAAACATTTATTATATTTATAAAATGATATATTTTACGTTTTCAAAAATGAAAGTTTTAAGAGTCTTTTTAAGGTCTTCACACGGTTTTTAACGAATACACACACAACGATAATATTGCACACATGATATCCACATAATGAGTCAAATAATGATGAGGAATGACCAAATATAGAATAGATGACGGTCAAACACGTCAATTGACGGACCTTAAAGTGACGGATGTCACAGTATCCCCCAGTTGAGAGAATTTCGTCCCGAAATTCAGCTGGAGTTAGGTCCAAGAGTGTCATCCTCGAAAAGATGTGGATATTTGAGTTTCATCTGATCTTCACGTTCCCATGTAAACTCTGGCCCTCGTTTAGAATTCCACCTTACGCGAACAATAGGTATCCTACTGCGCTTCAGTTGCTTGACCTTTCGATCCATGATCTCAATGGGTTCTTCAACAAAATGAAGCTTGTCGTCAATCTTGATTTCCTCAATTGGCACGTGAAGGGATTCATCGGCCAAACACTTCTTGAGGTTTGACACGTGAAAAGTATCATGCACACTGCTAAGTTCTTGTGGCAACCTTAACCGGTAAGCCACTGGACCGATCCTTTCAGTGATCTCAAATGGTCCGACGTATCTTGGGGCTAACTTCCCTTTCTTTCCGAATCGAACGACTCCTTTCCAAGGGGAGACTTTGAGTAACACACGATCCCCAACATTGAATTCTAGAGGCTTCCGACGATTGTCGGCATAGCTCTTTTGGCGATCTCGCGCGGCTTTAAGTCGATCTTTGATTTGGAAAATCTTGTCTGTTGTTTCCTGGATGATCTCTGGACCTGTCAGTTGACTTTCACCAATTTCGGCCCAACAAACGGGAGATCTGCATTTCCTTCCATACAACGCTTCAAATGGAGCACATCCAATGCTTGTATGGTAGCTGTTGTTGTAGGAGAACTCATCAACGGCAGATGAGCATCCCAGCTACCTCCAAAATCGATTACACACGCTCTCAACATGTCTTCTAGCGTCTGTATAGTGCGTTCACTTTGGCCATCTGTTTGAGGGTGATAGGCTGTACTCATGTCTAACCGAGTACCCATCGCTTTCTGTAGTGTCTGCCAAAAGCGTGAAGTGAATCTGCTATCACGGTCGGATATGATTGACACCGGCACCCCGTGCCGTGTCACGACCTCTTTGATGTACAATCTTGCCAACTTATCCATCTTGTAGTCTTCTCGGATAGGCAAGAAATGTGCTGATTTCGTCATTCGATCAACAATGACCCATATCGAGTCATGACCGTTGTTTGTTCTAGGGAGTTTGGTAATGAAATCCATAGCTATGTTCTCCCATTTCCACTCGGGAATTTCAGGTTGCTGCAATAATCCCGATGGTTTCTGATGTTCAGCTTGACTTTCGAACACGTCAGGCATCGGCTGACGTATAAGGCAATGTCTTTCTTCATGCCTGGCCACCAGTATAGATCCTTAAGATCATGATACATCTTGTCTGCACCAGGATGAATAGAATATCGCGTCTTGTGGGCTTCATCCATGACTAAGGTACGAACACCTCCCCATTTGGGTACCCATATGCGATCCATGAAGTACTGAATACCGTCATCCTTGCGAATCATTTGTTTATCCAACCCCCGGAACTCTTCTCCCGCAAGGTTTTCTTCTTTCAATGCCTCACTTTGTGCAATTTGAATCTGAGCTTTCAAGTTGGTTTGGATGGTCAAACCCAATGCTCGTGCACGCAGTGGTTTCACACGTTCTTTACGGCTTAAGGCATCAGCCACCACGTTGGCTTTCCCCGGATGATACCGGATTTCACAATCGTAGTCGCTAAGAAGCTCTACCCAACGTCGTTGGCGCATGTTGAGTTCCTTCTGATCCAGAATATGTTGAAGGCTCTTATGATCGGTGAAAATGATGCATTTGGTGCCATACAAGTAATGCCTCCAAATTTTGAGTGCAAATACTACAGCGCCCAACTCAAGATCATGAGTGGTGTAGTTCTTTTCGTGCACTTTAAGTTGTCGCGAAGCGTAGGCAATCACCTTATCCTTCTGCATCAATACACATCCCAATCCTTGATGTGACGCATCGCAGTAAACCACAAAATCATCTGTTCCGTCTGGGAGAGACAGTATCGGCGCGTTGCACAACTTCTCTTTCAACGTTTGGAACGCTTGCTCTTGTGCATAACCCCAGTCAAACTTCTTGTCTTTCTGAGTAAGCAGGGTTAACGGTTGCGCGATCTTTGAGAAATTCACGATGAAGCGACGATAATAACCGGCCAATCCTAAGAATTGCCGTATCTCTGATGGTGTCTGGGGCGTATCCCATTTCTTCACCGCTTCGATCTTGCCGGGATCTACGTGAATCCCGTCCTCATTAACCACATGACCCAAAAACTTTACCTCCCGTAGCCAAAATTCACACTTTGAGAATTTGGCGAAAAGTTTCTCTTCGCGTAGCAGCTCCAGAATTGCCCGAAGATGTTCTACATGATCCTCTTTTGATCGGGAATAGATAAGTATATCGTCTATGAACACGATCACGAACTTATCCAAGTAAGGTTTGCACACCCGATTCATTAGATCCATGAACATAGCTGGTGCGTTGGTCAACCCGAACGGCATGACCAAGAACTCGTAATGTCCATAACGAGTCCTGAACGCAGTCTTCGGTATGTCGTCCTCGAAAACCCTTAGCTGATGATAACCAGAACGAAGATCGATCTTTGAAAAATACGAAGCTCCTTGCAGCTGATCAAATAAATCGTCGATCCTGGGGAGAGGATATCGGTTCTTCACTGTTAACTTGTTCAGTTCACGGTAATCGATGCACATTCGGAACGATCCATCCTTCTTCTTGACAAATAGTACCGGTGCTCCCCACGGTGAATTACTCGGTCGAATAAAACCCTTCTCCAGTAGTTCCTGTAACTGACTAGACAATTCTTGCATCTCGGATGGCGCTAGTCGATAAGGCGTTTTCGCTACCGGTGTAGTTCCAGGAACCAACTCAATACGGAATTCCACCTGTCGTGGAGGAGGTAAACCAGACAAGTCATCTGGAAATACTTCTGGGTAATCCCGTACCACTGGAATATCCACCAGTTTCCTTTCCTCGTCTTTCTTTTCAACCACATGAGCCAGAAAAGCATAGCACTGTTTTCGTAAACTCTGGCGTGCTTTCATGCAGGAAATAAGCTTTAAGCTCTTACCCGGTCGTTCTCCCTGAACCTTGAGTACCTCCCCATTAGGCATAGGGATACGTACTACCTTGTCTCGACAGACAATCTCTGCTCCATTCTGCGACAACCAATCCATACCCACAATCACGTCGAAGCTCCCTAACTCGAAGGGTATCAAATCTATGTCGAAGGTATGACCCTCCAACGTCAACGAACACTTCCTAATAATCTCATCGGCCTGAGCAACCCTACCATTGGCCATTTCTACAAAGTAGCTAGTTTCTAGCCTACTAGGACTCAAATCAAGTAATTGCACAAACTCAGAAGATATGAAACTATTGTCTGCTCCAGTATCAAATAATATAGATGCGAAGTGATGATTGAGTAAGTGCGTACCCGTGACAACATTCGGGTCCTGACGAGCATCATTAGCTCCAATGACGAATGCACGTCCCCGAGCTGCATTCCCTTGAGTAGCCGGGCCTTGATTCCCAGCGATAGCCAACACCTGCTGCTGGTTGTTCCCCTGTTGACCCGGTGCCCGATTCAGCCTGGGGCACATATTCCTGTAGTGATCGGGGCTCCCACATTCAAAGCAAGCCCTTGCATTCCCGGCGGGGTTAACCGCGTTGACGGGTGCTACAAGATTTGGCGCAGTTCTGCAATCTCTTGCCAAATGACCCGGGCGCTTACAGTTAGCGCACACCCGGCACTGCGTCCCTGGGGGATGATGATAATTGCACCTGTCACATTTGGGGTGCGGCCCCACATACTCTCTTCTGGCCTGAGACACGGCCACAAAGTTTCTGGTCGGCTTAGACCTCTTCTCAAACCTTCCGGCACTCGACCGGCTCGATTCCCCAACATCTTTCCTCTTCTCGGCCCCTCGGCCTAAAACCCCTGTTCTAACCATTTCATCAGTCAAAGCGCCAGCTTTCAGAATTGCGCTCTGAATAGTAGGAGGAGCGGCTGCTGTGACCATAGCTCTAATTTGAGGCGCGAGTCCCCAAATGTACCTCTCGATCCTCTTTGATTCCGGCGTAACCAGATGCGCAATAGTATGATCTGTGATGATCTCTTCCAACCACCTGGTTAGGGCTATCGCCCCACCTCTCCCGTCAAATTCCCTTGGCTTACAAGCCACGAACTCCTTGTATGAACATCCCCGACGAGCATTAACCACACCAGTCTCAATACCGGCAGTACCACCATTTCCGGTTTCCTGGTTGCTCTCGTTTCCAGTCGGGTTCCCGTTTCCCGTCTCAGTTTCAATCCCACCTTGGGCTCCATCATCGTTGCCACCATCCCCGTGAGGGTGGTGTTGTTGAAGTGCATCGCTCACTTGGGCCACGATAGTAGGAATCAGCGCGGCCAATTGCTGAGCGATAAGGGCTGCCATGTCGGCATTCCCTGTTCCTTGACTGTTACTGGCAGGAGCATCGTTTGCTCTTGGTGCTCTGCCTCTGCCTCGGCCTCTGCCCCTTGGGGCTTCACTCCCGCCACTACTGCTACGGGTAACTCTTCGAGGTGGCATGTTCTAATCATAAAAGAGGTAACATATCAGCTTTAGTCACCATAAGATACACAAGTATTCCACTTATCAAATTCCAATGTTCATGTTCAGGTCAGTCAAGACCACCATGCAGCCCATTTCAAGCATATTCTCGGTATACCGGTGATGTTTATATATAGGGTTCCCCGCAGCGTTCCCACCACACCCACGATGTACCGAGAATGATGCCCGATCCGGTTACATGACATCCGACTTTCCTTTACATTATATCCATAATAATCCATCACAACAGTTGTAAATCCATGTATACAATCACGTTTAGTTTAGCGGAGGTTGTATATTTCCTCATCTTTCGAGGTCTCAGACATATGCCTCCTCAGAGTTAAACTCAATGTTCAAGGTCAAGCGCAATAGTATGATCTGTGATGATCTCTTCGGGTTTAATACCCGGATCTGATAAACTAACTCGGCGCGCAGAGGGAACGGAAGATCTAATAGAAGCATCCCCATAAAAGAGTGAGCACAAGGGCTCTCTCATAGGGTAGAAAGATCACATAACAAATAGATGAGCAAATCCAGCAGCGAGGAACACATACACGAGATATAATATGCATACAGAGTCCTAGCATGCAAATCTACATGAAGGTTCCTAGGTTATAGTCTAGGTCAAGCGTATTTCCTAATTCTCTATAACCAATGGCTCTGATACCAATCTGTCACACCCCCGCTAAAAGCGGAAACACGGGGATGTAACGAGACCGGGATCGTCATAACACATGGTAAGCGATAGAGAGCAATATAAATAAATGATGACTTGCGTGTCATGACGACACCCGACAACAAGGGGACTTGTGTCGTGTTAAGTCAATGTTCACGACAACATAGCCATAAGCAACATGATAATGATAACACATAATCACATAACATGAAAATGTAAATGTTAATTCCCACAACCCGGGAACAAGTTCAAATGTTGATAATTGTTTACATGCGATAACATTGTTCAAAAAGATTGTTTTAATCAAACATGAGCTAAGTCCCAAAAATGCATCCTAGGGTCTCCACTAAGGCAGCACACCTAGATTCCTGGACTCGCATGATCACCTGAAAAGATATGCTTAAAACGGTCAACAAAATTGTTGGTGAGCTCGCAGGTTTATGTAATAAAAATGTAAGTGATGCTGTAATAAATAAGCGCGTCGGAATACCGTGAATACAGTTATTACACAAGTAAATATCACATGACATGAGCTTTGCAACCAAACCTAGCGACGTACACAAAGAAATTGTCGGCATATATTCACCCAAGGGCCCGTTCCTGGCCACTGATGGTACCAACTAGTATACCATCGAACGAGGGTGGGGGTGTCAACCCAGTAGTACTACCAATACCTAACCGTCGGTTCCCACACTGGAATTAAATAGTTGCAAAGATAGAACCACACAGCAGACCCAAGCATGTATCAAATAGTACTTGCAACACAGTATCACGTTGATTCCTTGTATGTAAAATGTATGTAAGTTGTACAGCATAAAAATTGTGTAAGCATACTTTTCCCCCAGTTTGTAAATGATTGAAATATTGTATAAGCGTAAAAAGGGGCCACGAAACTCACTTGTTAGGTGGTAAGTATGTATGAGCGATGTATCCCAAATGTTGAATGCAAATAAATAGTCAAACACCTATTGACAGTTATTGTATAGCATTAATGATATGATATATGTATAAGCGCGCAATAATGATGGGTCGGTTCGGGTTGTATCGGATGGGTCGCGTACGACACACACAGACTGACACACGTACTAGATCTTATGTAGATTCAAGTACAAGACATTGTTGCCACTAATGATGATGTTTTAATAAAGTATCGTTGATTATTGAAGAAATATTGAATAGGTTTCAATAGTTGAAAGTCGATTTGGTCGTGTAAAAACGTTAGTTTAATTGGCTCAAAATAGTTTCTGTGCCCTTTCTCATGTTGACATTAATCTTTGTGGCCAAACAATGGCATTATTGTGTTAGTGTTACCTCGACACCACACGACATACTCACGCCACGCACAAGGGGTCAAACACAACAATTTCAGTCGTATAACAAGGTCAGACGCACGACTCAACCTGCATTCGTGCGAATCAACCCTCAATCGTGCGAATCAGCTTCATTCGTACGATTGAGCCTTCATTCGTATGATTGGCCTTCAGTCGTACCACACAACACCCAATCGCACGACTCAACTTCCATGCGCACGAATCAACCTTCAATCGTGCGAATTAGCTACTTTCGTACGACTGAACCTTCATTCGTGCGATTGGACTCCAGTCGTGCGAATCGCATTCATTCGCACACATTCAGTCGGTCACCTGACTCAATCGCACACAAACACTCAATCGCATGACTCATTCGCATACACTCATTCGCACGCATGACTCAATCGCACACAGTCACTCAGTCGCACAACTCAGTCGCACGACATGCCTAGTCGCACAACTCAGTCGCGCGATTGACTCAGACGCATGATCCAGTCGCACGACCCACTCAGTCGCACGGCTCAATCGCATAGATGACCCAGTCGCCTGATCTGCAGAATCGCGACTGTGGTCGGGAGGAGCAGCCCCCGAGCTACTCTAAACACGGGTTTTACACCACAAGGACCTCCAGAAACACTCAACAAACATACACAAGCATAAAGCACAAGCAAAGAGACCTCACACGCACCCATACGACCTTGTGTGTTCGAGTTGAACCCGAACACCCGAAACCCTAGTTTGGACAGCCGTGAAAAGGCTCAAAAATGGACAACCAAAGACAACTACCTGCTAAGTAGGGGTAGTCTAAGCTGTAGACGGAGTCAAGACGAAGAAAACAAGACCTCTCGGGTCGGATTTGGTGCTAAGATGGTGTTTTTGTGTGTGAAGAGGAGATGAAGATGAAGAAGATGGTGATAATGAAGATTAGGGCTGGAAAAAGGGGTATTTATACCCAGCCCAAGTTTGCAAAATTACAAGTTTAGTCCCTGCACTTAACCCCCGAGTTTACCCAAATTTTGTTCGGTTGAAAAACGACTTCGTTAGGTGTTTTATTTTAATTGTAAAAGTTCATTTAATGTTGTCATGACTTAAGAAATGGTTATATTAAAACATTTATTATATTTATAAAATGATATATTTTACGTTTTCAAAAAATGAAAGTTTTAAGAGTCTTTTTAAGGTCTTCACACGGTTTTTAACGAATACACACACAACGATAATATTGCACACATGATATCCACATAATGAGTCAAATAATGATGAGGAATGACCAAATATAGAATAGATGACGGTCAAACACGTCAATTGACGGACCTTAAAGTGACGGATGTCACATGAAGGAAGATAAGAACAAAAGTGGTTATGAGTGTATTTAGGTTAGAGAAGATTGCAGATGAAGAGGAAAATGAAAGAGGGGGAACCTTTAGGTATATATATGAAATGGATTTGAGACAAAGTTATCAGAAAAGGATAAACTTTGAAATCTGGAGGTCGGTCCCACCTCTAAAAAAGTGCCCAAAAAGGTAGTTTTCTTGGAAGTCGAAAATCTTCCGAAGGTAATTTTCTCTTCGGAAGTTTTGATAAAAGCTTTCGAAGCCAAAATGACTTCGGAAGATATTCTAAAGAGTTTTGAAAGTTTTGCTTCGGAAGGAAAATATTTTAAGAATTTTCACTTCCGAGACATTTCTGGTTTTGGAAGAGATCAAAACTTGTTAGTTTTATTCTAAAAAGAATAAATCTTCCGAGACTTTTAATTGCTTTCGGAAGAAAATTGATGTTCAAAAATATATAAGTACTTATGAATAAATTTAAGCTTTGGAAGATATTTTAGAATTTCTTCCGAAGGTAAATTTAAATAAGTAGTTATTAGATTTGAAGACATAATTTTCTTCCGAATGTAACTTTGATATCTTACAAAAGAAAAGATGTTCAAAATTTTCAAAAATCTAAGTAATATTATTTAAAAGATTTTCTTCCAAAGTAAACATGGGCTTACGAAGGTGATAAAATAGACAACTTAGAACACACATGTTCTAGAAATAATATTGACTTAAGTTATAGAAAATCTATTCAATGTTAATCATCTCAATAGCTGATACAAGATATTTAAATCTTTGCTTATCAAAAGCTTTGGTAAACAAATTAACATATTGTTCATTTGTGTTAACTTTGACTAGTTTGATTAATCCAATTTCAAAGTTATCTCTAATCAAATGATACCTAATATTGATGTGTTTTGTCCTTGAGTGCTGCACAGGGTTCTCTGTAATAGGGATAGCACTGTTGTTGTCTATGTAGATGGGAGTCTCTTTGAAGTTGAATCCATAGTCCAACATCTTATTCTGAATCTAAAGCACTTGAGCACAACAACTAGCAGCAGTAATATATTTAGCTTCAGCAGTTGATGCAAACACAGGATTATTTCTTGCATTGCCAAGAGACTATCCTTCTACCAAGGAATTGACATCCCCTAGATGTAGACTTTACAGTCATGTTGCATCCAACATAGTCACTATCTGTATAAGCATACAGATAATTCTTTGCATACAAAAGGCCTAGTTTTGGAGCACCTTTGAGATATCTAAGAATCCTTTTAACAGCAACTAGGAGTGACATCTTGGGGTTGGGTTGATATCTTGCACAGATACATGTGGCAAACATGATATTAGGCCTGCTGGCTGTGAGGTACTTAAGAGACCCAATCATATCCCTGTAAAGGTGTTTATCCACGCACTCCCCCTCAAGATCAGGTCCAAGGGAGTGGTTTCTGGCTATAGGTGTCTTTGCAACCTTACATTCAGATATGTTGAATCTTGTAAGTATGCCTTGTACATACTTTGACTGACTTATAAAGATGCCATTGTTAACCTGCTTCACTTGAATTCCTAGAAAGAAATTGAGTTCCTCTATGGCACTCATTTCAAATCTATTCTTCATCAGCTTCTCAAAGTCTTTACAGAGATTCGGATTAGTTGACCCAATGATAATGTCATCCACATAACCCTTGAACGAGCATCAAGTCATTCCCTGTTCCTTTTATAAAGAGTGTTCCATCTATAGTACCCCTCTTGTAACCATGTTGATAGAGATACTGAGATAGTGTCTCATACCACTTCCTTGGAGCTTGATGCAGCCCATAAAGAGCTTTGTCAAGCTAGCAGACATATTCAAGATGATCTAGGTCTACAAAGCCAAGCTTTTGTTTGTCATACACTTCCCTATCAATCACCCACTATAGAAAAGCACACTTGACATCAAGTTTGTAGACCATGAAATCCTTGATGCAGCAAAAGCAAGGAATATCCTAACAGCTTTAAGTCTTGTCACGAGAGCAAAAATATATGTGTAGTCAATTCCTTTTTCTTGTGTGTATCCTTGAACAACTAGTATGGCCTTGTTTTTTATGACAAGTCCTCTATCATCCTTCTTGTTTCTAAATAACCATTTGGTACATATTGTAGTCTTCCCTTGAGGAAGAGGACATAGGTTCCAAACCTTTTTCTTTTTGAATTAAAGCAACTCCTCCTTCATAGCTTCAACCCAACTATCATCCTTCAAAGCTTCATCAACCTTTTTTGGCTCTATCCGAAACAAAAAGCAAGAGTATAGACAAACATTTTTGTCGTGGGTTTGTCCTCTTGTTCTCACCCCTATGACAACATCTCCAATGATGTTTGTAATAGGGTATGACTTGTGGATCCTGAGTTGAGGAATCACAGCAAGTTGATTGAACAAATCCAAATTTGTGAAATATAGATCGGGCAATGGAGTGTCACCCACCAAATCAGCACACTTATCTAGAGAAGCTTGATCCAATGAGTGTGTGTCATTATTGATGTTGTCTTCCATGGAGTGGTTATGAGCATTAAGAAATTCTTGAACAATATCACCACCTCCATCTCCTTTTACATTTAAAGCTCCTACATTTGAGTTTTGTACCTCTGAGCTGGAATTTGTAGGCACGTCAGATGTATCATCTGAATTTGTCATGGTTGTGTTGACAGGAACTCCATCTACAGGGTTAGTTACCGTTGGAGCTAAAGTAGTATACTTGTTTGGTCTTCTCAACTAAAATTTTGAGTTAGTATCTCCTGTTGATAAGTTACCTGTAGATCCTAAAACATATTCATAAGATTTGTTAAAAAAATTGGTAACTAAATCAAGATCATATAGCCAATCAAGACTAGAACCTTTCACACTTAGAGTGTGCTCATTGAAGGTCACATTGGCTGACTCCTCAACTACTCTAGTTCTGAGATGGTACACTCTATAAGCCTTCGCTTGCAAAAAGTATCTAATAAAGTTTCTATCATCTGGTTTCTCAGCAAATTTGGCTACTTGATCTTTGGTATTCAAGATGGTGCAAGGATATTTAAATGATCTGAGGAAACCAATGAAAGGTCTCCTTTTGTGCCACAATTTATAAGGAATCTTACCATGACTCTTAACTACTAAAACTCTATTTTTCACATAGCAGGTAGTGTTGACTGCCTTTGCCTAGAAGGTGATGGGCAGTTTAAAGTTAGAGAACATGGTTCTTGCAGCTTCAATAAATGTCGTGTTTCACCTCTCAGCAACACCATTGTTCTGAGTAGTCCTGGGAGCACTATATTGTCTTGTAATACCCTTTTCATCACAAAATGTATCATGGATTTTGTTTTTAAATTTTGTTCCTTGATCACATCTTATGGTCTTGACCTTGTGATCACATTGATTCTCAATTTTCAGACTGAAGTTCTTTAAGATCTCAGGAGTCTCTTCCTTAGTTCTAAGGAAGAAGACCCAAGTGAATCTTGTGAAATCATTTGTGATCACCAAACAATATGAGGTCCTTCCTAGACTCATTACACTAGTGGGGCCAAAGAGATCCATATGTAATAAGTGTAGGGGAGTAGTGACAGAGTTTCTTTCCTTTGGCTTGTAAGACATCTTGTGTTGCTTCCCTTTCAGGCATGCAACATAATGGTCATCACTTGTAAACTCTTTCTTTGGCATTCCAGTTACCAAATCATTATTAATTAATTTATTTATGTTTTTAAAGTTTACTTGGTACATTCTTATAAGCCAGAGGAAAGACTCATCATTATTTGCTTTAGATAAAAAGCAAGAAACTTCTCCTGAAGGGGATGTTTCTTGCAAATCCATCATGTACATGTTCCCTTTTTGAGGGTCTCTGAGTAGGATATGCTCTTGAGGAATGACCAACCCAGGCTTGAGAATAGTGCACTCATGGTCCATGAAAAGCATGTTGTGTCTCTGATCATAAAATTAGGATACACTTAGTAGATTGTACCCAAGCTCCTTGATAAAGTTTACCTTTTCAATGTTGCGCTTACTATTTGTGTCCCTGCCCCTTCCATTAATGTAACCACCATCTCCACCAAAAGCAATTGGCCCTTCATTAATTTTCACAAAGTTTTGAAGCAAAGGGCCAATGCATGTCATGTGCCTGGAACAGCCACTATCAATGATCTATATATTTCTTTTGGTCTTTAGCTGTTCTTGTATGAAATAAGATGATTAGTTACATTTGAAAACCCAACCCTTGTTGGTCTTGGGCTTGTCAAAGTGAATTTCAAACAATGTAACAGTGATTGATCCTATATTTAGGCTTTGAGGATCATCAGTGTTTTTTCAAGAAGAACTTCAAGTCACATGGTCTTTCTTTATCTTCCACACCATCTTTGGAAGATTAGACTTGACCTTCAACACTTTGGAAGTTTTGACAACTTCGGAAGTTTTGGAGACTGGACCTTCAGAAGATTTATTTTCACTGCAGCAGGCTTTAGTACTTTGGAAACATTCCTTTCTTCCGAGACCAAATTTTCTTCAGAAGGCAAGTTTTTCAATTGTTTTCTTCATCACCTTAGAGCTTTCAAAGGAAACAAATTTTCCTTTTGAAGCTATCTTCTTCTTCATCTTCTCAAAAGGTTTTTCAGAGTCATATGGATAGTACTTTTAGGATTGTAGAGGCAATCCATGACAAGATGAGAAGTACTACCACAAATGATGCAGTCAACTGGCTTCGTTCTGAGAGTCTTCTTTTGAGTAGAAGGCTGAGCTTGATCACTTTCCACTTCTATCTTATCTTCACAGATGATGCAGCAAGCCTTTTAGGGTGAAGCTTGTTTTTGGAGCTGGATGGTTCAGACTGTGTAGCAGTGGTGCATAGCAGATCAGCCTTCTCTTTTTCGCAGGGATGAGTTGGACACAAACTTGAACTCTTGGTACTAGAGTTCATGGTTGAGTCTTCATTCTCCACCACTTCAAATCCTGTAGAGATAAACACTTGTTTCTTCTTGGAATTAAAAGTGGCCTTGATCTCTTGAGCCTTTTTTAATATTCTTTTGGCAACTCTAATCAAGTTCTTTCTCTTGGACATGGTCATCCTAGATTCTTTCCTCTCCTTAGGAAAATAGTGACCCTTCTTAGGATGACCTTCTTCACTCCTCTAAGATCCATCCTTCATTGTCTCCTCTTCATCCTCTTTAACAATAGGGTCTATAAGGGGATGCTCATCTTGACAAGTTCCACACCTTAGAGATCTTACAGATAGTAGAGTGTGTGGAGGATCTATCTCAGTAGATTCCAGTCCCTGCTTATTCTGATAACAAACTTTTGCATGCAAGGATGAGGATATTACGTTCTTGAAGGTCTTTTCTTCAAGAACATATTTTTCTACAATGGTTTTGTTGATCACAAGCTCAGTCTGGCACTCAGTTAACTTAGTGATGAGATTTTTTATTTGAGTCCTATAGTTGGTGCATTCATGCTTAAGAGTGGAAATGGTTTTCTCTAAATCTTCTATTTTAAATTTGTAATCATTTTCGGCTCTTTTAAAATAAGCTTTTAAGATGTTTAAGGACTCAAGATCAGATCTCATCTCTAAGTTATAGGTAATATATCTGTTAACTTTAGCAATACATTCAGATGTATAATGATGTTCCAAGTCTTCAAGAGTGAAAAGAAAGTTTCCACTACTTTCATCAGCAGACACAAAGGCTTGTGAAGAGCTTGTCTCTTGGAATGAGCTTTCTTGGATATAGCTCTCCTTTGGTGTCTCTATGAAGGTGATGAAAGGACCCTTTTGTGAGTTGTCAGGATAGCAAATAAGATGATGTTATGGTTCTCTTCAATCCCTTTCAACCACATGAAGGGCTGAACTTTGCTAATTGTTGGAGTTGCCAGATGGATTTTGCATGTTCATCTCCATATCCACTGAGTATACCATACAACTCAGAGAGAGTGAGGGTATTAAGGTTTTTAGTCCTTTTAATGACCACACAATAGTGTGTCCATTGTCTGGGAAGAGAAGACATGAACTTCCTTACAATGTCTCTGTTCTCAAGAGTTACTCCAACATCCATTAAAGTATCCATAATCTCAAGATACCTGAAGTATTATTGAGTCATGGTTTCACCAGGCTTGAAGGTGAAGTTCTCAAACTGCTACATCAAGAGGTTTTTCTTGTTCTCTTTTGCTTCATTGGATCCCTCATACATGAGCTTCACTGCTTCAGTGCATCCCATAGTTGCTTAGCAGTTTTGCACTTCTTAAAGCCTCTGTAGATATAGTTTGGAAGAGCAGTTTGGAGTGCGGTCATGGCTTTTTGATCTACATCAATCTTCTTTTGGTCTTCTACTAAGTAGTTAGCCACTTCCTTTGGTATCATGCCACCACCACCACCAGCTGAAGTGGTGCATGGTACATGAGGTCCTGAGACAACAGATCTCCACATCCTGGAGTCTTGAGACTTGATGAAGCCTTCCATTCTTTGACATCAAGTATCAAAGCCATCAGGAGTGATCAGTGGAGACTTTGTCATAGTACCAATTTCCATATCAGCCTTTGTGATAGCTACCATTTGAGTTGTTAAGTGCTTTGTGAAACTGGAAGGATTTAAGATAGTGAGATTCTACAATCAAGAGCCTGAATAGCTCTGATACCAAATGTAGGACCGTTTAAGGGATGATCAATACAATCAGTCTCACAATGAGAAGAGTGTTAGAACACTTAACAGATCAAATAGGAAACCACGTTTTAGTAAATGATACTAAGAACACAAAGTAATAAGATGTTGATATGTTTTGTCCTTGAGTGATGCACAGGATTCTTTGTTATAGAGATAGCACTCTTGTTGTCTTTGTGGATGGGAGTCTCCTTGAAGTTGAATCCATAGTCCAACATCTGATTATGAATTCAAAAAACTTGAGCACATCAGCCAGCAACAGCAATGTATTCAGCTTCAGCAGTTGATGCTGATACACAGGATTGTTTCTTGCATTGCCATGAGACTATCCTTCCACCAAGGAATTAACATCCCCAGATGTATACTTTGTAGTTATGTTGCAGCCACCATAGTCACTATCTGTATAGGCATACAAATTTAAGTCAGAATTCTTTGAACACTAAAGGCCTAATTTAGGAGCACATTTGAGATATCTAAGAATTCTCTTAACACAACCAGATGTGACATCTTGGGGTTGGCTTGATATCTTACACATATATATGTAGCAAACATGATATTAGGCCTGCTGGCTGTGAGGTACATAAGAGACCCGATCATAGCCATATAAAAATGTTCATCTACATACTCCCCCTCAAGATCAGGTCTAAGGAAGTGGTTTCTGGCTATGCGTGTCTTTGCAACCTTACATTCTGTCAAGTTGAATCTTGTAAGTATTTCTTGCACATACTTTGACAGACTTATCAATGTCAACCTGCTTCACGTGAATCCCTATAAAGAAATTCAGTTCCCCCATGGCACTCATTTCAAATCTGTTCTTCATCGGCTTCTCAAAGTCTTTGCAGAGCTTTGGATTATTTGACCCGAAGATAATGTCATCTACATAAACTTGAAAGAGCATCAAGTCATTCCCTATTCATTTGATGAAGAGTGTTTCATCTATAGTACCTCTCTTGTAGACATGCTGACAGAGATACTGAGATATTGTCTCATACCACTTCCTTGGAGCTTGGTGCAGCTCATAAAGAGCTTTATCTAACTGGAAAATATAATCAGGATGATCTGGGTCTATAAATCCATGTGGTTGTTTGACACAAACCTCCTCATCTGTGTATTCTATTCCCTCTTATTGTGTGTATCCTTGAACAACTAGTCTGGCCTTATTCTTTATGACAAGTCCTCTATCATACTTCTTGTTTCTAAAAATCCACTTGGTTCTTATGTTAGTTTTCTCTTGAGGAAGAGGACCTAGGTTCAAAACCTTTTTTCTTTTAAAATTGAAGCATCTCCTCTTGCATTGATTCAACCCAATTTCCATCCTTCAAACCCTCATCCAATTTCTTTGGCTCTATCTAGGACAAGAAGCAAGAGTATAAACAAACATTTTTGTCATGGATTTGTCCTCTTGTTCTCACCCCTGTGTCAACATTTCTAATTATGTTTGTGGTGGAGTATGACTTGTGGATCCTAAGTTAAGGGACCACAACAATTTGATTGGACAAATATAAATTTGAAGTTTAGATCTGGCAATAAAGTGTTACCCATCACATCAGCACACTAATCAAGAGAAGCTTGATCCAATGAGTGTGTGATATCATTGATGTTATCTTTAATGGAATGGTTATCAGCATCAAGGAAATCTTGATCACTATCACCATCTATATTTCCTCCTACATTTGAAGCTCTTTCATTTGAGTTTTGTGCCCTTGAGCTGGAATTTATAGGCACCTCAGATGTATCAGCTGGATTTGTCATGGTTGTGCTAATAGGAACTCCATCTGCAGGGTTAGTTACCCTTGGAGCTGAAGTAGTATTCTTTCTTGGTCTTCTTAGCTCAAATCTTGGATCAGGATCTCCTGTTGATAAGTTACACGTAGATCCTGAAACATTCTCACAAGACTTGTTAAAACAATTGTAACTAAATCAAGATCAAATAGCCAATTAGGAGCAGAACCTTTCACAAAGGGAGTGTGCTTATTGAAGGTCACATTGGCTTACTCTTCAACTACTCTAGTTCTGAGATTGTATACTCTATTATCCTTAGCTTGGTAAGAGTATCCAATAAAGTGTCCATCATCTGATTTCTCAACGAATTTGGCTACTTGATCTTTGGTATTCAAGATGGTTCAAGGACATCTAAATGATCTGAGGAAACCAATGAAAGGTCTCCTTTTGTGCCATCTTTCATAACGAGTCTCACTGTGAGTCTTAACTACTAAAACTTTATTTTGCACATAGGAGGCAGTGTTGACTGCCTCTGCCTAGAGGGTGATGGGCATTTTAGAGTCAAATAACATGATTCTTGCAACTTCAATAAGTGTCTTGTTTTTTCTCTCAACAACACCATTTTGTTGAGGAGTCCTAGAAGCACTATATTGTCTTTCAATACTCTTTTCATCACAAAATATGTCAAGGATTTGGTTTTTGAATTAAGTTTCTTTATCACATCTTATGGTCTTGACCTTGTTATCACATTGATTCTTAATTTTCAGAATTAAGTTCTTCAAGATCTTAGTAGATTTATTCTTAGTTCTAAGGAAGAAGATGTAGGACCGTTTAAGGGATGGCCAATACACTCTTGCAGGACTTTTTTTAACTGGGGAGATGGTAGGAGCATGCTTGTACAGCTTTTTCTACCTTCTTTCTTCCTTAATCTTGAGGAGCAACTCTACTTCCTCTGCCTCCTTCCTCTCCTTAGACATTTCCTTGTCTGTCAGTTCATTTAATTCCTCTAAGGGGAGAGATATAATCTCATCTATGTCAAAGTTCTTGGTCCACAAGTAGTTTATCCTAGCTGCTCTCAACTTATCATTTTGAGTATTGGTCTATGAGCAGCCCTGATAGCAGCTTCCATGAAGCTTGAGGACCCAGTTGAACTTTCTCCCCTTAGCTTCCTCTTCCTCTCTCTCTCTCTCTCTCCTCCTCCTCAATCTCCTCAGGAGTCAAAATCCTTTTCTCTTTGTCACCCAAAGACCTTTGCAAGATAGGGTGGAGAGAGCTTTGGCCTTCATTGTTTGATGTAGCGGTCAGACTCTGGCCAGAGAAAGGCTGTAAAGCACCTTCACCAACTAGTACCTCATTGAGGGAAATGGGTGATGAAGAAATTCATGTCTCAAGGTTCACATGTTCAACTACTAGGCCTTCAGTCAAGGTTTCCACTTCGAAGCTAATCTTAGGGTCCATCCCATAATTAGAATCTCAGATTGACGAGATGGAGCAGGCATAGCTCTGGGTATACCCTCCTCAAACAGATGTTGTATGAGTGATTCCACATCAATATGAACTTGAGGAGGTTGCTGAGTATGGACAATTGCAAGTGAGGGTGGTGAATCCTCTATGTCCGTACCCTGTGAAGAACTCTCAGGTTCTGTGATTGCTGAAACTTTCTCCCCCTTTTTGGTAGCATCACCCACTTGCATAGGTCAGCTAGGAGTTAGGTATATCACATCCATAGGTTCTTGTGTTCCTGGATGAGCTCTTCTTAAAGGTCTCCTAGCTAGTTTTTCCTTGAGATAAGAAATCTGAAGTTGCTGATCATTGACCCTATTTTGTAAGGTAGTCATTTAAAGTTCTAAGTGACTAACCTTTGAGGCTAAATAGGTGCAGGGTTTTAGAAAGTTTTTTCACCTTTAGACTCATGTTCCCCTCATCTTCATCAGAATAATCATGGGGGGATGAAATAATAGGACCAAAGTCTTCTCTCTCACCACCAGCATAGTGTTCTTGGCTGCTGGATTTCCCCTGCTCACCGACAACTTCAGGTGAAGTGTCAATGGACTGGGTTGCCATGGTTGAGGCCTAATGATATAATCACTTGCAGAAGTGAGAGCCTCTTCCATATAGACCTCCTAAACAGGTTCAGGAAGATCCACCTCAGTAATGGGTGAATGATGTGGGCTAGACATGGGAGAGACAGAAGTACTCATCTCTCTTTGAGTAGGGGAGGAGAAGAGAGACTCATGGTACTCACTGAATCCCATGTCTTCATCATCATATAATTCTAGGTTGGGTATTGGTTGCTTGAGATCAAGAGGCTAAGGATGGTAGCTTTCCCTTGAAGGTTGTTCACTAGAGTTTTGAGAGTCTGAGTGAAGGCTTAAAGTTGTTTGGCTAATGAGCTCATCAGGATGAGCATGAGGAACCTCAGTACTAATTCTTTGTCAGATGGGAGTGGTTTTATTCTCAGTAGAAGTGGGAGCTCCAATGTTCACTTCTTCCAGTATTGGTTGTGATATGGGGGCTTGCACAAGCTTAAGATCTTGTGAAGGGATTCGTTTGGATTTTCTCTGATAGGTGTGGATGATCTGTGTCTGTTTTTGTGGTTGTGAAGTAGAAGGTGTGGGTTCAACACTAGCTTGTGTTGCTAGGTTGTCACCTTGAGCAATGAGCTCTAACATGTTTAATGTTCATACATATGTACCTAGATCCTGATATAAATGTAATTTGTCTTGATTGTCTTACACTTATGTAATGTTTGGGTTATTAATGAAATGAGAATGTTTAATATTTCATTAATGAGTTGATATTGACTTGATTAAATAGGTTTGTGATTGTTTGAATTGATACACATAATGTTATATTAATAACTTCATTCAAACTTGGTTAAGTGAAGCTCACATGCGTCCGACTGGACCATGCGCCCCAATAGTGGTCATGCGTCCGAATGGCCATGCGACCGAGTGTCCATGCGCCTAAACAGTCCATGCGTCTGAACAACTTCATGCGACTGACTCAGTCGCACGACTAAACACTCAGTCGTGCGAATGGATCAGCTGCATGGCTCAATCGCACGACTGAACCATACTAATGGTTCAGTCGCCCGAATGAGCAACCCTAACCTATAAATACCACCTAATTCGTGGAAAAACGTAAGCATTCTTTCCAATTCGACTCCAGATGTACCCTATCCGTCCAAAAGCCTCTATGTTCATACTCCAAGTTCATAGAACGCTGTAGATCGATTCCTAATCGATTCTTGACGTTAGATTCAATACGTTATTGTTTCTACGTGCGTTCTCACTGATTGGATCGCCAATCAAATAGGATTCCGCACTATTTGGTTTGGTTAACACGTTAATCAGTTGGTGTTTTGTTCAAATACCAGATCCTAACAAGTGGTATCAGAACTTTCGCTCTTGATTACGTGTGATTCAATCGATTTTGATACAAAAGTTGTGTTTTTTCACTAAAAACACAATTTTTTTGTGTCAAACGTTGTCTTGGACGTCCCGTGCTCATAAAGTTTTGGTTTCCCCGGCATAAGGCGATTAGAGTTGGTGAAAGTTTGGGTTTTTTATGGCCAAAACTCGTTAAACCTAGAAATTTTCGAAATCTAGCAGCTTCAGTCGCACGATTGACTCAATCGTACGACTGCACTTCATTCGCATCCCTCAGACGTACGATTGGACTCAGTCGTATCTTCATTCGTACGACTAAGCAGACCGCTCGCATTGTTCATCCGCATCAGTTTCATTCGCACGACTGGACCAATCGCTTAGTTCAGCCGCACGATTGAACCAGTCGCATAGTTCATTCGCACAACTCCAATCGCACTAGTGAAACAGATTGTTTAAGAGTCTTAAAGTTAATCGAGATGGAGGATCGGTTTTCAGCGTTTACAGCCGGGAAGGACTCACGTATTCAGAACATACTACTACTGTAAGGCCCCGTTCCCGGTACGCTTACAGTTGGTCATTCATCGCACTCAAAACATATATTTACATTTTCATTTCATAAATAGTTGCAGCGGAAACATTAAAAAACATAATTTCATTCCATCAAAATACTTTTGCACAATAGTACAATCGTCTTTTTAACAATATCATGACACATTTATTACAAAAGCATTAAACATAAAGATGCCATCCAAAATGCGCTGAGTAGCCGCCCCGTGCCATCCTCAGCAACATACCTGCCAACTGGAAAGACATCAAAGTCAGCGTTGCTGAGTGAGTTCTAGTTTTATAATAAAACTTACTTTTCTTTCATAAAACTGTTCTTTACTTTCTTTAATAAAAACATTCGCTACATACATGCGTTCACACATCATACATACATACAGATAATATCATTATTATCTTCGTCATTACGTTCATTACATTCATCATTCATCATACATCATTATCTTTCACTTCTTTCTAGATCCTGTCAGGCTTTACCCTCTTCATGGCACACAGCCACGATTATTGAGGTTGAATGACAAGGATCCCATTTCATACATTATTAGGATATTCCATTTCGTTCATTTCATACATTCATTCTTTCATTCATCTCTTTACTCATTACCCTTCCTTACTCGAATCTTGTCTTATGCAATATCCCCGACTCATGCTCGAAAGCTGATGATGTGCCGGGACCTGCTCACAAGCCCCCGACTCATGTCCGAAGACTGACACAACACCGGGATACGCGACAAAGATCCCATACGAGTCAATCACAGGGATTGAACTCCATCCGAGGCTGTTGCAACACCAAGTCGCTCACCTCAATAGCCATCTCAATGAATGTACGCTATCCGAGTCTTTTGCACCCCTAGGGTTGCTCACCTCATTGCCCATCACGATAGCAAGCTATCCGAGTCTTTTGCAACAACAAGGTTGCTCACCCCAAGGCAACATCACGATAGCGCGTACTCGAGTCTTTTGCAACGACCGGGTTGCTCACCTCATACATATGCATGGCTTCATGCTACACCCCCGGAGTTATGCGTAACCCGGGTAACCATCATACATTACACCCCCAACATTATGGGTACTACACCCCCACCGAAGTGGGTACATCACCCCCACCGAAGTGGGTACATCACCCCCATCAATATGGGTACATCACCCCCATCAACATGGGTACATCATCGAAGGTCAGCCACAAAGACTGGAACCCTTGTGTGCACACTATAGACTAGCTGAACCTCTCACGGTTGAGCCTAAGGCATTAGAGCCGTGCACTTCACTTCGCTTCACATACATACCTCACACGATTTCATTCATTCATTAATGCATGCATTCATTCATTACGTTCCTCTTTTCTTTATCTTTCACTTTACGTTACATAATACTTTCATTTCATTCATTAACGTTCAACGCAAAGACATAGAAAGATAATCATACATAGCAAGGAACACAACATAAACATAAACATACAACATCATCATACTTACGCATCAATCATACATCACATCACGCACATCATACATACTATGCATCACACGCACCGCCATGCCTAACATAACACATAACATCATGCATATTATCATCATCTCCATCAACATCTACATCACAATCTCATCATCCTGCGTTACCTTATACCGTCCATGCCCTTCACATCATCGAGGAATTCCATCCCGGCTATCATCTCTGAACACTTAGGCGAATGGGCCTCTATGCGAATGGACCCTATGCGAATGGACTATGGGCGAATGGACCTCTATGCGAATGGACTCCCAGTCGCATTACTCTCATGCGTATGGCCTTCAGTCGCATGACTTCAGGCGTATGGGCTTCAGTCGCATACTCCTTATACGAATGAACCTCAGTCGCATGGCCTCCAGGCGCCTGGACTTCAGTCGCATAACCTTCGTGCGAATGAACCTCAGTCGCACCATCTCTCAATCGCATGACTCCCAAGCACATGAACTTCAATCGCATGACCATCATGCGTATGGACTTCAGTCGCATAGGTTGAGCCAAAATACGTCAGTGCAGACCAGAAATCAGTTGTACTCAGCTGATTATGCCTCGGTAATGGAAAAAGGATACATTCACGACGGTGCTTATCGTTGTTTTGTCTCGCAGGTTGAGCCAAAATACGTCAGTGAAGCACTGAATGATAAGGCATGGGTGAGTGCCATGCAAGAAGAACTTCTTCAGTTCAAGAAGTTAGGTGTATGGACTCTGGTAGATAGACCTAAAGGTGCTAAGGTTATTGGCACCAAATGGGTCTTGAAATGGAAGAAGGATGACCAAGGCGTCATTATCAGGAACAAGGCTCGACTGGTAGTTCAGGGATTTCGACAAGTCGAGGGCATTGATTATAATGAAGTATTTGCACCCGTGGCAAGGATGGAAGCCATCCGCATCTTTCTTGCCTATGCATCGTATATGAAGAATAAAGTTTATCAATTAGATGTGAAGAGTGCATTCCTTCATGGTGAAATCCAAGAGACAGTGTATGTCAGCCAACCCGAGGGATTTGAAGATCCTTATCATCGGGACAGAGTTTACAAACTCGACAAGGCTTTATACAGGCTTCATCAAGCTCCAAGGGTCTGGTATGAGAAACTTTCAACTCATCTTGTGAAACACGGCTTTCGCAGGGGAGTCATTGACTGCATACTATTTATCAAAGAAAAAGATGGAGACTTATTGCTAGTACAGATCTATGTAGATGACATAATTTTCGGTTCAAAGAACGAAGAATTATGCAAAGAATTTGAAGCAGTAATGAAGGCGGAGTTTGAGATGAGTGCTATGGGGGAGATGAAATTCTTTCTCGGGTTACAGGTGGATCAGACACCCAAAGGAATTTTCCTACATCAGACCAAGTATGTAGGAGACATTCTCAGTCGGTTTGACATGGAGAATGCTTCTGCAGCTGGGACTCCACTTGCTACAAACCATGATATAGCACCCGATGAAAATGGAGATCAGGTCGATGCAACCATGTACCGAGGAATGATTGGATCTCTCATGTACCTCACTGCCTCAAGACCTGACATCATGTATGCTACATGTCTATGTTCTAGATATCAGGCTAAGCCAAAGGTTAACCATCTGATTGGGGTTAAAAGGATATTTCGTTATCTGAAGGGCACACCCACACTTGGGTTGTGGTATCATCATGATGATGATTTTGAGCTTACGGCGTATAGTGACTTGGATTACGGGGGCTGCAAGATGAATTACAAGTCTACGTCAACAGGGTGTCAATTCTTTGGGAGGAGATTAGTGACCTGGCAGTGTAAGAAGCAGACCTCGGTTGCATTGTCAACCTGTGAAGCCGAATACGTTGCTGCTGCAAGTTGCTGTTCACAAATCATTTGGATTCAACCGCAAATGTGGGACTACAGTTTAAATTTCTCTTCTACTCCTATTTTTGTTGATAACTCTGCTGCAATTGCAGTAACTAAAAATCCGGTACAACATCCTAAGACCAAACATATGTATAAAGTATCATTTTATACGTGACTATTTTGAAAAGAATTTAATCGATGTGGTAAAAATAAATACTTATTTTCAACGCGCTGACCTCTATACAAAGGCTTTTGACAAACCGCGTTTTCTATTTCTGTTAGAGGTCAACGGCGTTAAAAAGAAAAGTGATGTCATTCCAGATGATGACCATGTGTGGTCCGATGCAGTTTAGTCTAATTTTTAATTTTTTTTTCTTTTTATTTCCTTTATTTATTCTATTTTCTGTTTAAATTAAATACATGTTATTTAGCTGTCTATTAAAATCCTAAAAATGTAAATCGTTACGATTTTAGAATTTTAGGGGGAGAATAGGTCAGCCAGTAACATTAAAAAAACGAGGAAGAAGGAGAGGTTAGCTGATAGAAGGTAGATCGTATCTATGATACCGATTCAAATACTTTGGAAAATGATAGTACACAGGAACAAATCAAGTGGGACTTTAAATTTTAATTTAGACAAGATGCAAAAATCAAAGTATTAGTCTGTGTAGTCTGAGCAATATAAAAGGAAATATGATAGAAAAACTGGTAACTACTAAGGTATCACAACGAAAGTAGACCTACAGGTTGCTAGACCATAGATGATATGTCGGCAGATTCAACACAATAGATGATTAGACCTGACTGGTGATCTCAAGATCAAACTAAGTTGTTCAACTAACTGTGGGCTCCCATCTTATCACTAGTTAACACAATCAACAATATTCCAATAAGGGGTAAAGAGCAAATAAACGCCACAAATGTGAGCGGATGACCATAACTAGATCAAAGCACGAAAAAAATGAAAAGCTAACGCTATCAAGCTAATAACTCATGTTGTTGGTGCGTTATGTGCAAAAGAGAAATAAAAATGCTCTAACAAGAAGATAGATTGTGTGCCTCTCTGCTGTGCGATGGCACTGACCTGAGGATAAGCATAACCTAGATATTCTAGAATTCATTGTTGTTTGCTGCCTCTCTGTTGTGCGATGGCACTGACCTGAGGATTGGCTTCTCTTTGAAAGCTCTAAGAATAGTCTCTTCTTGTCAAAATACCCGTAGACCGCTCAAAAGCTCCTGAGGAATGTTGATTACCATATAAGCGTGGGATCCACAAATGTTGGTTGAAATAATTAAACCTTAAACTATCACCAATCTGTGTCAAAAGTCTGTGTATGGATTTAAGAGGACAAATATACTGAAAATCATCATGGCTACAATTCTTGAAAGTCCAAATCAATGTGGGAATCTAATACTACCAGTATGATTTCCTAAATTTGCTAACGTCTCTGGATGAACACCAAGAAGTGAGCATCAAAAGGTTTTGATAACTTGTCCCAAATGATTTGATTTGCCTGTATGATTCCAAAATTGAATTGGTCCAGTTATGGTCAAACTAAATTGAAGCTGCCTATTCCGGAACCGAATCCAGTAGATTTCTATCTTAGGATTTACCTCTCACAAAAAGTCAAAAACAAGTTTAATTTTTGTACTTTAGTTTAATTTTCTATTTATTTAGTCAATTCAGTTTGTTTGATATCGGACTACATCATGGAATTCAGTAAGGGAGTAAATCACCTAAAAGGGTCATGTCTGAGGTGACCACATGTGTTTTCAAAAGATAAATGGGTCACGTCTGAGGTGACAAAGTGTGTAAAAGGATCACGTATGAGGTGATCAACAGTTTTTTAAGTTAAAATGATCATGTCTGAGATGATCAAATGCTTATAATGTTAATTCTACAGTTTAAAATGGTTTAAATGTCAAATGGTAAGAAATGCAGAAAATTTCATAAGTATGACCCAGTCGCACGACTGGACCATGAGTTTGGGCCAATCGTACAAATGGACCACACTCATGCCTTCTATAGCCGAATGGACATGAGTATGGACCATTCAACCGAATGGCCTATACGAATGACCCAGTCGGACGATTAAGAGCGAGCGAATGAATAAGTCGCACGACTGAACTCTAGTCGGACGACTAAAGGGGGGCGACTGAACCAATCGCACGACTGAGGCCCATTCGCCCGAATGAAATGAGCGTATGAGCCCAGTCATACGATTGAATTCAGGTTTAGTATAAATAGAGGGGGAGTCGGTCGCAGAGACTCATCACTCCCAAATTTGCCCTAATTCGCACGACTTAGCGTTACTCTGCCCAATTTTCATTTGATTACTAAAAATCCTTGATTGTTGTGTACTGACTCTCTGCACTGATTCTACAGGTATATTACGGTGAAAATCCATCAGTTCCTCATTCAATTTGAGACCAAATCTGGAAAATCGGACCCATTCAAAAAAGAACCGAAACATGTTTGGACAAATCACCTAACGAAACTAAGTAAACTAATGAAATCAAAGTTGTTAGGTGATAAATTAAAGGATTGCAAGTCTAATGAACCAGAACGCGACGTCTAAACTTAAAAAAATTGGTGAAAATTGAATTTGAATTGAACAGTCAGAAACTCATGCGAATGGACAGGTTGATGAACTTCAGTCGCACGACTGAGGTGTGCGAATAGCTAAACCGCACGACTGAACCATGCGTATGAGTTCAGTCGCACGATTGGTGTAAACGCATGAGTTTACATACGTATGAGTCTAGTCGCACACTCAGTCATACATATGTGGTCATTCGCACGACTAGATCTCAGTCGCACTGCTCATTCGCACAACTTGATCTCAGTCGCACAGCCTCATTCGCATGACAAAAAAGAATATTTTCAAGTCCAAATGATTCAAGATATTTTTAGCCAACAAATACTAATGTTTATATTCATTGTGTAACAGATAGCGAGTCGCTGGACCATGAGTACTAAGCACAACATTTGTGCTCATCTGGATCTGACATCCAGAAATGCTTCAGACTTTTCTGGCATTATCACATTTCTGAGGAGATCGAGGATTACTCATGCTATATCTGCTTCATGTACACCGTATCGCTCTATTCAGCAGGCCTTCTGGGAAGGTGCAGTCGTTGACAGATCTTTTGAGTCTTATTGTATCAGGAGTACTATTTTTGGAGAGGCCATTGAGATCACGGAGGAGGATCTCAGGATTGTGCTGCAGTTTGGGGACGATTCTGACTGTCCCACTAGACTACACCCCCTTACTGTCAGAGGATGTTTCCTACGAGCTAAGTACTCTAGGGACATCAACGCAGGGGTGCTCAACAAGAGCAACCTGTGTCCCCAGCTCAAGTACCTCGCTCATGTGCTGCTGAAGCGCATAGCGTCTATGAAGGGAGGATTTGATGAGCTGTCGGATCAGATCCAGAACGCATATGTAGCGTTGGTGCTGAACCATCTGTTCAGCTTCTCCAGGATGATCTTCACCTACTTGGTGGAGAATATTGAGGGGAAAGGGAAGGAGGGCTTCTTCATGTACCCTCGATTCATGCAGATGATTATTGACCAGAAGCTCCCGTCCTTGCCGAAGGGGAAGGAAGATGTCGTGGTGCTTGAGGTGATGGATGATACCACCTTTGGCAGGATGAAGGTGTACACGGGGAAGCAGGTGAAACCCCCTGTCAGGTGACTGTTTGGGCATCTGGCCCGTGAGGATTATGTGACGCCAGCTCGGAGGAAGTGGTGCCACGATGACAGTGACTCGGACGTTGAGCAGATTGCTCTACCCTCCAATGACTCCGATGACGATGATCATGATGCTGATCAGGGAGGAGATGTTCAGGGTGGCCCCGAAGCAGCTCCTGTTCACCCTGATTTCCAAATGGAAGAGGAGGAGGAGTCAGATGAAGAACCTCTGGTACGAACGGTGGGCAGCAAGGTGGTTGCCACTGAGAGAGGTATTAGGGTGGTTGGTGGACGCCAAGGGGAGTCCGGGGATACTGCAATTGCTGATACAGATCCATCATATACTCCGGACCCACCCAGCAGCCAAGGGGGAGCATCCTCCTCAAAGGGAACTAGGAAAAAGAGGATGGCTCAGCCTCATGGCATGAAGAGCAAGAGAAGAAGATTTACCTTGATCACCACCACAGCCACCACCACAGCCACCACCACAGCTACCACCACCACTACCACACCCTCTATCACTATCACCACACCACCCACCACTACATACATCCCATCTACCACCATATCTACCACACCCAATCCACTACCACTATCATCTAGACCTAACCCAATCTTCACCACTACCACCACCACCACCACTAGCCACCAAGCCGGGCCATCATCACATCCCACCCATCTATATGGATCACCTTTACCTCCCAGCGGGGTAGAGGAACAGCTCTCAGCACTGAACCGTATGGTGCTGAGGCTGCTAGCAGCCGATGACGAGAAGACAGCTCAGATTCGTCAGTTGGTAGATCTTACAGCTGCACAATCTCAGAAGATTTCTCAGCAGGCTCAGCTAATTGAGCAGCAGGCACAGCAAATAGCTGCTCAGAGCCAAGAGATTGCACAACTCCAGGAGCATAAAGTCATATCAGCAAAGAAGATTGAGGAGTTGGAGGATGCCAAAAAGACTATCATGCTCAAGCTCAAAGGAACTAAAGATGAGCCTCTGAAGATAAAGGAAAGAGATGGTGATGACGATGGTGATGACGATGATGAAGATGAGGATGAGGATGAAGATGAAGATGAAGATAGTGATGATGATGAAGCGAATGATAAAGAAAAGACAGAGGAAAGGCAGAATGATGATGATGATGAAGGAGGAGATGCAGCTGCATCTGCCTCAGCTCAGGGTCAAGAAAGACGTTCGAAGAGAAATCAAGACCAACGAGCTTCTTCTTCTACCTCACCCACTGATGAGCCAGCTATTCAAGACAAAAGTAATGATTAGACGTTTATGTATTTGATAGCTTTTGTACTTGAATCATGTATTAAACTTATGTACATAATGTTTATATAATGTTAATGTATTTCTATTTTGAGTATTAACTAATGTTTGATGTGTTACATGTTTAAATCAAGCAGATCCAAACTTTCAATGGGACGAATATGATGTTGCTCCCCTTCAGCAGGTCAAGACTCAACTGACTATGATTCTTGATCTGCAAGGGATCGTCAGGAGATCAGTGAGTTATACCTCTGAAGAGGGGGAAATAATTCATGATCTTACAAATGAGCAACTGGCTGAAATGTTCAAGCTGAATCCTGATGAGATAATCAAGGATGCTCCATATTTTGAGTCTACCAGTAACGAAGAGCTGAACGACATTGATGAGATAGAAATCGAGGATGTCACAGTAGAGCATTATCCTGAGTACGCTGACAACGAGGGAAATGTGGTTCCCAATCTGGGTGAATCCCTACTTAGTGATACATTCGAGATATTGGATCAGATGGAGCAAGAGTCTGAGAAAATTGAAGAACAAGCCCAAGCCTCAAATGCCGATGTTGATATTAGAAAGGCTGAATGGGCTGCATGTTTCGAGGAAATCCGAGCCCAACGCGCCGCTCCTAAACAGAATGTCTACACCAAACTCTACAAAATGAAGAAACATCACAAGGTGTCAGGCAAGATTATTGCGTGGGCATATTTTGAGGATCTTAACGTTTATGCCATAAAGAGGGAGAAGGGCATTGAGTACTTTAGATTCCCACATGATCTAAAGACTCTACCTGGTTTTGAGCTCAACCAGCTGGCTAAATTGAAGCTACTATATGCTGACCCGAGAAAAATGTCAGGCTGGTTTGAGGCTGCCCTGAAGAAAGAGTACCACACCAGGTGGGTCAACTTCAAACCTCAACAACCTACAAGGTATATCAGACGTTATGAAGTTGATCCCATAACTGGTAAGCCCAAGATAGTGCTGAAGTGGAGTCCCCCAAGAACAATGTCAAGAATCCCTCTCAGGGAAATGCCACAGGACTTCACTCCACACTTTAAATGGTGGTACTATGATTGGAGAACAGGGGAGGCGGTCATAGTTCTGAATAAAGAGGGAAAAATGGATACCATCAGGGTGTTTGACCCGATGTGGCTCACTAACTTGTCTGCTGATGATGTATACACATTATACAAGTGGCCACTATTCTATGACACGCAAGATATTGTACAAGCCCTCCAATTCCAAAATGCCATACGACTCTGCTTTGCGTTTGAGATACACGCAGGAGTCACAAGAGAGGAGAAGTACAAGAAGTTTGAAGAGGTGATGCAGAAGGTAAGACATTAGATAGATCTAGGTCCAAGGGGGAGTTTGTTGATACATATGTACCTAGATCCTGATATGAATGTAATATGTCTTGATTGTCTTACACTTATGTAATGCTTGGGTTATTAATGAAATGAGAATGTTTAATATTTCAGTAATGAGTTGATATTGACTTGATTATATAGGTTTGTGATTGTTTGAATTGATACACATAATGTTATATTAATAACTTCATTCAAACTTGGTTAAGTGAAGCTCACATGCGTCCGACTGGACCATGCACCCCAACAGTGGTCATGCGTCCGAATGGCCATGCGACTGAGTGTCCATGCGCCTAAACAGTCCATGCGCCTGAACAACTTCATGCGACTGACTCAGTCGCACGACTGAACACTCAGTCGTGTGAATGGATCAACCGCATGGCTCAATCGCACGACTAAACCATACTAATGGTTCAGTCGCCTGAATGAGCAACCCTAACCTATAAATACTACCTAATTCGTGGAAAAACGTAAGCATTCATTCCATTTCGACTCAAGACGTACCCTAGCCGTCCAGAAGCCTCTAAGTTCATATTCCAAGTTCATAGAACACTGTAGATCGATTCCTAATCGATTCTTGACGTTAGATTCAATATGTTATTGTTTCTACGTGCGTTCTCATTGATTGGATCGCCAATCAAATAGGATTCCGCACTATTTGGTTTGGTTAACACGTTAATCAGTTGGTGTTTCGTTCAAATACCAGATCCTAACAAGTTTATGATGTTGCTCCCCTTCAGCAGGTCAAGACTCAACTGACTATGATTCTTGATCTGCAAGGGATCGTCAGGAGATCAGTGAGTTATACGCCTGAAGAGGGGGAAATAATTCATGATCTTACAAATGAGCAACTGGCTGAAATGTTCAAGCTGAATCCTGATGAGATTATCAAGGATGCTCCATCTTTTGAGTCTACCAGTGACGAAGAGCTGAACGACATTGATGAGATAGAAATTGAGGATGTCACAGCAGAGCATTATCCTGAGTACGCTGACAACGAGGGAAATGTGGTTCCCAATCTGGGTGAATCCCTAGTCAGTGATACATTCGAGATATTGGATCAGATGGAGCAAGAGTCTGAGAAGATTGAAGAACAAGCCCATGCCTCAAATGCCGATGTTGATATCAGAAAGGCTGAATGGGCTGCATGTTTCGAGGAATTTCGAGCCCAACGCGCCGCTCCAAAACAGAATGTCTACACCAAACTCTACAAAGTGAAGAAACATCACAAGGTGTCAGGCAAGATTATTGCGTGGGCATATTTTGAGGATCTTAACGTTTATGCCATAAAGAGGGAGAAAGGCATTGAGTACTTTAGTTTCCCATATGATCTAAAGACTCTACCTGGTTTTGAGCTCAACCAGCTGGCTAAATTGAAGCTACTATATGCTGACCCGAGGAAAAAGTCAGGCTGGTTTGAGGCTGCCCTAAAGAAAGAGTACCACACCAGGTGGGTCAACTTCAAACCTCAACAACCTACAAGGTATATCAGACGTTCTGAAGTTGATCCCATAACTGGTAAGCCCAAGACAGTGCTGAAGTGGAGTCCCCCAAGAACAATGTCAAGAATCCCTCTCAGGGAAATGCCACAGGACTTCACTCCACACTTTAAATGGTGGTACTATGATTGGAGAACAGGGGAGGCGGTCATAGTTCTGAATAAAGAGGGAAAAATGGATACCATCAGGGTGTTTGACCCGATGTGGCTCACTAACTTGTCTGCTGATGATGTATACACATTATACAAGTGGCCACTATTCTATGACACGCAAGATATTGTACAAGCCCTCTAATTCCAAAATGTCATACGACTCTACTTTGCGTTTGAGATACACGCAGGAGTCACAAGAGAGGAGAAGTACAAGAAGTATGAAGAGGTGATGCAGAAGGTAAGACATTAGATAGATCTAGGTCCAAGGGGGAGTTTGTTGATACATATGTACCTAGATCCTGATATGAATGTAATATGTCTTGATTGTCTTACACTTATGTAATGCTTGGGTTATTAATGAAATGAGAATGTTTAATATTTCATTAATGAGTTGATATTGACTTGATTATATAGGTTTGTGATTGTTTGAATTGATACACATAATGTTATATTAATAACTTCATTCAAACTTGGTTAAGTGAAGCTCACATGCGTCCGACTGGACCATGCGGCCCAAGAGTGGTCATGCGTCCGAATGGCCATGCGACTGAGTGTCCATGCGCCTACACAGCCCATGCGCCTGATCAACTTCATGCGACTGACTCAGTCGCACGACTGAACACTCAGTCGTGCGAATGGATCAACCGCATGGCTCAATCGCACGACTGAACCATACTTATGGTTCAGTCGCCCGAATGAGCAACCCTAACCTATAAATACCACCTAATTTGTGGAAAAACGTAAGCATTCATTCCAATTCGACTCCAGACGTACCCTAGCCGTCCAGAAGCCTCTAAGTTCATACTCCAAGTTCATAGAACGCTGTAGATTGATTCCTAATCGATTCTTGACGTTAGATTCAATACGTTATTGTTTCTACATGCGTTCTCACTGATTGGATCGCCAATCAATTAGGATTCCGCACTATTTGGTTTGGTTAACACGTTAATCAGTTGGTATTTCGTTCAAATACCAGATCCTAACATTTAGGACAAGGGCTGTTTCTACCCCAGAGAAGCCAATAGTTGTCTTCTTCATGGTTTTAATGATGCCAGGCTTCATCAGTCCCCATTCAAGAATATTATCCGTTCCCCTCAACTGTGAGCTCAGTTCATAGTTGAGAATGTGTTGAATATATCTAGGGAACATGTAATACTCTAAGGAGTCTAAACTAGCAAGTAAATTGGTATACACAAATTATGAGTACCTGAATTTGACCCACTGGACCATTCCATGTACTTGAAGGAGAGATCATCAATCTGGTCCCATCCTCTATGCTTGTTGGACAAGCTGTGGATGACCGCATAAAGTAGGTACTTCCATTGAGATGAGACCTTCCCTTTCCTGAAGGTCTTTACAGAGAAATCTCCTTCGTAGCACATCTACTCAAATGAGTGGTTTACAAAAGCTTTGGGAAAAGACAATTCACCTTCTATATCATCCAGGTGAAGGTGTGTGTTGATGATGGCTGGAGTGATATAGATTGTCCTCCCCTGCACTGTACAGACAGTGCATTCTCCCCATCCATAATGACCTCTTGGCAGGTCTTCTAGAATTCCAAAAGTTGATCCTCATATAGTCGAGGATCAATTGTAAGGGAGGTGAAGTAGTTGGACAGAGCAAGAAAACAACAAACCTCTGAGAAACTAGGATCTTTCTCAGAGTTCAATAGGACAACTTGATTGTGCTGCCTATGGAGTTGCATGGAGAAATTAGGGTTGTTTCTTCGGTTGAGGTTAGCCATTTGTGAAAGCTTAAAGGTGAAGGAAGATAAGAACAAAGTTAGTTTTTGGTGAATTTAGGCTTAGAAAAGTTTCAGATGAAGAAGAGAGTGAAAGAGGGGGAACCGTTGGGTATATATATATGAAATGGATTTGATATAAATTTAATGAAAGATGATAAACTTTGATATCCAGATGTCGGTCTCACCTCTGAAAAAGTGCCCAAAAAGATAGTTATTTTGGAAGTAGAAAATCTTCCGAAGATATTTTCTCTTAAGAAGTTTTGATAAAAAGCTTCTGAAGCTATTTTACTTCGGAAGATATTTCAAAGATTATTGAAAATTTTGCTTCGCAAGATGTTAAGACTTGGTGATTTTTATTCTAAGGAGAATAAGAACTTTCGAGAATTAATTTTCTTTCGGAAGAAGATTTTCTTCAAAAACACATAAGTACTTATAAGTTCATTTAAGCTTTGGAAGATATATCTTCCGAAGGCAAAAGGATATAAGTAGTTATCTGCTTTGATGACATAATTTTCTTCCGAAGGGAAAAATATATCTTCCGAAGTAGAAAATGATCAAATTTTTTCAAAAATCTAAGGAATAAAATTTGTAAAAACTTTTCTTCCAAAATAAACAAGGGCTTATAAAGGTGATGAAATAGATAACTTAGGACACACAGATTTTAGAATAATATGAATAATTTTAAAGAAAATCTACTCAAAGTTAATCATCCCAATAGCTTATATAAGATATTTATATCTCTATTCATCAAAAGCTTTAGTGAACAGATCAATATATTGTTCATTTCTGTTTAACTTTGATTAGTTTGATTAATCCATTTTCAAAGTTATCTCTAATTAAATGAAACCTGATGTTGATGTGTTTTGTCCTTGAGTGTTGCGCAGGATTCTCTATAATAGAGATAGCACTATTGTTTTCTATGTGAATGGAAGTCTCTTTGAAGTTGAGTCCATAGTCCAGCATCTAATTCTGAATCTAAAGAACTTGAACATAGCACCTAGCAGCAGCAATGTATTCTGCTTCAGCAATTGATGCAGACACAAAGATTGTTTCTTGTATTGCCATGAGACAATCCTTCCACCAAGGAACTGACATCCCCCTGATGTATACTTTGCAATCATATTACAGCCACCATAGTCACTATCTGTATATGCATACAAATTGAAGTCAGAATTCTTTGGATACCAAAGGTCAAGTGTTGGAGCACCTTTGAGTTATCTTAGAATCCTTTTGACAGTGACTAAGTGTGACATCTTGGGGTTGGCTTGATATCTTGAACAAATACATGTGGCAAACATGATATCAGGCCTTCTAGCTGTAAGGTACATAAGAAACCAAATCATAGCCCTGTAAAGGTGTTCATCCACACACTCCCCCTCAAGATCTGGTCCTAGGGAGTGGTTTCTTGCTATGGGTGTCTTAGAAACCTTACAATCAATCATGTTGAATCTTGTAAGTATGTCTTGTACATACTTTGACTGACTTATAAAGATGCCATTGTGAACTTGCTTCACTTGAATTCCTAGAAAGAAATTGAGTTCCCCTATGGCACTCATTTCAAATCTATTTTTCATCAGCCTCTCAAAGTCTTTGGAGAGCTTTGGAATAGTTTACCCGAAGATAATGTCATCTACATATGCTTGAACTAGAATTAAGTCATTCCCTATTCCTTTGATGAATAGATTTCCATCTATAGTACCCCTTCTGTAGCCATGTTGACAGAGGTACTGAGATAAAGTCTCATACCACTTCCTTGGAGCTTGGTGCAGCCCATAAAGAGCTTTATCAAGTCGGCAGACATAATCAGGTTGATCAGGATCTGCAAAGCTAGGTGGTTGTTTGACATACACCTCTTCATTAATCACCCCATAGAGAAAAGCATACTTGACATCAAGCTGGTAGACCTTGAAATTTTTGGATGCAGCAAAAGCTAGGAATATCCTGACAGCTTCAAGTCTTGCCACAAGAGCAAAGACATTTGTGTAGTCAATTCCTTCTTCTTGTGTGTATCCTTGAACAACTAGTCTGGCCTTGTTCTTATATGAAAAGTCCTCTATCATCTTTCTTATTCCTAACACCTATTTGGTTCCTATGGTAGTCTTCCCTTAAGGAAGATGATCTAAGTTCCAAACCTTTTGTCTTTTGAATTAAAGCAGCTTCTCTTGCATAGCTTCAATCCAACTTCCAAACTTAAAACCTCATGAACTTTCTTTGGCTCTATCTTGGATAGGAAACAAGAGTAGAGACAAACATTTGCATCATGGGTTTGTCCTCTTGTCCTTACCCATGTATCAACATTTCCAATGATGTTTGTGGTGGGGTGAGACTTGTTGATCCTTAGTTGAGGGATCACAACAAGTTGCTTGGAGAGATCTAAATTAGAGAAATGTAGATCAGGCAATAGAGATTCTCCCACCACATCAGCACACTTATCAAGAGAAACTTGATCCAATGAGTGTGTGCCATCATTGATGTTGTCTTCCATGGAGTGGTTGGTTAATCATGTTATCTGTGTTTTAACAATGAACCCATGTTATTTAATAAATTAGTAATCATGATTTGAATGTTGAATGAATTTAGGTTTCCACTGCTTGTTTTAATGAAATTTTCACTTTAAGATGTATGGTTATGTGTATGAAACTAATTTTAAGGACGCCTGTAAGCGGGACCTTACAATACTTGAAATGTCGGTCATACTAAACCTTATTTATTTGTTGTAATTTATCCTAAAATTTGGACAGTTATCCTTCTAATAAGAAACTTCACCATAATAATGCAAGTGATGATTGTAGTCTTTCTTATTTGGGTTTGTACAACATTTTAGATAGTTCCACCTTATGCATGCTTATATGGCCTCTTATCTTGATGCCTTGAAATACTTGTGTCCCACTCATAGTATTTGTAAGGATTCCTATAAGTCTGATGCAGCCAAAACATCCAAAGTCTCTCTGCAAGCATGCACTAAAGAACAGAAGTAGAAATGCTTTGGAAGTTTTACACCATGCTCTAGAAATATTCTAAGTGTAAAATCTTCCGAAGCCAAGACCAACATCTTCTGAAGCCAAAAGTGAAGTCTTCCAAAGCTTCAAAGACAAAGTCTTCCGAAGCCAAATAGTGAAGACAGATCTCTTCCGAATACTTTTAGATATATGCCTTTATCTGATGTACTTTACCATAAAGCTGGACCACCTTTCCACTGCAACTCTGTAAAGTCACCAATTTACATGAGTTGGTGAAAGGTTCATGCTTTTGGTAACTATACATTGAGGTCTTGGGTCCATGCTTTCTACTTTATATACTTTTATCCTTTTTGTAATATATTAGGATGTGAGCTATGGCATGTCATAGTCATAAGTCAAAAGGCAGATATGCCTTTGACTCTACATTTGATTTTGTAGTTGTCTAGTCAATTGTATCTAGTTGGCCTTCAAAGTATGGCTGGCTGTAGGATGTAGTATAAAGTATCTCTCAAGTACTTGTAACTTTCCATCGATGCTTTGTAACTTGTAATAGAACTTGAGAAGCAATATACAGCATTCTTGAAAACCAAATACTTGTGTTGTTTGCAATCTTGTTTTGTCTTACTTTTACTTGTGTTCTTAGCATCTTTCATTAACAAGTTAACCGGTTCCCTATTTGATCTGTTAAGTGTTCTAAGCAACTCTCCTTATTGTGTTGTTGTGTTGTAAGTGCATACCCTTCACCGGTCCTGCATTTGGTATCAGAGCAATTCAGGCTCTTGATATAAGATCTCACCATCTTAAGATCCCTCACACACACAAAATACTTAACAACTCAAATGGCAGCTATAACCAAAGCTTATATGGAAACTAGAACTATGACAAAGTCTGCACTGATCACTCCTGAAGACTTTGATACTTGGTGTCAAAGAATGGAAAGCTTCATCAAGTCTCAAGACTCCAGGATGTGGGACTCTGTTGTTGAAGGACCTTACATACCAAGCACCACTTCTGCTACTGGTGGTGGTATGATTCCTAAGGCTGTGGCTGATTACTCTGAAACAGATAGAAAGAGAATAGAGATTGATCAAAAAGCCATGACATCCCTTCAAACTGCTTTTCCAAACTCCATCTACAGAGGCTTCAAGAAGTGCAAAACTGCCAAGCAATTATGGGAGGCACTGAAGCTAATGTATGAGGGGTCTACTGAAGCAAAGAAAAACAAGAAGGATCTCCTAAAGTAGCAGTTTGAAAACTTCACCTTCAAGGCAGGTGAAACCATGACTCAACAATATTTCAGGTATGTTGAGATTATGGATACTCTAATGGATGTTGGAGTAACTCTTGAGAACAGGGACATTGTAAGGAAGTTTATGTCCTCTCTTCCTAGACAATGGACACATTATTGTGTTGTTATCAAGAGGACTGAGAACCTTAAGACTCTTACTCTCACAGAGTTGTATGGTATTCTTAGTGGCTACCAGATGGAGATGAACATGCAAAACTCATCTGGTAACTCCAGCAATCAACTGAGTTCAGCCCTCCATGTGGTTGAAAGGGAAAGCATTGAACCACAGCATCATCTTATATGCTTCCCTGACAACTCACAAAAGGGCCTTTTTCATCACCTTCCCAGAGACTCCAAGGGAAAGCTACACTCAAGGAAGTCCTTTTCAAGAGACAAGTTCTTCTCATGCCTTTGTCTCTGCTAATGAAACTTCAGGCAACTTTCTCTTCACTCTTGAAGATTTGGACTGTATACATCCAGATGATCTGGAGTACATGGAGATAGTCCAGCAGATGGTTCTTCTCACTCACAGAGCCAAGAAGTTCTACAAGAGGACAAGGAGAAAGTTTCCAAGCAATGCAGCCAGTGGAAAGTTTGGGCTGGACAAAAGCAAAGTAAAGTGTTACAACTGTAACCAGATGGGACACTTTTCAAGAGAGTGTAAGGCACCAAGGACAAATGGTGGCCAAGCACAAACCAGACCAAACTACACTGAGAAAGCCCCCTAGAATGAGAAGTCAAAGAAGCAGGCTGCAGTTGCTGTTGAAGAAGGAGGCTTTGATTGGAGCTTTCAAGAAGAAGATGCATCTCCAAACCAAGCACTCATGGCAGACCACGATGAAGCCAACGTATTGGAACATCTTTGTACTCCTGAATGCATTGCTAAAGTTAATAGATACAGGTCCTATAATTTAGAAATGCGATCTGATCTTGAGTCCTTAAATATTTTAAAAGCTGATTTTAAAAGAGCTGAAAATGATTATAAACTAAAGATAGAGAACTTAGAGAAAACCATTTCAACTCTTAAACATGAGCATACAAACTATAGGACTCAGATCAAAGATCTCATTACTAAATTAACTGAATGCCAGGCTGAACTGATGATCAGCAAAGCCAAGGCAGAAAAATGTGCTCTTGAAGAAGAGACCTTCAAGAACATAATATCCTCATCCATGCATGCAAAAGTTTGTTATCAAAATAAGCAGGGACTAGGATCTTGTGAGATAGCTCCTCCATACACAATCTTGTCTGTAAGATCTCCTTGGTGTGGAACTTGTGAAGATGAGCTTCCCCTCATAGATCCTGTGACTGAAGAGGATGAAGAGGAGATGGTGGAGAATGACTCTGAGAAGAGTGAAGAAGAGCATTCTAAGAAGGGTCACCATCCCTCTAAGGAGAGCAAAGCTGTTGCAATGACCAAGTCAAGAAGAAAGAACTTGACCAGGATGGCCAAAAGAAAGTCCAAAAAGGCTCAAGAGATCAAGGCTACCTTCAATTCTGCACAGAAACAAGTCTTCATCTCTGCAGGATTTGAAGTAGTAAAGGCTGAAGACACAAACTTGAACTCCATCAACAAGAGTTCTAGTTCATGTCCAAATCATCCCATCATCAAGAAGAAGGCTGATCAGTTGTGCATTGCTGTTGTATAACCTGAACCATCGTGCTCCAAAGGTAGTTCTAACCCTACAAGAATTGCCATAGCATCTGCAATGGTGAAGATAGAGAAGGAAAGTGATCAAGTTTAGCCTTGTTCATAAAGAAGAACTCCTAGAAGGAAGAAAATGGATTGTGTTATGTGTGGGAGTACCTCTCATCTTGCTAAAGATTGTGTTTACAATCCAAGGAGTACTCTCCACATGACTAAGAAAGAAAATTCTAAGAGTTTGGAGAAGAAGAAGCAAGCTTCGGAAGGAAAATCTGTTTCCTTCGGAAGCTCCAAAATGAAGAAGAAGACAAGTGGAAACTTGCCTTCGGAAGAAAATTTGGTCTCGGAAGAAAGGAATACTTCCGAAGCACTGAAACATGCTGCAGTGAAAGCAAAATCTTTCGAAGGGCCAGTCATCAAAACTTCTGAAGTCATCAAAACTTGTGAAGTATTGAAGGTCAAGTCTAAGCTTCCAAAGATGGTATGGAAGTCAAAGAAAGACCAAGCGGCTGAAAGTTCTTCATCAACATCAACAAATGATCCCTCTAGCATGACTATAGGATTAATTACTGTTGCATTGCTTTCAACTTCTTTTGATGAGCCCAAGACCAATGAGGCTTGGGTTTCCAAATATAACTAATCATCTCTTTTGTGCAGGGAAAGCTCAAGACAAACAAAAATGTATGGATCATTGATAGTGGCTGTTCCAGGCACATGACAGGCAATAGGTCACTACTCCAAAAGTTTGAAAGAATTGATGGAGGACTAGCTGCTTTTGGAGGAGATGCAGGAGGTTACATTACTGGAAGGGCTAAGGTAACAAATGGTAAGCTCAGCATTGAGAAGGTAAACGTTGTCAAGGAGCTTGGGTACAATCTTCTAAGTGTATCCTAATTCTGTGATCAGAGTCATAACATGCTCTTTACTAAGCATGAGTGCATTGTTCTCAGGCCCGGGGTGGTCATTCCTCATGAGCACATCTTGCTCAGAGCCCCCAGGAAAGGGAACATCTGCAAGATCGACTTGCAAGAAACCTCTCCCTCAGGAGAAATTTTCTGCTTTCTATCTAAAGCAAATAATGATGAATCTTTCCTCTGGCATAAAAGAATGTGCCATGTAAACTTTAAAAACATGAATAAATTAATTAAGAATAATTTGGTAACTGGAATACCAAAGAAAGAGTTTACAAGTGATGACCATTGTGTTGCATGCCTAAAAGGGAAGCAACACAAGGTATCTCGCAAGCCAAAGGAAAGAAACTCCATCATTAATCCCCTACACTTACTATATATGGATCTCTTTGGCCCCACCAGTGTAATGAGTCTAGGAAGGACCTCTTATTGTTTGGTGACTACAGATGATTTTACAAGATTTACTTGGGTCTTCTTTCTTAGAACTAAGAATGAGACTCCTGAGATTCTGAAGAATTTCATCTTAAAGATTGAGAATCAATGTGATCACAAGGTCAAACCATAATATGTGATCAAGGAACTGAATTCAAGAATCAAATCCTTGATACATTTTATGATGAAAAAGGTATTACAAGACAATATAGTGCTCCCAAGACTCCTCAGCAAAATGGTGTTGCTGAGAGGAGAAACAGGACACTAATTGAAGCTGCAAGAACTATGTTGTCTGACTCTAAAGTACCCATCACCTTCTGGGCAGAGGCAGTGAACACTGCTTACTATGTGCAAAACAGAGTTTTAGTGGTTAAGACACATGGTAAGACTCCTTATGAACTTTGGCACAAGAGAAAACCCTTCATTGGTTTTCTCAGGTCATTTGGATGTCCTTGCACCATCTTGAATACCAAGGATCAAATTGCCAAGTTTGCTGAGAAATCAGATGATGGACACTTTATTGGATACTCTTATCAAGCTAAAGCTTATAGAGTATACAATCTCAGAACTAGAATAGTTGAGGAGTCAGCCAATGTGACTTTCAATGAGCACACTCCCAGTGTGAAAGGTTTTGGTCCGGATTTGGCTATTTGATCTTGATTTAGTTACCAACTGTTTTAACAAATCTTGTGAGAATGTTTCAGGATCTACAGATATATTACCAACAGGTGATCCTGACCCAAGATTTGATCTAAGAAGACCCTCAGGTTACACATATTCAACTCCAGTGGTAACTATTCCTGCAAATAAAGCTTCTACCAGCACATCAATGACAAATCCTGCTGATGATTCTGAGATGCCTTCAAATTCCAGCTTAGAGGCACAAAACTCAGAAGAAGGAGCTTCAAATGTTGGAGAAAATGGTGGTGGTGAAAGTGATCAAGAATTTCTTGATGCTGATACCCACTGCATTGAAGACAACATCAATGATGTCACACACTCATTGGATCAAGTCAATCTTGATAAGTGTGGTGATGTGGAGGGTGAATCTTCTTTGCCAGATCAAAATTTTTCAAATCTAGATCTGTCTAAGCAACTTGCTGTGATCCCTCAGTTAAGGATCCATAAGTCTCATCCTACCACAAACATCATTGGAGATGTTGATTCAGGGGTGAGAACAAGAGGACAAACCCATGAAGCAAATGTTTGTCTTCACTCTTGTTTCTTGTCCCAGATAGAGCCAAAGAAAATTGATGAGGCTCTAAAGGATGGAAGTTGGGTTGAAGCTATGCAAAAGGAGCTGCTTCAATTCAAAAGGCAAAAGGTTTGGAACCTATGTCTTCTTCCTCAAGGGAAGACTATCATAGGAACCAAATGGGTTTTTAGGAACAAGAAGGATGATAGAGGACTTGTCATCAAAAACAAGGCAAGACTAGTTGTTCAAGGATATACTCAAGAAGAAGGAATTGACTATACAGATGTTTTTGCTCCTGTGGCAAGACTTGAAGTTGTTAGAATCTTCCTAGCTTTTGCTGCATCCAAGAATTTCAAGGTCTACCAACTTGATGTCAAGTGTGCTTTTCTTTATGGGGTGATTGATGAAGAGGTGTATGTCAGACAACCACCTGGGTTGGCAGATCCTGATTAGTCAAAGTATGTACAGGACATACTTAAAAGGTTTAACATGACTGATTGTAAGGTTGCTAAGACACCCATAGCCAGAAATCACTCCCTTGGACCTGATCTTGAGGGGGAGTGTGTTGATGAACACCTCTATAGGGCAATAATTGGATCTCTTATGTACCTCACAGCTAGCAGGCCAGATATCATGTTTGCTACATGCATTTGTACAAGATATCAAGCCAACCCCAAGATGTCACATCTGGTCATTGTCAAAAGAATGTTAAGATATCTCAAAGGTGCTCCATCACTTGGCCTTTGGTATCCAAAGAATTTTGACTTTAATCTGTATGCTTATACAGATAATAACTATGGTGGTTGAAACATGACTACAAAGTCTACATCAGGGGGATGTCAATTTCTTGGTGGAAGAGTAGTCTCTTGGCAATGCAAGAAACAATCCTGTGTGTCTGCATCAACTGCTGAGGCTAAATACATTGCTGCTGCAAGTTGCTATGCTCAAGTGCTTTGGATTCAAAATCAGATGCTGGACTATGGATTTAACTTTAAAGAGACTCCCATCCATATAGACAACAATAGTGTTATTTCCATCACAGAGAATCCTGTATAGCACTCAAGGACAAAGCATACTAACATCAGGTATCATTTGATTAGAGATAACTTTGAAAAGGGATTAATCAAACTAGTCAAAGTTAACACAAATGAACAATATGCTGATCTGTTCACCAAAGCTTTTGATGAGCAGAGATTTAAATATCTTGTATCAGCTATTCGGATGATTAACTTTGAATAGCTTTTCTTAAAACTTAATCATATTATTTCTAAAACCTGTGTGTCCTAAGTTGTCTATTATATCACCTTCATAAGCCCTTGTTTTCTTTGGAAGAAAAATCTTTTCAAAATACTTTTCTTAGATTTTTGAAAATCTTGATTTCTTCGGAAGATTCAAAATTACATTCGGAAGTAGTTTATGTCTTAGTAAACAAATAATTGCTTCAGTGATCTTACCTTCGGAAGAAATTTCTGAAATATCTTCCGAAGCTTAAAATCAACCTAAGTACATTATATGTTTTCAAAAAAAAAAGTTTCTTCCAAAAGCAATTTACCTTCGGAAGTATTTATTCTTCTTAGAATAAAAATCTCTGAGTGTAAAACTCTCTTCCGAAGCAAAATTCTCAAAAACCTTTAAAATCTCTTCCGAAAACCTTTGAAAACTACTTTTTGGGCAAAAGTAAACTACTTTTCAGAGGTGAGACCGACATCCGGATTTCAAAGTTTATCCTCTTTCATTAACTTTGTCTCAAATCCTTTTCACATAAATGCCCAACGGTTCCCCCCTCTTTCACTATTTTCCTCAATTACACTATTCCTTAAACCTAAATTCTCCCAAACCGCCTTTTGTTCTTCATCTTTCTTCATCCTTAAGCTTCTAAAATGGCCAACCTAAACATCAGAAACAACTCAGATTTCTCCGTGCAACTTCACAGGCAACATAACCAAGTTGCTCTATGAAGCTCTGAGAAAGATGAAAGTTTCTCAGAGCTTTGCCGTTTCTTAGCTCTATTAAATTACTCCACCTCCCTAACCATTGATCCTACTCTCTATGAGGATCATCTACTTGAATTTTGGAAGACCTGCCAAGAGGTCATTATGGATGGGGAGAAGGCACTGTCTGCCACAGTGCAAGGGAGGACATTCTTCATCACTCTGGCCATCATAAACACTCATTTGCAGCTAGATGATGAAGAAGGTGAGTTGTCCTTCCCAAAGAAAGTTGTAAATCATTTCTTTGAGCAGATGGACTATGAGGGAGATTTCTCTGTAAACACCTTCAGGAAAGGGAAGGTCTCATCCTAGTGGAAATACCTGCTTCATGTGGTTATCCACAGATTGTCAAACAAGCATGGAGGGTGGAACCAGATTCCTGAGAATCTCTCCTTCACAATACATGGAATGGTTCAAGGGGTCAAGTTCAGGTACTCTCAATTTGTTTATACAAATTTGTTTGCTAACTTGGACTCCTTAGAGTATTATATGTTTCCTAGATATGTTCAACACATTCTCAACTGTGAACTGGGCTCACAGTTGAGGGAAACAAATAATATTTTTAAATTGGGACAGATGAAGCCCGGCATCTTTAAATTTATGAAGAAGCCAACTATAGGCTTCTTAGGGGTAGAAATAAGCCTAGCCACAAAAATGTTAGAGCTCATTGCTCAAGGTGACAACCTAGCAACACAAGCTAGTGTTGAACCCACACCTTCTACCTCTCAACCACCAAAAAGGCCCCAAGTCACCCTCACCTACCAAAGAAAATCCAAACAAACCCCTGCTCAAGCTATTGAGTCTGTGCAGACCCCCATATACTCACCCATACAGGAGGAAGTGGACACTAGAGCTCCCACTTCCCCTGAGGAGCAAACCACTCCCATCTCTTCAACAATCAGGACTGAAGTTCCTCATGCTCACCCTGATGAGCTCACAAGCCTAACTGCCTTAAGCCTTCACTCTGAGTCTCAACACTCAAGTGAACAAACTTCAGGGGACAGTTACCATCCCCATCCATTAGACTTAAATCAACCCATTCCCAACCTCTCATTCTATACTGATGAAGACTTAGTTTTCGTGGGTACCATGAGTCTCTCTACTCCTCCCCTACTCAAAGAGAGATGAGTACTCCTGAGTCTCTTTTGTCTAGCCCACATCAGTCACCCATAACTGAGGTGGATACTTCTGAACCTGTTCAGGATATCCATATGGAAGAGGCTCTCACTTCTGCAAGTGATTACATCATTAAGACCTCAACCATGGCAACTCAGCCCATTGACACCTCAACTGAGGATGTCAATGTGCAGAGGAAATCCAACAGCCAAGAACCTGAGGCTGGTGGTGAGAGAGAGGACTTTGGTCTAATCATCTCATCCCCCAATAATTCTTTTGATGAAGAAGAGGGGAATCTGAGACTAAAGGTGCAAAAACTGTCAAAAACATGCTCCTATTTAGTCTTTAAGGTTAGTCATCTTGAATCTCAGATGACTATCTTGCATAATAGGGTCAATGATCAGCAACTTGAGATATCTTATCTCAGGGAAAAACTAGCTGGGAGACCTTTAAGAAGAGCTCAACCAGGAACACAAGAACCTGTGAATATGGTTGACCTAACCTCTAGCTCACCTATGCAAGAGGGTGATGCTACCATAAAGGGGGAGAAAGTCATTACAGTCATAGAACCTGGGAGTTCTTCAGGGAGTATGGACATTGAGGATTCACCATCCTCACTTGCAACTGTGCATACTCAGCAACTTCCTCAAGTTCACATTAATATGGACATAATTGACTCTGTCATTAGGAGTCTCTTTGAGGAAGGCATTCCAAGGGCTGTGTCATCTCCACTTCAAGGAACTTCAAACTACATTATTGGGTGGAGGTATGATGTTGATAGAAGAGCCCTCATTCTTCACAGAGTTTAAGGGCAGCAAGAAGTGTTCAATTTTCAGACTTTGGACTACTATGAAGGTCTTGACCTAATCAACATGCCACTAGTCAACTCAAGCAAATCAAGACAAGCTGACAGGTTAGCACTCAGGATTCAAGACAGAATTACTGAAGAGTTCAGCCTTAGAAGGGGACAAAGGCAATTAGGTAATGTCATGGTCAACTGGATGCTGAGGCAGACCCTAAGATTAGCTTCAAAGGGAAAACCTTGGCTGAAGGCCCAGTGATAGAGCCTGAGATCCCTGTCACACCAACAACTGCTTCAGAAATTCATTCCCTCAGTGAAACACCTGTTGGTGAAGGTGTCTCACAACCTCTCTCTGGCCAGAACTTGGATGCTACACCAAGCAATGAAGGCCAAACCTCTATCCACCCTGAGTCACAAAGGTCTGTGGGTGATAAAGGGAAAAGGATTTTGACTCCTGAGGAGATTGAGGAGGAGGAAAAGAGAGAGAGGAAGAGGAAGCTAAGGGGAGAAAGTTCCTCTAGTCTTCAGGATTTATGCAAGCTGCAATCAGGGCTGCCCCCAGACCAAACACTCAAGAAGATGAGTTGAGGGCAGTCAAGATTACTTACCTGCAGACCAGGAACTATGACATAGATGAGATTATATCTCTTCCCTTAGAGCAATTAAATGAACTGGCTGACATGGAATTGTCAAGAGAGAAGAAGGAAAAAGAGGATGCAAGATTACTTCTCCAATTCAAAGAAGAGAAGAGACAGAAAAGATTATACAAGCATGCTCCAACTCTCTCCCCAGTTCAGGAAAGTCATGTGCAAGAGGATGTGGCTGCTACACAAGAACCTCAGGTAGACAAGGAAACAGATAGGCAAAACATGATCAACTACCTGCGTGCCACAGGTCTCTACCAGGCATCTACACTTCTTCCCTTGTCCTTTGACTACATTGAGTTTGAGTATCTCAAACAAATTGAACTTCAAGTGCTCAAAGAACAAAAAGCAACAATGAGAAAGATGAGGGAAGATGCTCCAAAGTCAAGAGCTATCATCCAAAAGAGCATGAAAAAGTCTGCTGACAAACAAAGGATGATGAGCTTCTTGAAGTTGTATGGATTCTCCGGAAAGAGACTTGGCCCTATGCCTCTATCCACAATGGATGAGCATATCAGGGTAACCAAGCAGAAGATCAAGAGTGGAGAGCTGATTGACTTATACTCTCCTCCAAGTCAAATCCCACCTAAAGTGGAGGTTAAGGTTGAACAACCTGAGACAACACAACCTGGACCTCCTACTGAGCCTTAGCAAGCTTCATTTTCTGATCCACAACAGGGTCAAACTCCCTCTCCTTCTGAACCTGTGAGGGAGGAACACCCAACTGAGAAAGACAATGATGATCAACAAGGTGCTGCAGACTAGTCTTCTCAACTAAAGTCTTCTAAGAGGAAGAAGAGGATGGCTTCTAAACCAAAGTCCAAGAAGAAGAAGCCTGAATCATCCACCTCTACACCTCAGGCTGAGTCAGATCAACCTGAGAAAGTGCATGAAGAGGCAGCCCAATCAACTCCAATTCAAGTGGCTCCTCTTGCAGTTTTGACACCCATCTTATCCTAGACCTTCACTACTAATCCAGAGAGATGACATGTGATCAGAGATCAAGGTGTTGAGAATGTCTAGACATGGCAAGACATAATCAACTTACCTCTGCATGATCTCTTTGAGATGAGAAGATATATGAGAGCCTGAATGATGCTTACCATCTAATAAAGAAGGGTATGGTCATCATTGTGCTGAAGACTACAAACATTTGAAGATATTCTAAATGTTTTGGTAGCATCAGCCTAGGGGGAGTTTTTAAGGATTCCTATAAGTCTGATGCAGCCAAAACATCCAAAGTCTCTCCGCAAGCATGCACTAAAGAACAGAAGTAGAAATGCTTCGGAAGTTTTACACCATGCTCTAGAAATATTCTAAGTGTAAAATCTTCCGAAGCCAAGACCAACATCTTCCGAAGCCAAAAGTGAAGTCTTCCGAAGCTTCAAAGACAAAGTCTTCCGAAGCCAAATAGTAAAGACAGATTTCTTCCGAATACTTTTAGAGATATGCCTTTATCTGATGTACTTTACCATAAAGCTGGACCACCTTTCCACTGCAACTATGTAAAGTCACCAACTTACATGAGTTGGTGAAAGGTCCATGATTTTGGTAACTGTACATTGAGGTCTTGGGTCCATGCATTCTACTTTATGTACTTTTATCCTTTTTGTAAGATATTAGGATGTGAGCTATGGCATGTCATAGTCACAAGTCATAAGGCAGATATGCCTTTTGACTCTACATTTGATTTTGTAGTTGTCTAGTCAATTGTATCCAGCTGGCCTTTAAAGTATGGTCGACTGTAGGATGTAGTATAAAGTATCTCAAGTACTTGTAACTTTCCATCGATGCTTTGTAACTTGTATAGAACTTGAGAAGCAATATACAGCATTCTTGAAAACCAAATACTTGTGTTGTTTGCAATCTTGTTCTGTCTCACTTTTACTTGTGTTCTTAGCATCTTTCATTAACAAGTTAACCAGTTCCCTATTTGATCTGTTAAGTGTTCTAAGCAACTCTCCTCATTGTGTTGTTGTGTTGTAAGTGCATACCCTTCACCGGTCCTGCAATATTCTAATGAATTGATTAACAAGCTATTATAATGAGTTTGAATTCAAGTGTAGGGCTAACTCCTTATTTTCCGATTAGTCGAGACTACTAAGTTCATCAAATAAATTATTTATCCATCTTAGATAAAGTTGAACACAAAATTCTTTAGTCATCTTGCATGTGTAAATTTCTTGTTTAATCTCAAGAACACTTATAAAACCATATCTGAAATCTTTATTGAAATGATACAAGAATGTTAAATGGTTTTAATTGTGCCACATCTTCTCTAAAATGTGGTTGTCTTGACATCAAATTGGATACTTAAATGATATCATTAACATGAATACTGATGAAGTCATGTAAGATGTTGGTAATTTTAGTTGTAATGGATTAACTAATCAATCGAGAAAATAAAGTTAGAAATTAAATGAGTTAGTAGTTGTGGGATTGCAATTTTGAGTTAATTCTACATATTATTTGGGGCTTTGTAATTAATTTTAGGCTTTATTTGGCTTGAGTTAATAAAGTATTGGGTTGTTTGATTACTGATTTGTTTTGAGCCTCAAAATTATATTTTGGGACTTAATTAAAGAACAAAAAGTGGATTTATCCCTTGATGCTTCTTTGATTACTTTGTGATTACTAGGAAAAAAAAGTAGACGGCGTTGTTTCTTTCTTAAACACACAGAAAACTCATTGTTACAAGAACAACCACCGATAAGAATTTATAGATTCAGCCAAATATGATTCCATCAAGAGATCTTATCTAATCCGATAAATTAATCATGTACAACCAGTTAAATAGGTTTATCTGATAGGTCTCAAACAATTTAAAGATTAATCCAAGTTGGGTTTCGTGTTTAGAAGATTGAATCTGAATCGGGTAAGTTTTGGTTCATTTTGTGTTCTAGACTTGAATTTTTAACAAAGATAAACCTATCATTAGTTACATATTTGTTTGGTACACATCGACTAGAATTTTAGTTTTGGTACTCGATTTATGTTCATGTTTGCAAGGATTAAGTTAGGTATGTTTTGTTACTGTTATACGAAGTATCACAGATATTCAATGTAATTATTAATCATAAAGCTAGAAAGAATTAATTGTGGTTTCATTTAGTAATATTTTAACAATATTTTTTGGTTATTGATGTTGAGAATTCAACAAAAACTAAACAAAAATTAGGTATTCTTGGATTATAAAGCATACTACTAGATTGTTGCAACATGGATTGATGTGAGTTTTATGTTTGGATTGAATTGGAAAATTTGATAGATAATGGCTAGTGGTGAATCTATTCGTGTCATGTCTAGTAAGTTTACCAATTAGATAAGCTTGAAGGTCAAGATTTTAGGTGTTAGAGGAAAAAGATGCATTTCTTGTTGACTAATTTAGAAGTTGCTTATGTGTTGTCTATTCCTTGTCCCAACATGGTGGATGATGAAACTTTAGAACAAACTATAAATGTAAGGCCCCGTTCCCGGAAAACCTCACAGTTGGTTAATCATAGCATAAAATCATTTTTAATAATCAAAACATTGCAGCGGAATTAAATAGACATTCATTAGAAACTTGAAAATCATATTATACTCATACATTTGTCTTAAATAGAATAAAAACATAGTGCATTGTTTGAAAATACAATAACGATCTCATAAACAGGAATGCCATCCATTGCTCTCCAAGTAGCTCCATGGTGCCATCCCCAGCATCAGCGTTTACCTGCCAACTATTATACATAAAAGTCAGCTTCGCTGAGCGAGTTCTAGTTTTAAATAATATAAGAAAATATTAACTTTATCCTTCATATAATGACCATGCATACAACATAGTACATAACATTACTTGCATCATAATAAGCATGTTCATTATCTTTCATTCTTTCATTATCTTTCACTTTCATCATAAACGAGATTGCACAAAGCAAGAGCTCCATGTTGATTGACAACAAATGCCAATCCCTGTCGGTACACATGAAAACGGAAGCTAACCCCTGACAGTTGATCCACACTGCAAGGCACATAGCCCGCTCATGAATACGGATCTATCATCATACATCAGACTTACATAAGTGAAGTCTATCATAGTGCTTGCAAGACTTTTCATCATCAAATGTGCCCGGGGGTAACATTCATTAAGTTTCGCTTTTCATTAATATCATCTTCCACTTTAATAGATAATACTTAATTTATTAAGTACACAACATACCAAGTACTAGTCATCATAAAACATAACCGACCCTCCGCGGGACAGCGGGGGTTCGGGGGCGGCAGCCCCTGACAGCGGGGTCCTAGGGGCAGCAACCCCTAGTGGGGTCCAAGGGGCAACGCCCCTGGCTGGGGCCGGGCTGTCAGGTCAGCGCGAAAAATTTTTATATTTAAACATTTATATAGCACATTTACTTATAGAAAAATCGTTCTTCCTGTTAAAATCCCTTAAAATCTTGGTCATTTAAAAACGTATATTTAGTATGCATAATAGCCCTAACACATGGAAAACTTATAAATAGGGGATCTAGAACTCACCTGGATACCGAGACCAACTTCAAAACTAAGCTTACAAGGCTAGGATCACTCAACACAGCCTGCAGATAAGCTGACACTTAAAAGGGTTAATTTCTGCCTAAATTCGCTGCTAATTTCGCTGCAAGATCAGCAATTTCGCAGCTAGATTCGCCAACACTTTCGCTGATAGTTTCACCAGCAGTTTTGCTGCTAGTTTCGCTGGCAACTTCGCTGGCAGTTTCGCTGGCTTCTTCGCTACCAGTTTCACTGCTAGTTTTGCCCAACTTTCGTTGGAAAACCATGTCTGCGAAACTACATGCGAAACTATAGTTTCGCAGAAAGTCCTCATAGTTTCGCTGATTGAATATGCAAATTCGCTGGATGCATATACAGTTTCGCCAATCGCATAAAAATTACGAACCAGTCCGTTTTTAACCCAAAATCATAACTTTTTACGTCCAATCTCTTAGTTTATCATCCATGAGGCTATATCTAAGCTTTATACATGTTTTCATACGTACAAATGTGACCTTTATGCGATTCTTTGCAACTTTTTAAAACCCAAAACCCTAGAATCCGGGTTTGATCTACAGAAGGGTTTAGAGGTCGATTCTTACCTGGATTTGTTGCTTCTTTCTTAGGTCTTGATGCTCCAACACCCAGATCTTCAATCTCTTAACCTTGGAAGCTTCAAATCTTGAGTTTTCTTTACTTTCTCTCTCTACTTTCTCTCTCTATGAATTTTGTTCGCTAGGGTTGCAATGAGGAAGATGAAGGCTGGTTTGGGTGCTTAAGGGCTGATTATGGGCCTTTAATCCCATAGGCCACTACCCAATAAGCCTAATTTAGCCCATGACCATTTCTTTACCTTATTAAAATACCCAATAATTAAGCCCATTATCCTTAATGACTCATTTTGACTTTTCGGGGTGTTACAATAAATCTCTCTAAGTGGAAAATGTTGACTTTATACGTCAGGGACACATCTTGAATGACATGTCAGATGCTTTATTTGGTGTTTATCAAAATAAGGAATCAGTTAGAAACTGTGGGATTCTCTAGAATCTAAATATATGACAAGGGATACTTCAAGTAAAAAAATCTTGGTTGGTAACTTCATGAATTATAACATGGTAGATTTTAGGCTAGTAAGTGATAATGAAACAATACAATGCGTTGTTGCACATTTTGAATCAATCATCAATATGACATGAAGATGGATGAGTCTATTTGAGTTCTAGCATTAGTGATAAGTGTCCACCATCTTGGAAGGATACTAAGCATACACTAAAGCATTAGGAGGAAGAATTGGCTTTGATTGAATTGGGTAGCCACATTTGAATGGAAGAATCACATCATGGTCAAGAAATTAGAAAGAAAAGGTGAAAGCTTCATCTTTGGTTCATTTGATTGAATTTAATAAAGAAATTCAGGAAGTTTAAGGGTAATGAAATGAAGTTTAACAGAGATAATGATTAAGTTAAAAAGAAGCCAAAATTGTCTGGTTGGAAATATGGAAACCGAGACGTCTCAAGAAAGATTGTCAAGTGAAGATTGTTGGTGGAAGCAAGCCAAATGTGGCGGGCCCTAGTGGGTCAAAAGACTCGAATGCTCCACAAGGTACGCTTTCTAATTCTATTTTAATTTTAAGAAAACTTATGAGTTTTGTAGTTGATTCAACGATTCATTCGAAACATGTTAATTATTTACAAAACACAAATACTAGATTAATTTATAGAAACAAAATTTATATTATAGTTTGAGTAATAAAGAAAGTACAACTAATGTTTTAATCAAATAAAGTTAACACTAAAAGTGTTTGTTCACATAATCAAATGAGGTTGTTGGGCAATAGTTCAGGTTAAAATCCATTGGATGTTTAAAAATCAAGAAAACCTCCATTGGGTTGTGATTTAAATGGAATCCAGTCTTTAGGTTTAGTTTTGGATTCAAAACATCCAATAGCTAGTAATAATTATGTTCAGAATTATGTATCATTTACTTCTAAATCATTTTTATGTACAGGATGATATGCTTGCATGGTGGGTAGACTCAAGTGCTACAAGTCACATGTGCAAGGACCCAAAATGGTTTAAGGAATTTAAACCAGTTGAAGATGGATCTATAAGAAGGATGAGAAACAGCTAGCCTATCAAAGTATATGGAAAAGTTAGACTTGTATTTACATCTAGAAAACATTTATTATTTGATTATATCATATATTTGTATTTACATGATATTATGATACCCTTTTATTCTAATATTTGTATCTTGTAATATACTAAAGTGAAAATTCAATCTGCAAGAATTTTCATATACGAATACATTTGTGTTTTTGTGAGGATATTTAAGTTAATCATGGATATCACTAAAATGAGGGAGGAATGTTGGTAGTTATAGTTTTATTAGATTAACTTATCAATCAAAGAATAACGTTAGAAATTCGAGTTAGGAGTCGCGGGAGTGTGAGCTCGATTAAATCTGTACAATATATGGGACTTTATAATAATCTTGGACTTTATTGGGCTTGAGTAAATAAAGTATTAGGCTATTTAATTAATGATTTGTTTTAGGCCTAGAATTTTATTACTGGGTTTTAATTAAACAACAACGAAAGGGGTTTATATCCCCCAAGGCTTTATCGATCGCTTGACAAAAAAACAAACAAATATTGATGTTTCTTTTTTGAACACACCAAAAACTCACAGTTACAACAACAATCACCAAGAAAACTTCATCCCCTCAACCAAATCCAACTCCATCAAGAGATATCTATCTAATCTATAAATCAATCACGTGCAACCCGTGAATTAGGTATATCTTATAGTTCTCAAATGATTCAGAGGTTAATCCAAGTTGTTTCACGTTTTGAAGATTGAATCAGAAGCGGGTAAGTTTCGGTTCATGTTGTGTTCTAGACTTGAATTTTTAACATAAGATATGGTTGAAGATACTAGGCAATCTAGAACATAGAAATTATTATTATGTGTAAGGACTATACTTAAACAATGATGTCAGTTATGGAAATTTGAATTGCTAAGTTAATCCTTAAAAAGAATGGATTCGTAGTAATTTGTGATTTTTGTTTGAGTTAGAATCGAACATTTACAAAAACTATTCTAAATATTAGCATTTTGAGTATTTTAATCTTTTGATAAGTTAACAACCCTTTGATTTAATATACAACCTTAATTTTCTTTAAGGGCTAATATCCATATTTCAATTTCCTATAATCAACGAAGACACATGTCACAAGGTCTAGCTATTTAGGTAGATATAATTATGAATATCATCACCTTATGCTATTCTAATATTGAGGGGATCGTTTAGACAAATCAATTCAACATGCTTGACACATACTTGGAATGAACAGACATATCTCACTAGTTTAGTTTTAACTCGTACAACTTTTAAAACATGTAATGATCAGCCCACGCGATCGGTGGATGTCACACCCCAGTTTTAAGACGCCCTGGGCGTGAGAGCCAAATTGGTTTGTATCATATAAAAGGATCCTAAATTTTATTAATTTTGTAATCAATCTGAGTTTCAATTTTAGCAGAAGTCTTTACAATGCTTTCTAAATCTATGTGTCACACCCCGGGCCCAGGTAGGATGGGACGTCACAGACTAGCAACAATATATGGCAGCGGAAACAAACCATTACAAGAGCACAAAGGAGAGAATATCACATGGCATTAATGTTTTAAATAGATACCGGGGCTAGAAACAGATCAAGCCCCCAAATAAGTTTTACAATCACCCATAAAAATAAATTGTACTTGTTCAACATAAACATGAAATTGTTCAAATGGTTCATTAAGAAAATATGCCAATGCCATGGTCGCGGGGATAGGTCTAGGTCTTCACAACAGCTAGGATTTCTTCATTCTTTACCTGAAACATGCTCAAAAGAAATTTGTGTCAACTAAAAAGTTGGTGAATTCAAGTGCTTAAAGTTTAAAAACAAAAGGACTTAACAAATCCTTCTTTGATTAAAAAGAAAATAATCATTGTTTAAACATCATGGGAAAAATCATAATCAACCCTTCACTCAGTCCCGGTTGGCCTCTTCTAAAGTTGTGTTTAACCGGATATTCCCGAAGGAAGAACTGAGCCCCAAACCAGTGAACCCTACCTGCCCGGATGGTCACCATAGTTTAAACAAAACCTGTTACATGCCACAAACAACCCCTTAGGATCTCAGTGGGGTAACCTTCCTGGAACGGAAGCCACTGTGTGTGGCGGATTCCCCAAATAGATCTATTCATATAAAACAAGCGGTTCACGAAAGAATTAATGATCATGATATAAGTATCAGCAGGTAACCATAAATCCCACATACAATCATCAAGTAAAGCACGATTATAGTTCATAAATAACAGAGCATGTTTCATCCCAAAACAATAGTAAAAAGGGGATCACTAGAACTCACCTTAGGTGTTTAAGCAAAATGAAACTTCACGTGCCGGGAATGTCTCAAGTCTAGCATCCTAACATGAATATAGTAAGTGATAAGCTACTGCTCTAAACTTATTTATGGTGCAACAAGTGTGTCAAAGGATTAGTTGTCGGGTTCGGCTTTGATTCGATTAGGGTTTGCGTAAAAAGTTTCCTTTTATGGAAAGTCAAGGTTTTTCATTTAATCAAGGATTATAACACCATTTAGTTGAGAATATAGGGTAATTAATTTGTTCAAGTGATTATAAGCCTCGTAAGAGCTGGTTATGAAGTTTGGCAAAATTTTATAGTTTAGCCCCTCAAGTTTTAAAATTGACAGTTTCTACCCTCAAGTTTGATTTCTTGTATAAAATGACATTTATGACCAAAAATCAGGTTTTTAAAGTTAGATTGACTTATTATTAAGTAAGTGTACACAAATTTTTAGATAATGGGTTCGGTTTAAAACCTATGTGTTTAACGTTCCCGGTTACGGTGAAACCGAAGAATTTTAACGGTTAAACAAAGGTCTCCATAAATCGGTGACTTAAACCAGTAGGTAACACCTTAAGACATTTTTATAAGTTTCTATTCCTTTTAATCACAAAAATTTGCCTTTAAAGGTTGAAAGACCCGTTTTTACGTTTAACCCGTTAAATCGCGTTTTTAACCGAATTTGACCATTTAAAAACTCGTTTGACCAACTTTTCTACTTATAAGTTATTTTCTCAATTAATCTTCTGGAATAACATGGTTTTTATAATTTTAACCTTATACTCATTTTTCTTAGATTTTTCTCAAAAACGTCATTCGGTTGGTACCCGTTTTCACTTAAAAATCCATTTAAATTACCTTTTTACCACTAAACTTTCCCATTGACTCCAGAACCCTTTTATTAATCATTTTGAGCCTGGAATACTTTTTAAGATGGTTAACATCCATGCTTTATTATTTTACCATTGTTTTACCATGTTTCGGTTCCCAAAAGTGACTATAAGGGGGGGGGGGTCTAATCACAACATGTCCTTTATTTCAGAGATTAAACATTGTTAACACTCTTAATATTCATCAAATCCTACTGAAATTTCAGTCCCAAAACGTGGCCTAGTTGTTCTACACATCCATAAACTTCAAATATGTAGAAAATGTCATAACCGACCATAACACATGTGTAAATCATCTTAACTTGAGCTTAAACATTACCAACAATTTATTTAGCTTTATAAACAGATTATTAAGGTGTCCCAATGTCGTTCATGAGCAGGTTATGAGTCTTGGTTGAGAGGGTTTTTCAAACAAATGTTTAAAGGGTGCTGTTACATGTAGAAAGAAGGGTTTTCAAGGTGTAATCCATGTAATAACCATGGGTTCGAGTTATGTAACCTTTTGTAACTTTTAAAACAGGTTCTTGGGAGTCCATTAAGCCATTAACATGCAGGTTACAAGTTTGGTTTACAAGAGTTGCAACATTCATAAGTTAGATGATGCAAAGCACCCAAAAAGAGGGTTTTCATGGTGGAAATCGGTTTCCACCTCAAGAATGACTATCATATCATGTGATTTACCTTCAAGAACATTGGGAACTCCTTAAGAACAAAGTGATGGTGAGAAGTTTCTGCTACAACTAGAAAAAGCAAGGTTTTTAGGTGAAAAATGAAGAAAACATGAGAAATGTCCAAAACCGACAACATGGAGCTTACACTTGTTGTAACTCACGGTTTGGAAGGTGTTGATGGTCGTGGATGGCTAGAAACTCCTTGGACTTGGCTGTAGAACCTCAAACAAAGGCTGGAAAAGTCGGACAAAGTGCAGGTGTGTGTCCAAGACTCGCGAATGTGGCCACCTTCTTGCGGTTTAAGCTTGGCCGATGCTTGCTTGGTGTTGTGGTTCACGGTTTTGGAGCTGGAGTAGAGAGGATTTGAGAGAGTTTGAGTGTGTGAGTGTGTGTAATTCTCAGCTGAGAATTCGAACAAAGAGAGGAGAGGGAGAGGATTGAGAGAGGGTTGCATGAAATGGGATTGGAGAGTGAGGGTGGTGGTGTTTTAGTGGAGAAGGGAAGTGTGGATTGGGGAAGGTGGGGGCGGCCTAGATGCTCTCCAATGGGCAATTCTCCTTTAATTTTAATTGTTAAATAATAATGTGTAGTATTAATTTGTAGTATTGGGTAGTATTTTAGGTGGTAAGGTTTAGTTAATTGTTAAGTGTTATGCATGCACATGCATGTCTCTTAGCCGAAAATTACAAGTGTGTTTGTATACACATATTTTAATTGTTTTCACTAATAAATTGGTTTCAATTAGGGTTTTTAAATTCTAGCTAGGGTAGCTAATTAACATTCCCGGGGTACTAAGTTCTAATTGGTGGAGACCCAATTTGACTAAATAGTCACAAAAATCACATAGAATCATAAAAATGGAACAAATAGCAATAGATGACACTAAAATCACCAATAGGGTTAGATTGTTTCTATTAATGGCATTTATAAGACGGATAGTGATGCAAGTAGATTAGGGTTAGAATTACAACCTGGAGGTCGGTTGTTACATTCTCCCACCGTTTAGGAAATTTCGTCCCGAAATTTTATTTTCGATTGAAGTCTGAACGAGTGGGTTTGAAGAGGTGTGGATAATTCTTCCTCATTTCATCTTCACGCTCCCAAGTAAATTCAGGTCCTCGCTTGGAGTTCCATCTAACCTTAACCTTGGGTATGCGGCTCCGCCGGAGTTGCTTGACCAAGCGATCCGTGATCTCCACGGGTTCTTCCACAAAATTCAGTTTGTCGTTTATTCTTGCTTCTTTTAATGGCAGTGCTAGGGTTTTGTCTACCATGCTCTTCTTCAAGTTCGACACATGAAAGGTGTCGTGTATGTGGCTCAACCCCGGGGGTAGTTTCAACTTGTACGCCACTGGGCCAATTCTCGCCAGTATTTCCAATGGTCCAATGTACCTTGGGCTTAACTTTCCTCTTTTTCCGAACCTCACAGTTCCCTTCCATGGTGCTACCTTTAGCATTACCCTGTCGTCCACTTGGAACTCTAGAGGTTTCCGTCTCCTGTCAGCGTACTTCTTCTGCCGATCTCTGGCTGCTTTCAGTCGCTCCTTTATCTTATAGATCTTGTCGATGGTCTCCAACACGATGTCGGGTCCCTTCACTTGGCTATCACCAATCTCATTCCAACTCAATGGTGAGCGGCATTTCCTGCCATATAGGGCCTCATACGGAGCGGCTTTAATACTCGCGTGGTAACTATTTTTATAGGCGAATTCCACCAAAGGAAGATGATTATCCCAGTTTCCGCCAAAGTCCATCACGCAAGCTCTTAACATGTCTTCCATCGTTTGAATAGTTATTTCGCTCTGTCCGTCGGTTTGAGGGTGGTAAGCCGTGATTAGATCAAAACGGGTTCCTAAAGCTTGCTGGAACGATTTCCAGAAACGAGAGGTGAAACGGCTATCACGGTCAGAGATGATCGACAAAGGCACTCCATGCCTCGTTACTATCTCGTCGACATATAGTTGGGCCAATTTCGTCATGTCGTAGTCTTCTCTAATTGGCAAGAAGTGAGCTCATTTCGTTAGCCTATCTACTATCACCCAAATAGCATCGTGGCCTTTAAACGTTCTGGGTAACTTGGTAACAAAATTCATCGTGACATTATCCCATTTCCATTCTGGGATTTCAGGTTGTTGTAACGTTCCTGATGGTTTTTGGTTCTCAGCTTTTACCATGGCACAGGTTAGACATTTCCCCACATAAACGGCGATTGATTTCTTGATTCCCGGCCACCAGAAAAATGCCTTTAAATCCTGATACAACTTATCACTTCCACGGTGAATCGAATACCTTGACTTGTGTGCTTCGTCGAGGATTACTTCTCGAATTCCTCCGTGCTTTGGCACCTAAGTCCTTCCTTCATATCTGTATGTACCATCGTCCCCTATCTCAAATTGCTTTTCCATTCCAGTCAATCCTTCTTCCTTTAATCTTCCTTCCTTTAATGCCTCGCTTTGAGCTTCTTTCAGTTTTGCAATAAGGTTGGTATACACACTCATCCTTAAGGCTCGTACACGAAGAGGCTTTTCTCTTTCCTTTCGGCTCAACGCATCCGCCACAACATTGGCCTTACAGGGATGGTAGCGGATTTCGCACTCGTAATCGTTTAATAGCTCGACCCATCTTCTCTGACGCATGTTGAGCATCTTTTGGTCAAGGATATGTTGCAAACTTCTATGGTCAGTGTAGATGATGCACTTTGTGCCATAAAGGTAGTGCCTCCACATTTTGAGAGCAAACACCACGGCACCCAACTCCAGATCGTGCGTCGTGTAGTTCTTCTCATGATCATTCAGCAGTCTAGATGCGTAAGCAATCACCTTGTTGCGTTGCATCAATACACATCCTAGCCCTTGACGCGAAGCGTCACAATAGACCACGAAGTCTTCTACTCCTTCTGGAAGAGCAAGGATAGGTGCACTGCATAACTTCTCCTTAAGCGTTTCAAACGCCTCGTTCTTCTCTCGCTCCCACACAAAGGTTGTGTTCTTCCTGGTTAGTGCGGTCAAAGGTTGCACTATACGCGAGAAGTCTTTTATAAATCGTCGGTAGTAACCAGCCAGTCCTAAGAATTGCCTTATCTCCGTAGGAGTTTCAGGAATCTTCCAATTCTTTATGGCCTCAATCTTGGAAGGGTCAACTTGAATCCCATTCTCATTCACCACATGTCCTAAGAATTGGATCTGGCGCATCCAGAATTCACATTTAGAGAACTTGGCATATAGTTGCTCATTCTTGAGTAATTCAAGAATTAGCCTGAGATGCTTCTCGTGCTCGTCTTTAGTTCGGGAGTAGATCAGTATGTCGTCAATAAACACGATCACAAACTTTTCGAGGTAAGGGCGGCAAACGCGGTTCATGAGGTCCATGAATGCTGCTGGAGCATTAGTCAGTCCAAAGGGCATGACCAAGTACTCATAGTGTCCATACCTAGTTCGGAAGGCCGTTTTGGGTATGTCCTCTTCTCTTATGTTCAGTTGGTGGTATCCTGACCTCAAATCTATTTTGGAGAAATAACTTGCTCCTTGTAGTTGATCAAATAGGTCATCTATTCTCAGAAGAGGGTAACGGTTCTTTATGGTCAGCTTGTTCAATTCTCTGTAATCAATACACATTCGCAGGGTTCCGTCCTTTTTCACGAATAGTACCGGGGCACCCCATGGAGAGACACTCGGACGTATAAATCCCTTGTCCAGTAGTTCTTGAATTTGTACCATTAGCTCCTTCATCTAAGGTGGGGCGAGTCGGTACGGTGCCTTGGCTACCGGTGCAGCACCAGGCAACAAGTCTATCTGGAATTCGACTTGCCGATTCGGGGGGAGTCCTGGTAGGTCTTCCGGAAACACCTCTGGGTATTCAGAAACTACGGGAATATCTTCGATCTTCTTCTCCTTTTGGGTCTTCATCACATAAACTATAAAAGCTGGACATCCCTTCATTAAGCACTTGGTAGCTTTTAGGTGGGATATCATGGGGTATAGGGTGTTACTCCTTTCATCCTCTACCACTAACACTTCTTTGTCGCTCAATGGTATCTTGAGTAGACGCTCATCACATATGATTTCGACTCTATGCTTCGCTAGCCAGTCCATACCCACAACCACATCAAATCCTCCTAACTTAATGGGCATCAAGTTTATCCTAAACGTATTCCCCTTTAGATTCAGCGGGCAATCCCTAATGATTTCGTTAGTTTCTAAAATGTTACCGTCAGCTAATTTTACGGTAAACGTATTGGTCAAGGCACACGCGTCTAAGTCAATCAACGGCCTAAAAGTACTAGAGATAAAACTAGCAGTCGCTCCAGTATCGAACAGTACAGTAGCGGGATGATTGTTTACAAGAAACGTACCGTTGACCACGTCAGGTTCCCTACGAGCTCCTGCTGGGTCCATTACGAAAGCTCTTCCCTTAGGCTTGTTTTGCTTGGCATCCTTGTCTCTACCCAGCTTAGGACACTTGTTCCTCATGTGCCCTGGATCTCCACATTCATAGCATTGTTTTCCTGGTGCGTAAGTACAGTCTTTGATTAGATGGCCTGTTCTCTTGCACCTAAAACAGGGCATCGGGTTACATTCCCCTTGATGATGTAACTTGCACTTGTTGCAAAATGGGCTTGTCCCCGAATACAATCTCCGGTTCTTGCTTCCCTGATCATCGCGCCTCGCACCTTCAGAACTCTTTCTACCTGACCCACTACTACTTCCAACTGCTCTTTTCACTTCAAATCATTTCCTTTTCTCACCAACAAACTTCCTCTTCTCATCAGCCCTTGCTTGTTCAGTCCATCCAGCCCTAATTAAGTCATCAGTCAAACTGCTGGTAAGGTCGACAGCAGCTTGTAGGGTTAAAGGCTGGGAGGAACGGACCATTCCCCTAACCCTTGGGTGTAGTCCCCAGATGAACCGTGCTACACCTTTGGCTTCAGGCGTCACCAGATGTGGAACAAGTCGGGATAGGGCTAAGAAACGATTGATATATTTTTTGTAGTTGGGACCTTTCATCTCCAAGCTTAAAAATTCTGTCTCCAGCTTCTCGAGTTAATTGATGGGGCAATACTTGCTGGTCATCAGCTCTCGAAATTCAGTCCAACCCATTCGATTAGCCACATTTCTTCCACGGCTTTGAGTAATTGACTTCCACCATTCAAGGGCTGATCCCTTGAGAGATTGTGATGCAAACCTCACCATATGATCCATCTTGCACTCGCTAATGTCCAAGACAGCTTCCATTTCGTCAATCCATCTGTAAGTCTCTATAGCACCCTCGGTGCCATAGAAGTCCTTAGGCTTACATGCCATGAAGGTCTTATAGGAGCATCCATTCCTTAACGACTCGGCTTCTTCGTCGTGGCCCTCGTCATTCACCGGCCGATCATTACCAGTAGTGTTATCCCGGTCTGCATTTATCTGTGCAATAATAGTCGAAATGGCATTTGCTAGTTGCTGAGCTACGAGGCTAGCAATTCTTTCGTCACTCTCTTGATTAGCATTTTCCCCGTGGGGAGTCCCTGGTGGAGTAGGTTGGCTTCCAGTCTGCCTTGCTTCCTCACGGCGGCCCCTGGTGGCTCCTCGCCGTCCAAATCGTGTTCCTCTGTGAGCCGACATTCTGATAGTATCACAAATAGATTCGTTTAGCATCTCAAAATTTGTTTCGAATAGCCTATGCATCATTACCCTATTACACCATGCCTCGGAAAGAGGGATCATGGCATGCACATATGTATTTACAACCCACTAAGAAAATCTTACAAAGTCCAAATCAAAACATGACATAACAGTTAGACAACCAATTAGAAAAAGGCACAGACCAATTTCAAGGCACAAGACAACATATAGCAATTTAATACAGACAGTTCAATAAATCTAGCATCCCAACAAACAATTCATAATAGTATCATCCAGCAAAGTAGAATCAGAGTCAAGCTCTTACAATTTGGAAGGTGCCATCACCCCCATGATAATAAAAATAATAGTATCGAATAATAATTCAAATAGTTTCCTTCTATTGTCTAGAGACAGATAATCCTGCTGAGTACTCCTACTCTCACATCCACTTCTTCTTCAGCCATCCAAACCATCCTGTACTCTTCTTCCTCTGCTCCTGCTCCAAATGCTGCACTCCTTGCGTAGCCATCATAGCCTGGAATTGAGCAGACTGGGAGGTTCGAGTGGCGTGCTGAACAGTCAACTCATGACGGCGAACGGTCCTCAAGATCTCCTCCAATGTCACATCAGAGGGTCCTACATCACTTGCCCGGCGACTCGACTGGGAGTACCTATCACCAGCAAGTACGCTAGGGCCGTCATACATACTATGTCTCGGCAGCATCAGGTGCTCGACACGTGGGTCAAACAGTGGAGGTACCGAAGTCGGAATCCTAACAGGCGGGGGAGGAGGAGGAGGCATCCTAAAGGATATGGAGGATCCTGGCCTAACACTTTTGCGAGATCGGGTGACAGTACGCGCACCCCTATTCCCAATAGGTGGGATGGGTGAGAGGGTAGGAGCAGCTACTTGAGGAGAGTGGGAACGCGTTCGGCTTCGGGAAGGTGATGTGGAGGAAGAGTCCTCGGAAGCTTCAGTGTCTTCTGACGTGACGGATATCCACCCTGGATGTCCGTATCTCCGGAGGTACGCTTCATACTCTGTCTGAGGCTTCGCCCTTCTCAAGGTTTCGGTAGGAGTGATCTCAGTGTCGGGGTGCGCAGGCGCCTTACCTTTATCAGCCATAGACGTTGTCCTGTAAGAAATACATCATGAGTAATTTGGTTTCTCATAGCTCATGATTATAATAATAGTACTAGTAATAGTAGTGATGGCAATAGTATCTGTTATTCCAACATATAGCTGTCTGTGTTTCCCCAAATCAATAGTCTCTGTAAATAGTATCGGATAACCTAGTTCATCATAAAAAAATCATTTAAATCCCCTTTTTGAAATAAGTTTCAAAATCATCAATGTTAATCAGAAAAGGTCCAACCATAACCTAAAGGTCCGTGATGGAAATTACGCGTCCGGTAAATTCATGATTACGTTGATCAAGTGTAATCATCAATTTACCCAACCCGATCATCCCAACACTTCCCACAAGGACAGTCCTAGGGTATCAGGGTTGTAGCCTAGGGTCTACTATGGTATTCCCGACTTCTCTACAACCTTTGGCTCTGATACCAATCTGTCACACCCCGGGCCCAGGTAGGGTGGAACGTCATAGACTAGCAACAATATATGGCAGCGGAAACAAACCATTACAGGAGCAAAAAGGAGAGAATATCACATGGCATTAATGTTTTAAATAGATACCGGGGCTAGAAACAGATCAAGCCCCCAAATAAGTTTTACAATCACCCATAAAAATAAATTGTACTTGTTCAACATAAACATGAAATTGTTCAAATGGTTCACTAAGAAAATATGCCAATGCCATGGTCGCGGGGATATGTCTAGGTCTTCACAACAGCTAGGATTTCTTCATTCTTTACCTGAAACATGCTCAAAAGAAATTTGTGTCAACTAAAAAGTTGGTGAATTCAAGTGCTTAAAGTTTAAAAACAAAAGGACTTAACAAATCCTTCTTTGATTAAAAAGAAAATAATCATTGTTTAAACATCGTTGGAAAAATCATAATCAACCCTGCACTCAGTCCCGGTTGGCCTCTTCTAAAGTTGTGTTTAACCGGATATTCCCGAAGGAAGAACTGAGCCCCAAACCAGTGAACCCTACCTGCCCGGATGGTTCACCATAGTTTCTTAACAAAACCTGTTACATGCCACAAACGGCCCCTTAGGATCTCAGTGGGGTAACCTTCCTGGAACGAAAGCCACTGTGTGTGGGGGATTCCCCAAATAGATCTATTCATATAAAACAAGCGGTTCACGAAAGAATTAATGATCATGATATAAGTATCAGCAGGTAACCATAAATCCCACATACAATCATCAAGTAAAGCACGATTATAGTTCATAAATAACAGAGCATGTTTCATCCCAAAACAATAGTAAAAAGGGGATCACTAGAACTCACCTTAGGTGTTTAAGCAAAATGAAACTTCGCGTGCCGGGAATGTCTCAAGTCTAGAACCCTAACATGAATATAGTAAGTGATAAGCTACTTCTCTAAACTTATTTATGGTGCAACAAGTGTGTCAAAGGATTAGTTGTCGGGTTCGGCTTTGATTCGATTAGGGTTTGCGTAAAAAGTTTCCTTTTATGGAAAGTCAAGGTTTTTCATTTAATCAAGGATTTTGACACCATTTAGTTAAGAATATAGGGTAATTAATTTGTTCAAGTGATTATAAGTCTCGTAAGAACTGGTTATGAAGTTTGCCAAAATTTTACAGTTTAGCTTCTCAAGTTTCAAAATTGACAGTTTCTACCCTCAAGTTTGATTTCTTGTATAAAATGACATTTATGACCAAAAATCAGGTTTTTAAAGTTAGATTGACTTATTATTAAGTAAGTTTACACAAATTTTTAGATAATGGGTTCGGTTTAAAACCTATGTGTTTAACGTTCCCGGTTACGGTGAAACCGAAGAATTTTAACGGTTAAACAAAGGTCTCCATAAATCGGTGACTTAAACTAGTAGGTAACACCTTAAGACATTTTTATAAGTTTCTATTCCTTTTAATCACAAAAATTTTCCTTTAAAGGATGAAAGACCCGTTTTTACGTTTAACCCGTTAAATCGCGTTTTTAACCGAATTTGACCATTTAAAAACTCGTTTGACCAACTTTTCTACTTATAAGTTATTTTCTCACTTAATCTTCTGGAATAACATGGTTTTTATAATTTTTAACCTTATACTCATTTTTCTTAGATTTTTCTCAAAAACGTCATTCGGTTGGTACCCGTTTTCACTTAAAAATCCATTTAAATTACCTTTTTACCACTAAACTTTCCCATTGACTCCAGAACCCTTTTATTAATAATTTTGAGCCTGGAATACTTTTTAAGATGGTTAACATCCATGCTTTATTATTTTACCATTGTTTTACCATGTTTCGGTTCCCAAAAGTGACTATAAGGGGGGGTCTAATCACAACATGTCCTTTATTCCAGAGATTAAACATTGTTAACACTCTTAATATTCATCAAAGCCTACTGAAATTTCAGTCCCAAAACGTGGCCTAGTTGTTCTACACATCCATAAACTTCAAATATGTAGAAAATGTCATAACCGACCATAACACATGTGTAAATCATCTTAACTTGAGCTTAAACATTACCAACACTTTATTTAGCTTTATAAACAGATTATTAAGGTGTCCCAAAGTCGTTCATGAGCAGGTTATGAGTCTTGGTTGAGAGGGTTTTTCAAACAAATGTTTAAAGGGTGCTGTTACATGTAGAAAGAAGGGTTTTCAAGGTGTAATCCATGTAATAACCATGGGTTCGAGTTATGTAACCTTTTGTAACTTTTAAAACAGGTTCTTGGGAGTCCATTAAGCCATTAACATGCAGGTTACAAGTTTGGTTTACAAGAGTTGCAACATTCATAAGTTAGATGATGCAAAGCACCCATAAAGAGGGTTTTCATGGTGGAAATCGGTTTCCACCTCAAAAAATGACTATCATATCATGTGATTTACCTTCAAGAACGTTGGAAACTCCTTAAGAACAAAGTGATGTGCTACAACTAGAAAAAGCAAGGTTTTTAGGTGAAAAATGAAGAAAACATGAGAAATGTCCAAAACCGACAACATGGAGCTTACACTTGTTGTAACTCACGGTTTGGAAGGTGTTGATGGTCGTGGATGGCTAGAAACTCCTTGGACTTGGCTGTAGAACCTCAAACAAAGGCTGGAAAAGTCGGACAAAGTGCAGGTGTGTGTCCAAGACTCGCGAATGTGGCCACCTTCTTGCGGTTTAAGCTTGGCCGATGCTTGCTTGGTGTTGTGGTTCACGGTTTTGGAGCTGGAGTAGAGAGGATTTGAGAGAGTTTGAGTGTGTGAGTGTGTGTAATTCTCAGCTGAGAATTCGAACAAAGAGAGGAGAGGGAGAGGATTGAGAGAGGGTTGCATGAAATGGGATTGGAGAGTGAGGGTGGTGGTGTTTTAGTGGAGAAGGGAAGTGTGGATTGGGGAAGGTGGGGGCGGCCTAGATGCTCTCCAATGGGCAATTCTCCTTTAATTTTAATTGTTAAATAATAATGTGTAGTATTAATTTGTAGTATTGGGTAGTATTTTAGGTGGTAAGGTTTAGTTAATTGTTAAGTGTTATGCATGCACATGCATGTCTCTTAGCCGAAAATTACAAGTGTGTTTGTATACACATATTTTAATTGTTTTCACTAATAAATTGGTTTCAATTAGGGTTTTTAAATTCTAGCTAGGGTAGCTAATTAACATTCCCGGGGTACTAAGTTCTAATTGGTGGAGACCCAATTTGACTAAATAGTCACAAAAATCACATAGAATCATAAAAATGGAACAAATAGCAATAGATGACACTAAAATCACCAATAGGTTTAGATTGTTTCTATTAATGGCATTTATAAGACGGATAGTGATGCAAGTAGATTAGGGTTAGAATTACAACCTGGAGGTCGGTTGTTACACTATGATAATGATCGAATTTAACAGTTGATTCTTATCTCGTATTTCAAAAGATTTTTGGTCTTAAAATTAAGATGATCAATTTCGTTGATTGACAAGATATTTAAATACTCGCACAGGAAGTAATTCAACACTAGGTATTGATTTAATATCCATTGATTTCGAAACAATGATTTATGAAAATCCTTAACGGTTACATTATTTTCAAAACAAAATATTAAACTTTGAAATGTAATACAAAATAGGTCAGAGCCACAAAATCTAGTTTGTAAAGTTTTCACATCTCCTAATATGTGATTCCATGCTACAAGGTTTATTTGATGCATAACCTTGTTTAAAACATATGCATTTCATTTACCTGAAAATGTTTTCAAAATGAAACATTAGCATAAATTGGTGAATCATGTAACCAAACATTTTATAACATTGTGATCAATATTATTAACCATTAGGACAACTTGTTTCATAGTTGTGTTATTTGTTTACAAGGTCCATACCAGTAGCTACTATATCTGAAGGTACACGTTAAAATGATTTAGGCTCATTGTAGCATAACACACGGTTACGCATCAACACATGTATCGTCGATCGTTATACATAGATAGTGTCATGATCGCTTAAACCCTTGTTTAATAATTTTAATATATTCACATGTTGGTTTTTATCAAATAAATGATTCTAACAATTAAAAATTTCATAAGCATGCTTGAAAATATTTTGTAAACATTTATGCACATATGACAATAGCATATAAATAAAGTTTTGTAATCATGTTCACCATAATTGTCGAGCTAGAATCACAGCTTACAACTTCTAGATTCTTGGCAGCACAGCCACAGATACACCTCATGCTTAACAGGGTATTACACTAGCTTACACGAGGTATCAAGGGGTATCAGTGTAAATAAAATTTCAAAAAGTGCACCTTTTCATTTGAAAAGTGCAGATATTTGTAGTCTGGTCGGGCCCACCATCATGGTCGCCTAAGGTGGTCGTGGTCTGTTATGCATGTTTGATCTTGTATGCCCAAGACACATACAAGATTGATGTGGTTAGTACGCTATGATCCAAGTCGGTTCATACCCAATAACAAGCCAAAAAACACCAACAAATATTTATTTGTTGATGAGATCATACAAATAAATATTGACACCATTTTAGAAAATGGGTTTTCTAAAACGTTGCTTTTATGATAGAACAACATTATATGGATAATGTATTCATGAGAAATTATTTGTTTCATTATTTAAGTTGGTTAAATAATAACAAATAAAAGTGTGTTAATGTTATAAAATCAAACTATGTTTTAATTTTATAAACTAAGGGTTTAAAAGAGTGCACTTTTATAAGAAAAATAAAATGGGGGGAACCCATTTTAAATGTTGTTTTCGGCCGCCCGAAGTGGGCATTGGGAACCCATTTAGTCTTGGGCTTTGCAAGACTTTTACTGCACTTGCACTCTTCCATCATCTCACACACTCTCTCACACACACTCAAGCATAGAACTCTCTCAAAAACAGGCTGAAAATTTCGGATTCAAGGTCAAAACAAGCTGAAAATTTTCGGTTTTTGAAGAAGGATAGGCAGAGAGTTTTGGTGTTGTGCTTCCTAACTAGCTAGGTGTTTGGAGGAGCTTGTGGGTATCACAACTTGAGGCTTTCTCTCTTGGGGGCTGGACATTCAAGAACATCATCATCTTCATCTCATCCATCTACAACATCTTGTGCTTGAAAGGTTGTTTCCATAAACACCCTATGATTGTTATTTTGGTTTTGATAGCATACTATTTCACATATTTTTATGATCCATATTCTTTTGTTTTGTTTATGGTTTAAAATGGTACAAATTTCATATTGTTAATCTCCAATTAAACCCTAATATCCGCTGCGTTTTTATAGTTTAAATGGTTAAACTAAAATTGATTATCATGTTACAAAACCCAACAATGGCATCTAGAGCCGGTTATGTGGAATATGTGCTTTAAAAGTTCTTGAAAAGTTAGTTTTCATTGACTTTTTCAACCCATTAGGGGCTGTTTTGTTGTGGATGTATGAATCCCTTATGTTTCAAGGTTTAATCTTACATGCTTTAGTATAAACCTTGAAAGATTAACATCAAATGGTTGATTGTGTTGTTTGGACAAAACCATAAAGTTTTGGTTCATGTTGGCCAGAACTTTAAGGTTATAATAAGGGGTTCATTATTGTTCTTGGATGTTGAATATGTTTCATATTTTGGTGCATAACATAGCCTTGACCTTATGTGTTTTGGATTTGGTTGATTGTGTTTTGTCATGTTGGTTTTGATTCTTGAAAGGGTTGTAATATTTGTGTTTGTATTTTGGGTTGTAGTTTATTTATTCATTTGGTTATGTAATACATAGATTAGGTGCATTTTTTTTATTAGAAAAATTGTATTAGGATATGATTTTGTAAAAGAAGATGCACAAGATGAAGACCCAAAGAAGGACACAAAAGACATGGACACTTGAAGCATTTGGATGTGGATTCAAGTGGGAGTTCATGGACACATTTTGGTGTGTCTGTTGGGTTTGTTGTACCAAAACAATGTCGTTTAACCATTTTAAACAAGAAAACGCAGCGGAATATGAACTTAATATCCTATTCAATAATCTGAAAATTAAAGTTCATAAGATTATTTTAACAAACCCAAAGTCAAAGGATCATATATATGTGAATAAACTAGTTATCAAGAAGCAAACAAAACAACCAAAATCAACACAATAAACTACCTTTTAGAAGCTGTCAAAACGTTGATATAAGTGAAGATGGGGCTGCTATTTGATGACCAAAACATCAAGAATAGATGTCCTCAAGTGTTCATACCCACAAGCCTTCAAGAAAACACCCATTTGCTAGGATTTGAGCACCAAATCGACACAAGAAGGCTGCTGGAAACTTGTTCCAGCCGTGAACTTTCAAGGAGGATTCTAAATCCTTTGTTCCAGCCATGACATCCTTCTTCCAAAAGAAAGATTATGTTCTTGTGACTCTTTTGCATTAGAGAGAGAGATCTGAAGTAGAGTGTGTGTATGTGTGTATCTTGAGAGCTTTTTCTCCATAACACACACACAAGGGAAGAACAAAGAGGGGCTGCCCCAAGGGGCGGCCGAAACCCCTCTTGTTTCTAGGGTTCTCCCTAAAACTCTCCTTTTTAAAATATTTCAAGAGTTTTTAGATATTATACATAATTAACCCTTTAATTATATAAAATATGCACACACACTTTTATTATTTGATGTTGCTTAACTAATTTAAACAACATAACAAATAATATCTATGAACAAAATATCCTCATAATTTGTTCTTTCTCACATACAATTTATTTAGAAAACCCATTTTCTAAATTGGTGTAATTATTTAATTCCATGATCATATCATCAATTAAATATTAATTGGTGTTTGCTAAGCTTGTTATTGGGTATGACCCGACTTGGATCATAACGTACTAACCACATCAATGTTCTATGTGTCTTGGGCATAAAGAATCCAACAATCTCCCACTTGCACAAGATACATAGAAGATTGATGCAAGCAGTAAATACCGCCTAACAACGGTTTACTACCCTTAATACGCATGATTATAAGCCATTCAATAACATCATCCCCTTCAAGTTCCAAACTTGAAATGATTTAGGTGAATCAATCATCTATCCTTTTGTTACAGATGTCATGTTAAATCCAAGGACATAGAATGATCATTCCTTGTTGATTTAACTTAATCAGGCCTTAGACATCATGCTCTCAACGAATAAGAGGAACAAATTCCATCTTGACTACATACGTTTCTCACAATCACCTTATGTTGTACCTAAACATAGCCTTATGTACTGACCATTATTTCAGAGCAGCGAAGAACTAGCTCAAGGTATAACACTTGGTGAATATCAAAACCCAATATGTATCTCAGGTCAGAGGATACCAAATGATATTCGCCTTTACTCAAATTTACTTATGATCAATCTAGAAGATTCCATGTAGTAAAATTGAGATGCGGGTCAGTCCAATATTTGCATCCCACAAATATCTATGAACCTTGGTAGCAACCAATTGCTCTATATTCATACCTTATGAATATCTACCAATCCATGTTCATAATAGTCTTACATTCATATTTGTTCCCACAAATATGACCGACTACGGACATTTAGAATAATAAACATATTCATGGATGTAAACATGCTAAAAGGGAACACGACTCAAAAGGTCAAAATTACAATTGTTCCATACATTAAATACTAAATAGATCAATTTCCAATCGCTAGAATATCGAAGTCCTAAGGCACAAGTATGACCCTCATACTTTGCCTTCGCAAGGAGCTTCGTGAGTGGATTCGTAACGTTTTGATCTTAATGAACTTTACGAATACATATCTTTACCCCTTTCAACTTCATCCCTTATGATGTTGAATCTCCGCTCAAGGTGCTTAGTCTTTGATGAGTACGGGGTTCCTTGATTTGAGCAATCCCACCCACGTAATTACCAAAGATCTTTAGGGAGTCTTGAATGGTAGAGACCACCCCTAGATAAGCAATGGACAAGCTTATCCATGCAGCTTCCAAAGCTGCCAATGAAGCGGCTATGTATTCGGATTTTAGACTGAATAATGCTACCGTGTCCTGCTTTGAACACTTCAAGGATACCACACCTCCATTCATAATGGAAGTACACCTGATTATGATCGAGAGTTGTTTCGATCTATTTTGGAAGTCCTCATCTGTGCAACCCTTTACACAGATTTTCACTTCAACAGATCCGTATATTAGAAACATATCCTTAGTCTTACTAAGGTGCATCAACATACTTTTAACAACCATTCAATGGTTATTTCTATTGGTATCTACTTTGTCATACCTGATAAGCATGACTCGTCCGGTTTAGTGCATATCATGAGACAAATGACGGATCCTATAGCAGATGTGTATGGGATATCCTTCATTTGATTTTGCTCATCCTATGAGCTTGGACATTGAGACGTAGTCAACATGGTCTCTCTTTGAAAGGGTATCATACCTTTCTAAGAGGTTTCCATCTTGAACCTTTTCAAGATTTTATATATGCACTTTGGTTTGACCCTATCAACCACCTCGATCTATCCTTATAGATCCTTATTCCAAAATATGGGTGATTTCAAAGAGATCCTTTTATGAAAAACATCTTCCAAGCAAGGTTTTAACACCTTCCAAGGTTGGAATATATTTTTCAAATAGCAGTGTGTCATCAGCATACAACACTGAGAGTATAATTCTGCTCCCACTAGCTTTCATATATACACACCCTTTTGATGCTTGTTTCAATCCATAGATCTATCACTTTAACTTGTATACTTTATTGGGATGTCGCGGATCGACAAAACCTTCATGCTGAACTATGTGGACAGTCTCTACGAGATGTCCATTAAGGAAAGCGGTTTTGACATCCATTAGCCAAAACTCATATTCAAAATATGCAGTTATGGCACTTAACATCCTAATCGACCTTAGCATTGCCACGGGCGTAAGACTTTCATCATAATCAACCAATTGAGTTTGATGAAAACCTTATGCTATAAGTCTTGACTTTTAAGTATTCAAGTCTCCATGTATATTTGTTTTCATCCAGAAAACCCACTTGTATCCAACCGATTTGGAGTTAAGTGGAGGGTCAACCAATTCCCAAACTTGGTTGTTATAAATGGATTGCATCCTTACGTTCATGGCTTCTAGCCATTTGTCCAATCCAAATTGGACATAACATCTTGGTATATGGTTAGCCTACAGGGGTCAACCACATAGTATCCATTCTTTGAATATACATATCACTTAGATGGAATACTAACTCTACCTGATTTATGAACGTTTTTGTGTATATTTATCAACCTCTTGATTATCATCAACAACCTCTTGTTGGTAGCTAGTGTCAACCAAGAGTGTACCGGCTTGTGGATTTTGATTCTTATCAAGTTCCACAGTTCTATACGTCATTCCTTCCATAAAGAACTCGGTTTCCAAGAACTTAGCCTTTCGAGCAATAAATACTTTTGCTCTGTTGAGTCGAAGAAACAGTATTCCATACAGTCTCTGTGGATTCTCAACTTATATACACTTTCTTTGTCCGGGCCATATTCATAATATGAGCCTTAGAGAGCAATGCGAAAACCCAAAATGATAAAGATGGTAAGCTCATAGCCATAATAAATTGAACCATATCCAAATAGGGTTCAGTTTCTTCTTTATCAGAATGAAGAGCATAGATAATTATGAGGAGTTGATTTTCTACTTCATTATTGAAGATTTTGAACATTTCAAAAGCTTCATACTTATGTGTCATCAAGTGCACACAATAATAGCGACTGCAATCGTCGGTAAAATAATGAAGTATCTTTCACCAATCTTTGTCATTGTCTTAAAAGGATTACATACATCCAAATGTATCATTCCTAGTAAGTCTTTTGGTTCACACTTATCAAATGAAACATTTTCATTTGTTTCCAAAAGACCATTCTTTTGAAGTGTTTGAATCTAATTCTGGTTAATGTGACCAAGGCGACAATGTTAAAGATAGTAATAACTTAAACCCATTTTAAGTTTTTTTATGCTAAATGTGTATCAATGAGTTATAATAGGATGATCTACCATGAACCAATTCATGGATGTCATTAAAAGGCATATCCTTAAAATGATATACATCATTCAAAACTCAATACCATTATTTACAAATTTTGAATCATGATCATATTGTTTTAAAAGGAAACATTAATCATGTTCCTAGTCAAACTAGGTGCATACAAAATGTTTTGAGAACAACTTCCAAACCATTTGAAGGTCTCAAAATAGAGTTTCCCTTCTTGAAGCGTACATTTCTTTTGAACCCTTTTGCAACAATTGCAAGTATGAGTCTCACATCCGGTATCCAATACCCATGTGATTGAAGAAATGGCTTTTAAAACAGCGTATGAATCATGGAATTGTATTTGAGGTTTGCCCAAAATCCTTCTTGTGTTTCAACTCCTTGAGATAGAAGGGACAATACCCCTTTTATAGTCCTATCTCTCCATACTCAAAGCATGGATCGTTCTCCGTTACCTTAGGCTTCATAAGCTTAGGTTTTGAGGTTTCGCTTTAACCTTTGCTTTGACGTATTCCTTTCCTTTAGCAATAATTGCTTTAGGATCGGGATTGGCCACTTCTTATAGCCTCCGTTATTGATTGAGAGAATAGGTAGAACCTCTCTACTTATTCCCGCCTCGGTTGCTTTGAGCATTGCATGAGGTTCACCGATGCTCTTGTCCCATCCGTTCATATTACAGTTTATTATGAATGTCTCAAACCTTTAGTTAGGCAATCAAGGATTAAATCCTTGGCCAACTACTTTGAGACAGGACAGCAAAGCATCTTGAGGCTATCAATATGGCTTTTATCTTAAGGATATATAAGATGATATTGATTGGGTCTTTTCATGTGACATGTATAAAGTGCTTGAACCGTTTCAAAGCAATCTTACTAAAGTTTGTGGAAGGAACATTTCCCTTTTAGATTAACATGTCATGTGCCCCATGAGGCTCCAAACCCTTTTGGAGTCTGGGAATCATATTCCCAACATGAGATCGGATGCTTGCACAGAATCCTAAGTGTGCTTAACTCAATCGTCAAAAGGCCATAACATCAACAGCGTGGGTTGGTGAGGTATGGGATCGTCAAGGACATAGACCTTTACTCATTCTTGAGAACGATTCTCAAGTTTCAAAATGAGTCCATAAGATAATTATGGTTAGGACTATCCCTCTCGAGAATAGGTCTCAGTGATAGGGAAGGGACGATCGGGGTGGTAGCATTATAGTTAGAGGTCATTATTATAAAATTGACAAAGTTCATATTAGTATTTCTCATAAATTTATTTTAATCGTTAATACCCTTAAATGTCTCATAGACAATTAACAATTAAAATCTAGAATCCAACGTTACATTTAAATGATGGTTAGGTGACCTTTATCCCATTATTTAAATTAACAAGGTAGTCAACAGTTGACAATTGCAACCTATTGCAACTTCTAGTCTTATGGGATCGGTTAAACATCATATGTTTAGTCGGCATGTTTAATCCCATCAACACCATTGTACGCCATGCTTCGGTGACCCTAAGCACATGGTTTCCAATTCAAGTCGTCCTACTTACACACACGTGTGAGTTTTTACATATAAGCGGTTAGGTGACCTTTATCCCACAAGTATGTTAGACTCACCTCAAGGACACAAGTTCCCTACAAGTGGTTAGGTGACCTTTATCCCACAAATAGTTCCCAAGTGATTCGAGTGTCGTGTAAAAGGATGGTGTTAGACTTGTTACCAAAGGGTTTTAAGTTTCCATTAATTTTAGACTTTGAAAACACTATGTACCTTGTAATTGCATGCTTTCAATTACATGGTACCCTATGGCTCTCTTTTAATAAAACCTCTTTTATTTTGAAATCATTAATCCTTTTAATAACCTTTTATTAATTACTTAATGATTTAGAACCATAAAATTCAGCTTGTTATCATAATTTATTTAGATCGTTAAGCATATTCATATATCAAACAATCAACATAAAACAAACAAGCATAATCATACAAACATATGTGCATAACCATAGCCACTAAGTTGACTACACTTGTTTGCCATCACAAGTGTTGTCATAAGGTCATTCCTAAGGGTTAACAATGACACATCATATGTGTCCATGAACTCCCACTTGATTCCACATCCAAATGCTTCAAGTGTCCATGTCTTTTGTGTCCTTCCTTTTGGGTCTTCTTCTTGTGCATCTTCTTTTACAAAATCATATCCTAATACAATTTTCTAATAAAAGAAATGCATCTATTCTATTTATTACATAACCAAATGAATAAATAAATTACAACCCAAACACAAACACAAAAGAATAATATTACAACCCTTTGAATGAATACAACCAACATGACAAAATCACAAACAACCAAATCCAAAACACACATGGTCAAGGCTATGTTATGCACTAAAATTATGTATCCATATACATCATACTAAGAACCAAAATGAACCCCATTGACCCTAAATTTTCAGCCAACATAAACCAAAAATCTAGGGTCTTTTGTCCAAACAAAACACAATCAACCAAATTGATATCTTTCCTTTCAAGGTTTAATCACTAGCATGTTTGATATAACCTTGAAAGATTGGGGTATCATCAAATCAATACAAAACAGCCCTAAAATTGGTTGTTAAACCTTATATAACCAATTATACAAGAACACATGAAACTAATCATCCACATAACCGGCTCTTGATGCCAATGTTGGGTTTGTTGTACCAAAACAATGTCGTTTAACCATTTTAAACAAGAAAACGCAGCGGAATATGAACTTAATATCCTATTCAATAATCTGAAAATTAAAGTTCATAAGATTATTTTAACAAACCCAAAGTCAAAGGATCATATATATGTGAATAAACTAGTTATCAAGAAGCAAACAAAACAACCAAAATCAACACAATAAACTACCTTTTAGAAGCTGTCAAAACGTTGATATAAGTGAAGATGGGGCTGCTATTTGATGACCAAAACATCAAGAATAGATGTCCTCAAGTGTTCATACCCACAAGCCTTCAAGAAAACACCCATTTGCTAGGATTTGAGCACCAAATCGACACAAGAAGGCTGCTGGAAACTTGTTCTAGCCGTGAACTTTCAAGGAGGATTCTAAATCCTTTGTTCCAGCCATGACATCCTTCTTCCAAAAGAAAGATTATGTTCTTGTGACTCTTTTGCATTAGAGAGAGAGAGATCTGAAGTAGAGTGTGTGTATGTGTGTATCTTGAGAGCTTTTTCTCCATAACACACACACAAGGGAAGAACAAAGAGGGGCTGCCCCAAGGGGCGGCCGAAACCCCTCTTGTTTCTAGGGTTCTCCCTAAAACTCTCCTTTTTAAAATATTTCAAGAGTTTTTAGATATTATACATAATTAACCCTTTAATTATATAAAATATGCACACACACTTTTATTATTTGATGTTGCTTAACTAATTTAAACAACATAACAAATAATATCTATGAACAAAATATCCTCATAATTTGTTCTTTCTCACATACAATTTATTTAGAAAACCCATTTTCTAAATTGGTGTAATTATTTAATTCCATGATCATATCATCAATTAAATATTAATTGGTGTTTGCTAAGCTTGTTATTGGGTATGACCCGACTTGGATCATAACGTACTAACCACATCAATGTTCTATGTGTCTTGGGCATAAAGAATCCAACAGTGTCATTTTAACCCTTAGGAAAGACCTTATGACAACCCTTAGGAGTTCATAGGCTATGGTTATGCATTTATGTTTGTATGATTATGCTTGTTTGGTTGTTTGTTGTATGATTGTTGGTTGATATTTGGATATGCATAACAAACTCATTAACAAACTTAACAAGCTGAAAATTAATGGTTCTTTATCATTAAGTGGTTAATAAAAGGTTATTAAAAGGATTAATGATTTTAATAAAAGGGGTATATTGAAAAGTGAACCATAGGGTATCTTGTATTTGAAAGCATGCAAATATAAGGTACATAGAGTTTTCTAAACTAAGATTATGAAAACTTAAAAAAAAAATTATAAACAAGTTTAACACCGTCCTTTTGCACAACACTTGAGTCACTTGGAAACTCTTAATGGGATAAAGGTCACCTAACCACTTATGTTGAAAAACTCACATGTGTGTGCAAGTAGGGTAACTTGATTTGCAAACCATGTTAAATGGATCACCTACAATATGGTTTACAAAGGTGTTGATGGGATAACATGCCGACCACACATATGATGTTTAAGTCGATCCCATACCTCTAGAAGTTGCAAAGGGTTGCAATTGTCAAAACGTTGACTACCTTGTTAATTTAAATAATGGGATAAAGGTCACCTAACCACTATTTAAATGTAACGTTGGATTCTAGAATTTAAAAATGTGTAAGACACTTAAAAAGGGCTTTAATTATTAAAATATGAACAATATCAAAAATACTAAAATTGAACTTTGTTAAATTTTGTAGATGGCCACCAACAACAATGAAAATAATGATATTGTCACACCCCGGGCCCAGGTAGGGTGGGACGTCACAGACTAGCAACAATATATGGCAGCGGAAACAAACCATTAAAAGAGCTCAAATGAGAGAATATCACATGGCATTAATGTTTTAAAGTAAATACCGGGGCTAGAAACAGTTCAAGCCCCCAAATAAGTTTTACAATCACCCATAAAAATAAATTATACTCGTTCAACACAAATATGAAATTGTTCAAATGGTTCATTAAGAAAATATGCCAATGCCATGGTCGCGGGGATAGGTCTAGGTCTTCACAACAGCTAGGATCTCTTCATACTTTACCTGAAACATGCTCAAAAGAAATTTGTGTCAACTAAAAAGTTGGTGAATTCAAGTGCTTAAAGTTTAAAAACAAAAGGACTTAACAAATCCTTCTTTGATTAAAAAGAAAATAATCATTGTTTAAACATCGTGGGAAAAATCATAATCAACCCTGCAGTCAGTCCTGGTTGGCCTCTTCTAAAATTGTGTTTAACCGGATATTCCCGAAGGAAGAACTGAGCCCCAAACCAATGAACCCTACCTGCCCGGATGGTTCACCATAGTTTCTTAAGAAAACCTGTTACATGCCACAAACGACCCCTTAGGATCTCAGTGGGGTATCCTTCCTGGAACGGAAGCCACTGTGTGTGGGGGATTCCCCAAATAGATCTATCCATATAAAACAAGCGGTTCACGAAAGAATTAATGATCATGACATAAGTATCAGCAGGTAACCATAAATCCCACATACAATCATCAAGTAAATCATAAATATAGTTCATAAATATTAGAGCATGTTTCACCCCAAAACAGTAGTAAAAAGGGGAAGTCACTAGAACTCACCTTAGGTTTCAAGTCAAAAAGTCTCCTGGTGTGCCGGGAGTGTCTCAAGTCTAGCACCCTAACATGTACATATTAAGTAATAAGCTACTGCCCTAAACTCATTTAAGGTGCAACAATAGTTTCAAGAGTTTAGCTATTGGGTAAGGCTTTGGTTTCGTGAAGGTTTGTATAAAAAGTTTCCTTTTATGGCAGGTCAAGGTTTCTTCATGAAAATTAGGATTTTTACCTCATTAGGTTAAATATATTAAGAAATTTTTTTTTTCAAGTGATTATTAGCTTCCTAGAAGTTTGTTATTAAGTTTGGTAAAATTTTACAGTTTAGTCCCTCAAGTTTCAAAATTGACAGTTTCTACCCTCAAGTTTGGTTTCTTGTCCTTTATGACACTTAAGACCAAAAATCAGATTCTTAGAGTAATATTATACTTATTATAGAGTAATTGTTTCAAAATTTTTAGTTTACGGGTCCGATTTTAAAAACTATGCGTTTAACGCTCCCGGTTACGGTAAAAGACGGAGAGTTTTAACCGTTAATTTAGGGTTTTCATAAATTTTAGTCTTGGACCAGTAGGTATCATCTAAAAGACATTTTTATAAATTTTAAGTCCTTAGGTTGTGATGTTTGGCCTTTAATAGTTGAAAATCTCGTTTTTACGTTTGACCCGTTAAAACGCGGTTTTGACCGTGTTTGACCATTTAAAGCTTGTTTGACCAATTTTTCAAATCCTTTAAGTCTTTTATTACTTAACTTACTGAAATCATATGATTTTTATAAATCTTAGCTTTGAACTCCATTTTTATGGATTTTTCTCAAAAACGATGCTCGGTTAGTACCCGTTTTTAGTTAAAACGTCATTTATTTGTTCCTTTGACCATTTAAATTACCCATTGACTCCAGAACACTTTATTTATCATTTTTAAGCCTGGAATACTTTTCAAGAGTGTTAAATCCATGTTTTTACTATTTTTAAGGTCGTTTTACCATGTTTTCGGGTCCTGAAATCAACCAAAATAGGTCTAATCTTAACATGTCCATAATTTCCAGATATTAACCACTTGTCACAACCTTAATATTCAACAAAACATTCTGAAATTAAGTCCAAACCCACGGTTAGGTTTCCCATCACAACAATGAGTCATTAACTTAGTGATTTAGCCATAACTAACCATAACACATGTGTAAATCATTGCAACTTGTAATTTAAACCTTACCAAAGCTCCATTTAACTCTAAATCCAGATTATTATGGTGTTACCAAGTCGTTTATGAGCAGATTATAAGCCTTGGTTAAGAGTGTTTTCAAACAAGTGCTTAGCTTGCAATATACATCTTGTAAAATGAAAGCTTTTGAGGTGTAACTTGTGTTAAAACCATACATCCACGGTGCATCTTCTTTTATAACTTTTTAAATCAGGTTATTAGGAGTTCATTAATCCTTTAGAAAGCAGGTTATAAGTTTTGGCTTCAAGAGTTACAAGATCTACAAGTTAGATGGTGCAAAAGTCCCAAAAATAGGGTTTTCATGGTGGAAATCGGTTTCCACCTTAGATATGACAAGAATAACGAGTGAGATACCTCTTGTGAAGTTGAAAGCTCCTCAAGAAAAAGGTAGTGGTGTTGGGTTTCTGCTACAACAAAGAGGGGAGGTGTTTTAAAAGAGAAATGAAAGAACACATGGAAAAAGACCATTTTCGGGTGTCATGAACTTACACTTGATGTTGTTCACGTTTTGGAGAGTGTAGATCGTCTTGAATGGCTCGAATCTCCCTGGACAAGGCTGGAGAATCTTCTACAAAGCTTGGAAAAGTCGAACAATGGGTGGAAGTGTGTCCAAACTCGCGGATATGGTCACTTTCTTGCGGTTCTTCGGTTGGCTGATTTTCTTGATGTTGTTCTTGCGATTTTGGGGCTGGATTTGAGGGTGTTTTTAGGAGTGTTTGCAAGGTGTAGAGGAGGAGATCAGCTGGTGTTCGAATAAGAGGGAAGAGGAGAGAGTGTGGATGTGAGGTGTGTAAGAATGCATGAGAGAGGAGTGGTGGGTGTGGTGGTGGTGTAGAAAGGAGGAGAGTGGAGGGAGAGGAGGCGGCCGAATTTGGCTTGTAGTGAGGGTTTATTTGATTTAAATTTTAATGGTAAATGATTATTAGGTAGTGTAGTTTTGTAGTATTGGGTATAATGTATTGTTTAGTGGATGGTGTTAGTTGAGGTATCTAGTGCATGTCCATGCATGCATGGGCCGAAAATATGTGAGTGTGAGTGTGTGTGCTCACATTTTAATTGCTTTCTCTTGAAATTAATTTTGTAAGGGTGACTAGTCAACATTCCCGGAACACTAATTTAAAAAAAAAAAGTAAAAACCTAAATTAACTAAAAGTCAATAATAAAAATCATATGAAACCATAATTTGAATCAAGTAACAAGAAATGTTTCCAATTTCATGGTAGGGTTGAATTGTTTCAATTATTAGCACTCATAAGATGGATAATGATGCAAGTAAATTAGGGTTAGGATAACAACCTAGAGGCCGGTTGTCACAGATATCCCGTCCGCTCACTCACTATCTCTAAGAACCATTCTCTAAAAGGAGCGTCTAAATCATAATAACTTTATTGATTGGTTTCGAAACTTGAGAATTGTTCTCAAGCAAGAGAAACGATGTTACATTTTAGACGACCCGATTCCCGATCAACCTAATGAGGAGGATAAGGAGGCCTTTAATAATTGGGTGAAATACACTGAGGACTCGGTCCAAGTGTCTTGCCTCATGTTGGCAAGTATGACTCCAGATCTCCAAAAGGAGTATGAACATCATGGAGCATACGACATGATTACCCAATAGAAGGAAGCGTTCCAACAACAAGCAAGGGTTGAGCGCTTCGAAACGGGTCGAGCACTCCATGCGTGTCATATGGATAACACCCAATCTGTTTCATCTTATGTACTTAAGATGAAAAGCCACATTGACCGCCTCGAAAGGCTGAATTGTCCCGTCTCGAAGGAGTTGGCTACGGATTTGATCCTCAACTCTTTGTCAAAAAGGTTTGACAACTTTGTCATGAAATATAACATGAACGGGTGGGACAAGAATATAAGTGAGCTTCACTCTATGCTCAAAATTGCCGAGGCGGCCATGGGTAAAAAGGTTTTACCCGTTCTCACCATCAATGAAGGTGGGAACAAGAAGAGGCCTCACCCCGCACCCAAGGCAAATGTTGCCAAGGGTAAAGGGCATGTTAGGGGAAAGGAAAAGGGAGTGGTAAGAGCGCCACCACCAAAACCAGCGGAAAAGAAGCAAAAGGTTGCTTCAAATGACCCATGCTTTAAGTGTGCGGAGATTGGACATTAGGCAAGAAATTGCTCAGTCCATCTCAAAGAGTTGCAAGCTAAGAGGGATGTCGGGCAAACTTCAGGTACAATTTTCATGATTCATATTGATCTAAATTTAATATCCTCTAACACATGGGTATTGGATACCGGATGTGGAACTCATATTTGCAACTTATTGCAGGGGTTCAAAAGAAGGACTTCAAGAAATGGGATGTTAGCCTCTACATGGGGAATGGGGCAAAAGTTCAAGTTGAAGGCCGAAGGGACTACATCTTGAAGCTTCCAAATGGTTTGGAAGCAATTTTGAACAATATTTTGTATGCTCCTAGTTTGACTAGGAACATTATTTCTGTTGCCCAATTAAGACAATATGGTTATGATTTAACATTTATTGAAAATGAAATTCATGTTTCTTTAAATGGCATATTTTATTTAAAGCTATTTCCTATTAATGGTATTTATGAATTGGTTCATGAAATCACATTATATGATAGCTCATTGTACCAAACCACCACTAAGAAACTCAAATTGTATTTGAGTGATACCTATCTTTGGAATTGTCGTCTTAGTCATATAAACAAGAAGCACATACAAACACTTCAAAAGAACGGTCTTTTAAAAGCAAGTGAATATGATTCATTTGATGTATGTGAATCTTGTTTACAAGGCAAAATGACTAAGGCACCTTTTAGTGGCAAATCCAAAAGGGCAAAAGATTTATTAGGCAACATACATTCGGATGTATGTGGTCCTTTTAAACCAATGACTAGGTACCATGAAAGATACTTCATTACCTTTACCGACGACTATAGCCGATATGGTTATGTGTACTTTGTTAAGACACAAAGATGAAGCTTTTGAAATGTTCAAAATCTTCCAAAATGAAGTAGAAAATCAACTCAACAAGAAAATAAAAATTCTTCGCACCGATAGAGGAGGTGAATACCTAAGTGATGCTTTCAGAGATCATCTTAGAAGTTGTGGTATTGTCTCACAGCTATCTCCACCTGGAACACCACAACACAATGGTGTGTCCGAGCAGAGAATCGAACTCTATTGGATATGGTTCGATCTATGATGGCTAGAAGCTCATTGCCTCTATCATTTTGGGGTTTCGCTTTGCTCTCTGCGACCCGTATCTTGAATATGGCCCCAACCAAGAAAGTGGAAACGACACCTTTTGAAATATGGCATGGAAGGGTTCCATCACTATCATATTTAAAGGTATGGGGCTGTGAGGCTTATGTTAAGACTCCCACCTCAAACAAGTTAGAAAGTCGTTCCACTAAGTGTATCTTCATTGGATATCCTAGAAATTCTGTGGGATATTATTTCTATGATTCATTGGAACAAAAGAAGTTTGTTGCCAAGAAGGCTAAGTTCTTAGAAGCTAAGTTCCTTACGGAAAGAACTAGCAGTAGAACTGTGGATCTTGAGGAGGATCAATAACCACAAACCAATACACGTTTGGTTGACACTAGCACTCAACATGAGGATGTTGAGAATGATCAAGTGGTTGATCAATATACACAAAATGTTCGCAGATCTGGTAGAACTAGTAATCCACCTGAAAGATATCGGTTTTTCATAGATGGATGCTATGTGGTAGATTCCGATGAACCAACCACCTATCGTGATGCAATGTCCAATTTGGATTGTGACAAATGGCTTGAAGCCATGAAAGTTGAGATGCAATCCATGTATGACAACCAAGTATGGGACTTGGTTGAACCACCTCTTAACTCCAAGATAGTTGGAAGTAAGTGGGTTTTCAAGAAGAAAACCGATATGCATGGAAACTTGGATACTTATAAAGCTAGACTTGTAGCAAAAGGTTTCACTCAAACTCAAGGGGTTGATTATAATGAGACCTTCTCACCGGTTGCAATGCTAAAGTCTATTAGGATATTATTTTCCATAGCTGCTCATTATAATTATGAGATTTGGCAAATGGATGTCAAAACCGCTTTTCTAAATGGATATCTTGAGGAAGATGTCTATATGGTTCAGCCTGAAGGTTTCGTCGATCCAAAACATCCTAACAAAGTATGCAAGTTAAAGAAATCAATCTATGGATTAAAGCAAGCATCAAGAAGTTGGAATCACCGTTTTGATGAAGAAGTAATCAAATTTGGGTTCATCAAAAACGCTGATGAAGCATGTGTATATAAGAAAGCTAGTAGGAGCATCATCACTTTCCTAGTATTGTATGTCGATGACATTTTACTATTTGGAAATGACATTCCAACCTTGGAGGGTGTAAAGGCCTGGCTTGGAAGTTGTTTCTCCATTAAGGATCTTGGTGAAGCCGCCTATATTTTGGGCATAAAGATCTATAGGGATAGATCAAGGCGGTTGATAGGTTTAAATCAAAGTGCATACATTGACAAGATCTTGAAAAGGTTCAAGATGGAAAACTCTAAGAAAGGTACCGTGCCTATTCAAAGAGGAACGATATTGAGTAAGACTCAATGTCCAAGCTCAAAGGATGAGCAAGACAAAATGAAAGGAATCCCGTATGCGTCTGCTATAGGATCCATCATGTATGCAATGATATGCACTAGGCCGGACGTGTCATGCGCTTTGAGCATGGCAAGCCGGTACCAACAAAATCCTGGAAATAGTCATTGGATGGTTGTTAAGAACATACTTAAGTACCTAAGGAGGACCAAAGATATGTTCCTAATCTATGGATCTGGTGAGAAGGAACTCGTAGTAAAGGGTTACACGGATGCGAGTTTCTAAACTGATCGGGATGATTCACGATCACAATCGGGTTACATTTTCATCTTGAATGGAGGAGCAATTTCTTGGAAGAGATATAAGCAAGATGTGATGGCATTGTCAACTACAGAGTCAGAATACATCGCCGCTTCATTAGCAGCTCAGGAAGCTACATGGTTAAAGAAATTCATTGCCGATCTAGGGGTGGTCCCTTCCATTCAGGACCCCTTAGAAATTCTTTGTGATAACGAGGGTGCGATTGCTCAAATCAAGGAACCCCGTGCACATCAAAAGACTTGGCACATTGAACGGAGATTCAACTACATAAGGGATGAAGTTGAAAAGGGAAAGATATGTATTCACAAAGTTCACACGGATCAAAACATTGCGGATCCACTCACGAAGCTTCTTGAAAAGGCAAAGCATGAAAGTCATACTTCTGCCATGGGACTTCAATATTCTAGTGACTGGATTTGATCTTTAATTTTGTATTTAGATATTGTAACCCGTTAATACTTGAATGGATTATTTGGTTATAGTGTTTCAAGTAATATTCCTATTTTGCATGTTTAAAAATCAATGAGTAAATCATTTACTCAGAACGTCCGTAGTCGTTCATACTTGTGGGAACAAATATGAAGGTAAGACTGTTATGAACATGGATTGGTAGATATTTATATGGATGAATATAGAGAAAAAGGTTGCTACCAAAGTTCATAGATATTTTTGATATACAAATATTGGACTGACCTGCATCTCAAATATTACTACATGGAATCTTCCTGATTGATAATAAGTAATTTTGAGTAAAGGTGAATATCATTTCGTATCCTCTGACCTGAGATACATATTGGGTCTTGATATTTACCAAATATTATACTTTGACTTAGTTCTTCGCTGTTCTGAAACATGGCAGTACATAAGTCTGAGTTCAGGTATGATATAAGGTAATTGTGAGAGACGTATGTAGTCAAGATGGGATTTGTCCCTCTTATTCGTTGAGAATAAGATGTCTAAGGCCTGATAAAGTTAAATCAATGGAGAATGATCACTCTATGTCTCTGGGAATTAACATGACATCTGTGACAAAAGGATAGATGATTGATTCACCTAAAACATTTCGAGTAAGGTACTTGAAGGGGATGATGTTATTGAATGGCACTTTGTCATACGTATTAAGGGTAGTAAACCGTTGTTAGGCGGTATTTACTGCTTGCATCAATCTTCTATGAATCTTGTGCAAGTGGGAGATTGTTAAATCTTGTATGCCCAAGACACATACAAGATTGATGTGGTTAGTACGTTATGATCCAAGTCGGGTCATACCCAATAACAAGCCAAACAAACACCAACAAATATTTATTTGTATGATCATTTATTTGTTGATGAGATCATACAAATAAATATTGACACCATTTTAGAAAATGGGTTTTCTAAAACGTTGCTTTTGTGATAGAACAACATTATATGGATAATTTGTTCATGAGAAATAATTTGTTTCATTATTTAAGTTGGTTAAATAATAACAAATAAAAGTGTGTTAATGTTATAAAATTAAAATAGGTTTAATTTTATAAACTAAGGGTTTAAAAGAGTGCACTTTAAAAATAAAATGGGGGGAACCCATTTTAAATGTTGTTTTCGCCCGCCCCAAGTGGGCATTGGGAACCCATTTAGTCTTGGTCTTTGCAAGACTTTACTACACTTGCACTCTTCCATCATCTCACACACTCTCTCACACACACTCAAGCATAGAACTCTCTCAAAAACAGGCTGAAAATTTCGGATTCAAGGTCAAAACAAGCAGAAAATTTTCAGTTTTTGAAGAAGGATAGGCAGAGAGTTTTGGTGTTGTGCTTCCTAACTAGCTAGGTGTTTGGAGGAGCTTGTGGGTATCACAACTTAAGGCTTTCTCTCTTGGGGGCTGGACATTCAAAAACATCATCATCTTCATCTCATCCATCTACAATATCTTGTGCTTGAAAGGTTGTTTCCATGAACACCCTATGGTTGTTATTTTGGTTTTGATAGCATACTATATCATATATTTTTATGATCCATGTTCTTGGATTTTGTTTATGGTTTAAAATGGTACAAATTTCAGATTGTTAATCTCCAATTAAACCCTAATATCCGCTGCATTTTTATAGTTTAAATGGTTAAACTAACTTTGATTATCATGTTACAAAACCCAACAATGCAACCATGGCAGCTCAGGATATTCTTCTCCAAGAAATCAACATGTGTCAACACGTGTCTTTATGATACGCCTCGTCATTAGACACGTGTCACTCCATGATGACACGTGTCACCCTCTTGGTTCTCATAAGCAAGCCACGTGTCAATCCACGAGGTTTTGCTCGGTGAACACGTAGTGGACCATCAAAGGATGGCATAGTGGTCCGTTATGCCATCAAGGTTTTCCAAGACCCTAATCAATCCATGATGGACCATTAGGCTCCCTGATCGTGGTCCACAACCAAGGTTAAAACCCCAATTTCTTTTAATTTTCATTTCAAACCCTGAACTTTCCAAAGTTTTTTTTCATGTACAAATTTTTCAAGGTGTTATAATGAAGGCACATCTCACAACGGGTCATCAAAGCATCACCTTACCCTCATTAAGGAGGAATCTAAGTGATCGGTGGAGGCATGTCTCACCAGACCCTCACATAATGTGTAATTGTTTTAAATTGGATGATTTTTAACTTTAGTTTAGAGGGTACTTATATGTTTTAAATAAAATCAATATACCAAAGTGTCAAAACAATTTATACATGTAACAAATTTCTCATACCTGATAAATGTTATAAGTGATTTAAAAGCAACTTTAGAGGAGTATATCATTCCATATCAAATTATCTTGCCTCTCAAATGAATCAAAACTAATATAAAATTATAACTTTACAAGCTCGCCAAGTGTAATGTCTTGGACTTCTTTCAAATCCACATGATTTTTTGTTGGCCCACTCATGAGGATTTCCTTATCTAAGGATAATATTGTATGTGCGGGATCGGGTTTGTCACTTAAACACTTGGATTTCTCTCAAACTCACTTAAATAACACTCAAATCAGATGAAGTAAAGTCTTTTATAAGAGTTGATAATAATATAATAAGTAACAAAGAACACACAGAAATAATTTCAAGGAACTTGTATATATTACTTCTCAACTCAAAGTATTACAAGACTCTTACAAGCATGGAACATGAGTTACAATGAGAAACTATATATACTAGATCCTACAGCCGGATATACTTTGATACCAGCTAGAAACCTAAGACTAAAGCATATACTACAATGCTAAAGTTAAGGTATCTTAGATAAAGTATTATCTCAGATATGGTAGTCATGACATGTCCATGACTTACCTTTTGTCACCAACTAAAGATGGAAACTGTACTAACTTATAAAGGTAAACAGTGGAATAAAGTATAGTCAACTACATGGCTTTTGAGAAAGTGCCATGTAGTATCTCAGAGGTCTGCAGCGGAGTGTCAGGGAGACCATACTTATGTCCACTGGATAATAGTAGTGTCTTCCGAAGGTAAGTTGGCTTCGGAAGAACAAGTTCTTCCAAAGCCACTTATACTTCGGAAGAGGCTTCTATACTTCCGAGGCTTGAGGACTTCTATACTTCGGAAGTTGACTTCTGATCTATCATTCTAAGTCTTGATCTTCAGAAGTAAGTTCTTTGTCTTCGGAAGTTGGAGTTTTCCTTTGGAAGTTAGTTTTACACTTTGTCTTCGGAAGAGCTCCTTTTTCCTTCGGAAGTTCCACACTTAGCTTCGGAAGTCCTTTATTAGTTGTACCACAATATTCTAAGTAATTTGGTTTTGGTTGCACCAGCCTTTCTAGATCTAACAAACTCCCCCTAGGCTGATGCTACCAAAACCTCACTTGTTTCTGCTTCTTAAAGCTTTCAACACCAGGGACAAAAGATTTTTGTCCGTTTCTTTGTTCTTCCCTGAAGTGGTGCTGAGAAGCTTGTACAAGTCATTAGTGGATAGGAGATCCGGTCTATCACTCTGAATGACATGTACCCTCTGTTGCGTCCCCCTGAAAAGAGTTAGTTGACGTGAGTTATAGTCATACTCCCATCTAACTATGGATTCAAGTTCAGGACCTTCAACCATTTGTAGAAAGGCTTTGCCTTTGGTTGTTGATCCCTTCCTTTTGTCCTCCTCTCTCAGTTTCAACTCTTCTTCAACCTTGGTCCTAACAGTTAGCTCGACCATATGAAGACTGCCTAAATGATTTCTGATATGAGCAGCTACATCAGAGTTTGATGGGTTGGAGAATGGCTTCTCTGCTAACTCAGCAATATCAAATCTGCTTAAGTGTAGCAGAGATGAGGCACTTAGCCTGTTGAGCTCTCCATTCTCTCTTTCAACAACAAAGTTGTGAGAAGAGTCCTCGAACCTCCACTGGATGATCTTCTTCCTAGGTGCAAAAGGTTGTCTTGGCACCCGGTCACCTTTCTTGGTATCCAGTAGAGTCACCAGCCTTCTCCTTAACTTCTTTTCTTCCTCATTCAAAGTGTCTGAATTGAGGCCAAGGAGATTTGCAGCTTGGTCCAATGTTCCTTTGGGCAGATCAAGAAATTGATCTCTAGTGAGGGAACATGAGGATCCATCGACATAAGTCAAATTGGCTGAATTCTCCTCACAGGAGATGTCGCTCAGGGTTGTGCGATTGATGAGCTTTGTCTTGATTGCCTTGAACTCCTCTAAGGGGAGATGTTTAGAAGGCTGAGGGGATGGTTTGAGGGGTTGTTGGGTAGGTTGAGGTGTTTGGGTTCTGGCTAGTGTTTTGGGTTGGAGGATGGGTAGTTTAGGTGGTTGAGGTGAAGAGGTTGGTAGGGGTGATGGTGTAGGTTCAGGGGTGTATGGTTCAGTGGTTGGTTTAGTTTTGATGGGGAATGGAAAGGGAATTGGTTCAGGTTGTCGTTGGGTTTGAAGTTGGGGTTGAGTAGTTGATTTGAAGAAAATCCCCTGTCCCCTTCTGTACATCTCCTTCCTTTTCCCCAAGCGAATGTCAGCCTTTATGTCACTGACATGTCCCTGGAGGGTCTTTTCAGACATAGGACCCACCTGCCTTACAGAGAACCCATGATCCCGGAGATAGCTCTTCATCCAGGCCTTCTCACCTATCTTCTTGGCAGCAGCTAGTCCTGCTTCCTCTTCCTTCTTCTTCTTTAGCATCAGCTTTTCCCTCGCAACTTTCTTTCTCTCTTTCTCCATTTGATCTTGCTCTTTTTTGAAAAGCCATAAGATCGTATCATTGTTGTGTGGAGATAATTCTTCTAGAGAGAAACCTTGGAGGTTAGGAAAGTTATCATTTCACTCCTGAGCTGCTGATCAGCTTCTCTTTCTTTCCTCTCCCTTTCTTCTTCTAAGGCCAACCTTGCTGCCTCTTTTCTTTGCTGTTTTTGCAGCAAAGTTGCCTTTTCCAGCTCAACTAACTCCTCTAGTGGTAGCAGGAGTACATCTTCACTCGCAGCTCCTAGACTGTCAAGTCTATCAATGATTTCTACTCTTCTTCTATTGTTGACTGCCTTCTGGTTGGCTGCAGCTACTTTGCTACTGGCTGCTAGCAGTCTTCCAGTTGGAAGCCTACCTTTTCTTTTGAGTTTTTCTAACCTTTCTTCCTCCTGAAGCTCTTCCTTAGTCATCTTCCTCTTTCCTTTGATATCTTCGGAAGTGCTAGACTTTGAGGGTTCTTGGATGGAAGGTTCAGGTTGAGTAGTAGAGATGGAAGCTGGAGTTAATGTTGATGTTTGAGCTAGGGGTTGGGTGAGAAAATCCTCCCTATTAACCTCAGATGCAAGTTCTAGGATTGCATCTGTGACTATTAGATCATCGGATAAGGAGAATAGTCCTTCCGCAGCAGCAATCTCAGCTTCGGAAGATTGAAATTGTTCTTCCGAGGCTTTGACTTGTGCTTCGGAAGTCTGTGAGAATGCACTTTCTGTCCCAACTGTCTCAGTTGCTGGGCCATCAGTCCTTGTTTCCCCTTCGAAGTTAATCTCAGGTTCCACTTAGACCTTAGGTTGACCAACTTCCTCAATAGTGGTAAAATGTGCATTTAACCTCTAAAGCTCTTGAGCTCCGAAGTAGATCACAGACAGATCAGGACTTGGTTGTTCAATAAGAGATTCCAACAGGAACTTATTGAAGAACCTATTGAGATCTTGGAGCATCTTTTGATCCATTTAAATTACAACTGGAGGAGGCTCAGGAAAACTGAAGCTTGTTGCATAGGATATTTTGAGCTTAGGGAAATGAGAGCTTGACTTTGTGGCTCCTTTTGTCTTTGGCTTTGTCCTTAAACACTCTCCCCCTTTTTGGTAGCATCATCTTGAGATCTTGATGAGCTAGAGGAAGAGGTCAAAGAGACCTGAATTGGTACGTGCCTAACAGACCTCTCAATCTGTTTCTCAGCTAGTTTGGCCTTGAGATTTTCAATCTCAAGTTGCTGAGTGGCAGACCTATCCTCTAAAGTCCTAACCTTAGATTCAAGATTTGAGACTTTAGAAAGTAGGTCTTCAATGGTGAATTGTAGTCTTCCCTCATCTTCTTTTGAAGAATCACGGGGAGATGAGGTAACATACCTTGTATGTTCATCCTCACCACCAGATGTGGTTTCTTGGCTCCCTGGTTTCCCTTGCTCAATGATGTCTCTTTCAGAGTCATCAAAGGGCATGGTTATCGTAGATTCAGTCTCAGTAATGTTACCACTGTTCTGAGTATCCCTTGAGGCTCCTTTAGTAGTGGCAGTTGAATCTACATGAGTCCCCTCCACATCAGTGGGACTCACCTCAGTAAAGTTTTGCTGATGGTGGCTAGAGATAAGAGATCTCTCTGGGCTCTGTTGATCCTTGAGAGGGTGTTGTGGATCAACTTCATTGCCCTAAAGAGACATAATCTCTTCATCAGCTCCGATTAATAGGGCAGTAAAGGATATGGAAGTAAAACCTAGTGACCCGGGACTTTGATCAATGTCTAAAGGCATTGAGCCTGTGATGGGGCTGTCCCTTTTTGGCTGCTCAGGGGAGTATAAAGACTCTCCCTGAGGGTTTTCAGCTTGGATTTTGGGCTCATGGGTCTGAGACTGAGGAGACTCAAGACCCATATTGAGGTCAATTGTGAAGGATGGTTGGACCTCAGGCTGAGTGGGAGCCCATTGTTCCACTCTAGCCTTTTTGGGTAGAACATGAGGAGCTTGTTCAATCAGAGAAGATTGAACAAGGGTTCGTTTGGGGCGTCTTTGATAAGTGATGGTAATGGGTGGAGAAGATAGATTTGGCAAAGTGAGGGTAGTTGCTGGTGTGGGTTCATCACCTGTGGGGTTAACAGGGATGTCACCAGGAGCCATTGGCTCAATCATACCTGGAAAAAGTGCAGTATCTCTTCCGGTGAAGTTGGTGGACACTCTCTTCAAAGTTTTGAAGATGGTCGGCCTCATTTGAGGAACAATCAAAGCAGCTGCGCAGACAAGCTTGCTCTGGTCCAGCTCACAATTGATTATGTGCTGGAGAAACCTGGGATACATGAAGAATGTGTCCCGTTGAAGGTTTCCCATGAGATTGGTCAGCACAAATCTTGAGTAGTTGAAGCGGAGGCTTCTCACGAAACCATGAACTAGGCACCCAAGTTCATATGGGATTTGATCCCATCCCCCAGATTTGTTGGACAAGCAGTGAAAAACTACATGCAGCAGGAACTTCCAGTTATAAGAGAAGTTGAATTTGTAGACGGTTGACCTGCTAACATCCCCACCATATCCCATTTGGATATAAGTGTAGTCCAAATCTGCTTTGGGGAATTCTGTAGGAGCGCCCTCATCATGAAGCTCTAGATGCTCCCTGATGATTTGTTCAGAAATGACCAACTCCTGGCCACAGATGCTCGATCTTATGACACGAACCCCATTTAGGGTTTCAATCTGACCGTTTGCCCAAAATTCAGACATATGATTTGAGTAAACCATGGGGTTAACAGTCAGGGCAGTGTAGTAAGAAGATTGGGTTAGAAAGGAGATGAAATCTGAGAAGTCGGCATCCCTTGAAGAGTCAAGGAGTGCGACTTGGTTGTGCTGAGGGTTAAGTGCCATTTGAGAAAGTTACAAGAAGATAGTTTGGAATTGGGTAAATTGAAGATGAAGAAATCTTTTAGGGCAGTAATTTTGATAAAAAGGATGAAAGTGATTAGCCGGAGGTATTTAAACGGGTGGAATGGCGGTTTAAAGGAGTTTTGGAGAAGATGATGGGAGGTTTCAGTGGATGATGTGACATAGGCGGTAAGGTTAGTCCATTTAAATAATCCGACATCATTAACAAAATCTTTACTTTTTACAGAGTGGGGCCCAAAAGATTTCCGTTACACAGTAAAATCTTTCGTCTGAGTATAAAGCATTTCCGAAGGTAATATTCTTCCGAAGGCAAATTTTCTTCCGAAGGTAAAGTTTTTACTTCCGAGAGTATATGTTGCTTTCTGAATGGATAATGTTACAAGCTTCGGAAGTAGATCTGAAATGAAATCAATCGCTTCTTCCGTCCGAGAAGAAAATTATCCTGGGAGGAATTTGCTTCAAAAGATATGGAAAATATCTTTCGAGGGTTAATTACTCTTCGGAAGAATTCATACTTAGATAAAATTTTAGAGAAAGACCTTTTGTAACAGGGCTTAGATTGTTTTGACATTAAACTTTACACATTAAAAATTTTTCAAATGAGATAGACTAATCAAGGTTTATCATCCCAATAGTTGTAATGAGATATTTGAATCTTTGTTCATCAAAGGTTTTGGTGAACAAGTCAGCATATTGTTCATTTGAATCAACTTTGATTAGCTTGATAAGATTTTTCTCATGAATATCTCGAATGAAATGATACCTGATATCGATGTGTTTAGTTTTGGAGTGCTTCACTGGATTTTCAGTAATGGAGATAGCACTGTTGTTGTCAATGTGGATAAGAGTGCTCATGAAGTTGAATCCGTAGTCTATCATCTGGTTTTGAATCCACAGCAGCTGAGCACAGCAACTAGCAGCAGCAATGTATTCAGCTTCAGCAGTTGATGTAGAAAAACATGATTGCTTATTGCATTGCCATGAGATGATCCTTCCACCAAGAAATTGACATCCACCAGATGTTGATTTCTTGTTGATATTGCAGCCACCATAATCACTGTCAGAGTAACCATAGAGATTGAAATCACTATTTTTTGGATACCAGAGACCTAGTTTAGGTGCTCCTTTAAGGTATCTAAGGATTCTCTTGGCAGCAACTAGGTGAGACACCTTTGGAGCAGCCTGATATCTTGCACAAATACAAGTTGCAAACATGATATCGGGTCTACTTACTGTGAGATACATCAGAGAACCAATAATTGCTCTATACTGATGTTAATCAGTATCCTCCCCCACAGAGTCAGGGCAGAGATTGTGGTTTCTGGGTATAGGTGTTTTTGCTACCTTACAATCTTTCATATCAAATCTTTCTAAGATGTCATTGACATACTTAGATAGACTGATGAAAAATCCTTCCTTCATTTGCTTCACCTGAATTCCAAGGAAAAAGTCCATTTTTCCCATGGAACTCATCTCAAACTTCTTCTTCATAATGCTCTCAAAGTCTTTACACATTTGGTCATTTGAAGAACCAAATATGATGTCATCAACATAGACTTGAATGAGCAAGATGTCTTTCCCAGACTTCCTTATGAAAAGAGTCTTATCAATGGTACCTCTAGTGTAACCATTCTTCAGGAGAAACTGAGACAATGTCTCATACCACAGCCTAGGTGCTTGGTGCAGCCCATATAGAGCTTTATCCAATTTGCACACATAGTTGGGATGCTGTGGATCTTCGAATCCTGGAGGTTTGCATACTATAGACTTCCATATCTATATCCCCATATAGAAAGGCACACTTGACATCAAGTTGGTAGACAGTGAAATTTTTGGATGCAGCATAAGCAAGGAAGATTCTAACTGCCTCAAGTCTTGAAACAGGTGCAAAGACATTAGTATAATCGATTCCCTCCTCTTGAGTGTATCCTTGAACCACCAGTTTTGCCTTGTTCTTGATAATCAAGCCTCTATCATCTCTCTTGTTTCTGAAAACCCATTTAGTGCCTATAGGTACTTGACCAGATGGTAGCGGACATAGGTTCCAAACCTTTTGTCTTTTGAATTGAAGCAGCTCCTCTTGCATTGATTCAACCCAGCTACTATCTTTCAAGGCATCTTCCACCTTCTTGGGTTCTATTTGGGATAAAAAGGATGAGTACAAGCAGACATTCCCATTGTGAGTTTGTCCTCTTATTCTCACGCCTTCAGAGACTTCCTCTATGATGTTCTCAGCTGGATGAGTGTTGTGAATCCTAAGTCTAGGAATCACCTCCTGTTGCAAAGATAAATCCAAATTGGACATATTTTGCTCAGGAGCTTGAACACTTGGTCCAGCTGCTGTTTCAAACTCATTCAATGAGGACTGATTGAATGAAAGAGAAACATCATCATTTCTTTGCTGTGAAGCAGCATCAACAGTTGCCTGTTCCTTCAAGATGTTGCTTTCATCAGCTTGGTGTTGGTATGGTCAGCTGAAGAGGTTTGAGAGTCAACAGGTGAACTGCTTGTTGAAGCTCCACTATCTCTTAAGATGGTTATACTATCAGATCTGCCAATAGTGGGAACTTGATTTGTTGCAGCTCTTGGAGAACTTGGAATAGGTCTGGGAAGCTCAAACAGTTGATCATCATCAGAGTCACTTTGAGCACCTGTTCCAACTGAAGCATTCTCACAAGATGGTTTAGAATAGTTTGGAAACAATTCTAAATCAAATATATGATCAGGACCATTTCCCCTAACACAAGGAGTGTGCTCATTAACTACAATGTTGAAAGATTCCTCAAATTGTTGATTTTTAATGTTATAAACACTATAAGCTTTAGAGTTAGAGGAATATCCAACAAAGATGGCATCATCCGACTTTTCAGCAAATTTTGCCAAACTGTCTTTTGTGTTAAGTATGGTACACCTGCTACCAAAGGACCTTAGAAAGCCAATGAACAGTGGCATCTTGTTCCATAACTCATAAGGGGTTTTTCCATGTGGCTTTACTACAAGGACCTTGTTCTGCACATAGCATGCAATGGTGACTGCCTCTGCCCAGAATGTTAGAGGTAGCTTTGAATCAGCTAACATAGTCCGAGCAACCTCAATAAGTGTCCTATTCCTCCTCTCAGCAATACCATTTTGTTGAGGAGTTCTAGGAGCACTATATTGTCTGGCAATCCCTTTTGAGTTACAGAATGAGTCAAGAACATGGTCTTAAACTCAATCCCTTGATCACTTCTAATTATTTTAACCTTGTGATCAATTTGATTTTCTATTTTAAGAATAAAAGATTTCAAAGTTTCAGCAGTTTCATCTTTGGTTCTTAAAAAAATACCCATGTAAATCTAGTAAAATCATCAACAATCACAAGGCAATATGATTTCCTTCCAATGCTCATTATACTTGTGGGACCAAATAGATCCATGTGCAATAAGTGTAATGGAGTGGTGATAGAGTTAACAACTTTGGAATTATGAGATGTCCTGTGTTGCTTCCCTTTCAGGCATGCAATACAGTTATCTTTGCAGAAAAATTCATTTTTAGGCAAACCATGTACCAAGTTATTTTTAGCCAATTTATTCATTGTCTTAAAATTTACATGACACATTCGTTTATGCCATAGTGTTGACTCATCACCATCAGCTTTGGAAAGAAAGCATGATACTTCTCCTATTGGGGAAGCATTGTTCATATCCAGCTTGTACATATCCCCTTTCCTGGGAGATCTAAGAAGCACCAATTCCTGAGGAATTGTCATCCCGGGTTTCAAGATAATGCACTCATGTTCTGTGAAGAGCATTTAATGATTTTGATCACAGAACTGAGAAACACTTAACAGATTGTGTTCAAGCTGTTTGACAAACTTAACTTTGTCAACTTTTAATTTTCCGTTGGATATACTTCCTCTGCCGGAAAATATCCTCCGACCTCACCTCTAAACTGGACAGGACCTCCATCATAATGTTGAAATTGTTGCAGGAGAGATCTGTTCCATGTCATGTGCCTGGAGCATCTACTATCTACAATCCAAACATTGTTATTCTTGTCATATGGATGTCCCTGCACATAAGATGAGATGATTAGTTTTGATTGGAAACGCAAGCCTTGTTGGTATTGGGTTCTTCCAATGATAGTGACATAATTGAACCAAAATTTATCCATGGGGTTCAATGGATGTCTTTGAAGAAGAGGTTTGGGCTACAGCATCTTCCTTGATCTTCCATTCCATCCCTTGGTTGATCATAGAGGATGAGCTTGTTGAAGCTTTTGCAGCTTGGCATTCTTCCGAAGCTTCTTTCTTTTCGGAAGAAGCCTTCACCACCTTTTCTTTCGAAGCAGTCTTCTTCTAGGATGGTCTCAAGGGAACTCTTTTATTCTTTTGAGTCTTGATAGCTTTAGCTTCCGAAGCCTTTTTCCTTTCGAAAGAAGGACCTTTTTCCGAAAGCAGCCTAGCTTCGGAAACAAGCTTTCCCTTTTTCATCACTTGAACCATTTGATATGGTCCAAATGAGAAACCTTCCCTGACTCCTTCCTTTTTAACATTATTTGCATAATGTGTGCTAGCAGGATTATAGTAACCATCTTTGGTTATTGTTGGAGCATATATAGTCATATATAGTGTGTTCGTCGCTTGTCGAATAGTCTAGACTTAATGTAATAAACCTGATATGTTGTAAACACATGAAACTGAGTCATTCGCAGGAGCATATGCGAATGAGACTCAGTCGTGCGACTGAGCCTTACTAATGAGCCAGTCGTGCGACTGAGAGATGCGATTGGGTCATTCGTAAGACTGAACCATAAGTATGGTCCAGTCGCACGATTGAACCATACGCATGGTCCAGTCGTACGATTGAACCATACGCATGGTCCAATTGCACGAATGGGCCCAGTCGTATCTAATATGGGCCGAAGCCTATATATACCAGTTTCAATGTGTAGAGAGATTAAGGGTTTGGGGAGGGAGTCTGCCCGGAGCCTAGGGATGCCGGATGAGAGGGGAGATCATGCTCGATCTCCCCTTGCCAAGAGTCTTGATTCTTATGTTGTAACGAGCTTGTAATCGTTAGGTTTTATCAATGAAACCATTATATTATAGTTCGTGTGATTGATTATCTCTTGGTTTTTGCTGTTGTTTATCCTTTCGTCAAGAACATGCTCGGATGTTTACCGATCCAGTGACTTCATAGTCATGTGGTTTTGCAGACCATACATTATGCATGCAATGTTAATCTTTTGGGAATTTGAGGATTGATGTTTCTTGTTATTTTTCTCTTCATCAGCAACCTTTCCCTTTAACTTCTGATCCTTTAGTAGGACAGGAGTGCTGGTACTACACTCCTTTCCTGAATCAGAGTTTCCAACCACCTGAAATCTAGCTGAGATGAATACACCCTTTTGCTTTGGGTCTATCTTTAGCTTAGACTCAGCCACTTTCTTGGCAGTTTTTCTGGCTGCCTTAGCTCTGCTTCTTCTGGCTTTGGTGGTCAGGGTTTGATCATCATTGGTAGGAGAGGGTATAATTACCTGGTTCTTCCCTGTGATGGTCTCCATGGTTGCATCATTCTTTGACTCATAAGAAGATGGGTCAGCAGATGGAACCTCTTGCTTTTCAGTACCACACCTTGGTTGTCTTATAGACTCATAGGAGTGTGGTGGAGCAATTTCATTGGTTCCCAACCCGCCTTTGTTTTGGTAACAATGTTTTGAGTGAGAGGATAATGCAAGAATTGAAGGGTTTGTTAGAACACAAAAACATAGTTTAACCTTTTAAACTTTTCAGAAAACGCAGCGGAGGTGTAGGATTATAACAAGTTTATAATCTGAAATTTTCGTGTTCTAAGTGTGGTTTTAAGATGGAAAACAAAACCCAAATCAATAGGATCTTAAATATATGAATGGAACAAGCTATGAACATACAAAATCGTACATAAAATCACAGCTAGAACAAGCTGTGACAACTACCTTGTTCCAGCAGCAAATGTCGACCAAAATGGGGTTTTGATGCTTGTTCTTTTGGCCAAGACTCCAATGGAGGACTCCTCAAGCTAGTATACCCCAAGCTTGATGGCAACACCCTTTCTTGTTAGGTAGAATCACCCAAATAAGCTTCAAAAACTCTTCTTTTCTTGCTTGAACCGTGAGGTTGAGAGAGAGAGAGATTGGAGCCTTTTGCATGTAATAATAGTGGTTCAATTCTTGTGTAGTGTTCAAGACAAGAGTTAAATGTGTGTTGGTATCCAAAGCAAGTTTGGTCCAATGGGATTAAAGGGAGGGTGGCCGAAATTTTGGGTTTCAAAACCCTTTCCCCCTCAATTTGTTTATCACACATTAATATGTCTTGTGAACTAGACATATAATAAATTGTATGTACAATATTTATATATATGTATTTACATACTTATACAATTAACCATTTAATTTATAAGTTGTAATTCCCACTATTATTTGATGTCATCTAACTAATTTAAACAACACTTCAAATAATATTGTTTGAACAAATTATCCTAATAAGTTGTTCCCACTCACATGCAACTTATTTAGAAAACCCATTTTCTAAATCGGTGTAAATATTTAATTGCATGATCACATCATCAATTAAATATTTAATTGGTGTTTGCCAAACTTGTTATTGGGTATAACCCGACTTGGATCATAACGTACTAACCACATCAATATTCTAAGTGTCTTGGGCACACAGAATCCAACAATCTCCCACTTGCCCAAGATTCATAGAAGATTGATGCAAGCAGTAAATACCGCCTAACAACGGTTTACTACCCTTAATACGCATGACTTATAGCCATTCAATAACATCATCCCTTTCAAGTGCCCTACTTGAAATGATTTAGGTGAATCAATCATCTATCCTTTTGTTACAGATGTCATGTTAAATCCAAGGACACAGAATGATCATTCCTTGTTGATTTAACTTAATCAGGCCTTAGACATCTAACTCTCAACGAATAAGAGGAACAAATTCCATCTTGACTACATACGTCTCTCACAAACACTTCGTGTTATACCTGAACATATCCTTGTGTACTGTCCACTATTTCAGGGCAGTGAAGAATAGGCTCAAGGTATAAAACTTGGTGAATATCAAAACCCAATATGTGTCTCAGGTCTGAGGATACCAAATGATATTCGCCTTTACTCAAATTTACTTATGATCAATCAATAAGATTCCATGTAGTAAAATTTGAGATGCGGGTTAGTCCAATATTTGTATCCCACAAATATCTATGAACCTTGGTAGCAACCCATTGCTCTATATTCATCCTTATAAATATCAACCAATCCAAGTTCATAATAATCTTACTTTCACACTTGTTCCCACAAGTATGAGCGACTACGGACATTTTAGAGTAAACAATTTACTCATGGATTAAACATGCTAAATTGGAACATTAATTGAAACATTATAACCAAATAATTTTATTCAAATAATAAAGAGTTCCACATATCCAAATACAAAATGTACAGATCAAATCCAATCACTAGAATATCGAAGTCCCATGGCACAAGTATGACATTCATGCTTTGCCTTTTCAAGGAGCTTCGTGAGAGGATCCGCAATGTTTTGATCCGTGTGAACTTTGCGAATACATATCTTTCCCTTTTCAACTTCATCTCGTATGTAGTTGAATCTCCACTCAATGTGCCTAGTCTTTTGATGAGCACGGGGTTCCTTGATTTGTGCAATCGCACCCTCGTTATCACAAAAGATCTCTAGGGGGTCCTGAATGGAAGGGACTACCCCTAGATCGGCAATGAATTTCTTCAACCATGCAGCTTCTTGAGCTGCCAATGAGGCGGCAACGTATTCTGATTCTGTAGTCGATAGAGCCACCACATCCTGCTTGGAGCTCTTCCAAGAGACAGCTCCTCCATTTAGAATGAAAATGTATCCCGATTGTGACCGAGAATCATCACGATCGGTTTGGAAACTCGCATCCGTGTAACCTTTTACAACGAGTTCCTCGTCACCAGATCCATAGATTAGGAACATATCCCTTGTCCTCCTTAGGTACTTAAGTATGTTCTTAACAGCCATCCAATGACTGTTTCCAGGATTTTGCTGGTAACGGCTTGTCATGCTCAAAGCGCATGACACGTCCGGTCGAGTGCATATCATTGCATACATGATGGATCCAATAGCAGATGCATATGGGATTGCTTTCATTTTATCTTGCTCATCCTTTGAGCTTGGACATTGAGTCGTACTCAATATCGTTCCTCTTTGAATAGGTACGGTACCTTTCTTAGAGTTCTCCATCTTGAACCTTTTCAAGATCTTATCAATGTATGCACTTTGATTCAAACCAATCAACCGCCTTGATCTATCCCTATAGATCTTTATTCCTAGAATATAGGCGGCTTCACCAAGATCCTTGATGGAAAAACAACTTCCAAGCCAGGTTTTTACACCTTCCAAGGTTGGAATGTCATTTCCAAATAGTAGTATGTCATCAACATACAATACTAGGAAAGTTACTGTGCTCCCACTAGCCTTCTTATACACACAAGCCTCATCAGCGTTTTTGATGAAGCCAAATTTCTTTACTTCCTCATCAAAACGGTGATTCCAGCTTCTCGATGCTTGTTTCAATCCATAGATTGATTTCTTTAACTTGCATACTTTATTAGGATGTTTTGGATCGACAAAACCTTCAGGCTGAACCATATAGACATCTTCCTCAAGATATCCATTTAGGAAAGCAGTTTTGACATCCATTTGCCAAATCTCATAATCATAATGAGCAGCTATGGCAAACAATATCCTTATAGACTTTAGCATCGCTACAGGTGAGAAGGTTTCATCATAATCAACCCCTTGAGTTTGAGTGAAACCCTTTGCTACAAGTCTAGCTTTATAAGTATCCAAGTTTCCATGCATATCGGTTTTCTTCTTGAAAACCCACTTACTTCCAACTACTTTGGAATTAAGAGGTGGTACAACAAGTTCCCAAACTTGATTGTCATACATGGATTGCATCTCAACGTTCATGGCCTCAAGCCATTTGTCACAATCCAAATTGGACACTGCATCATGGTATGTGGTTGGTTCATCTGAATCTACCATATAGCATCCATCCATGAAAAATCCGTATCTTTCAGGTGGATTACTAGTTCTACCACTTCTGCGAACGTTTTGTGTGTATTGATCAACCATTTGATCATCTTCAACATCCTCATGTTGAGTGCTAGTTTCAACCAAACGTGCATCGGGTTGTGGTTCTTGATCTTCCTCAAGATCCACTGTTCTACTGCTAGCTCCTTCCATAAGGAACTTTGCTTCTAAGAACTCACCCTTTCTGGCAACAAACACCTTTTGTTCCAGTGGATCATAGAAATAATATCCCATAGAATCTCTAGGATATCCAATAAAGATACACTTGGTGGATCGGACTTCCAATTTGTTTGGGGTGGGAGTCTTAAGATAAGCCTCACATCCCCAAACCCTTAAGTATGATAGGGATGGAACTCTTCCATGCCATATCTCAAAAGGTGTCCTTTCCACCTTTTTGGTTGGGGCCATATTTAAAATACGGGCCGCGGAGAGCAAAGCGAAACCCCAAAATGATAGAGGTAATGTGCTTCTAGCCATCATAGATCGGACCATATCCAATAAGGTTCGATTCCTCCTCTCAGACACACCATTATGTTGTGGTGTTCCAGGTGGAGTGAGTTGTGAGACAATCCCACAACTCCTAAGATGATCTTGAAAACATCACTTAGGTATTCACCTCCTCTATCGGTACGGAGAACTTTAATTGACTTGTTGAGTTGATTTTCAACTTCATTCTTGAAGATTTTGAACACTTCAAAAGCTTCATCTTTGTGCCTTAATAAGTACACATACCCATAGCGACTATAATCGTCGGTAAAGGTAATGAAGTATCTTTCACCATTCCTAGTCATTGGCTTAAAAGGACCACATACATTCGAATGTATGATTCCTAATAAATCTTTTGCCCTTTCGGTAGTTCCACTAAAGGGTGCCTTAGTCATCTTACCTTGTAAACAAGATTCACAAACATCAAATGAATCACATTCATTTGTTTTTAAAAGACCATTCTTTTGAAGTGTTTGTAAACGTTTTTGTTTATATGACCAAGACGACAATGCCAAAGATAGGTATCACTCAAGTCCAACTTGAGTTTCTTGGTGTTTGTTTGGTACAATGAACTATTTAAAGTATTTTCATGAACCAATTCATAAATACCATTAATTGGTATAGCTTTAAAATAGAACATACCATTTAAAGAAACATGAATATCATTTTCAATAAAGGATAATACATAATCATAATGTCTTAATTGAGATACAGAAATAATGTTCCTAGTCAAACTAGGAGCATACAAAACATTCTTCAAAATAACTTCCAAGCCACTTGGAAGTCTTAGGATGTAGTCCCCACGAGCTTCAACTAATACTTTAGTTCCATTGCCCATGAAGAGGCTAACATCCCCTTTCTTGAAGTCCCTACTTCTTGTGAACCCCTGCAACAAATTGCAAATATGAGTTCCACATCCGGTATCCAATACCCATGTGTTTGAAGATGTAACATTAAGATCAATATGTATCATGTATATTGTACCTGAGGTCTGCCCGGCATCCCTCTTTGCTTTCAACTCTTGGAGATGGACAGGACAATTCCTTGCCCAATGTCCTATCTCCCCACACTTGAAGCATGGGTCATTTGTAGCAACCTTTTGCTTCTTCTCTTGTGGTTTGGGTGGTACCCTTACCACCCCTTTCCCCTTTCCCCACACATGTCCCTTACCCTTGGCAACCTTTGCCTTGGGTGCGGGATGAGGCCTTTTGTTGTTCCCACCTTCATTGATGGTGAGAACGGGTAAAACCCTTTTACCCATGGCCGCCTCGGCCGTTTTGAGCATTGAGTGAAGTTCACCAATGCTTTTGTCCCATGCATTCATGTTGTAGTTCAACACGAATGTCTCGAACTTCTTGGTTAGGCCATTTAGGATCAAATCCGTGGCCAACTCCTTCGAGACGGGCAGTTTAGCCTCTCGAGGCGGTCAATATGACTTTTCATCTTAAGTACATAAGATGAAACAGATTGGTTGTCGTCCATACGACATGCATGGAGCGCTCGAACCGTTTCGAACCGCTCAACCCTTGCTTGCTGTTGGAACGTTTCCTTCAGCTGGGTTATCATGTCGTAAGCTCCGTGATGTTCATACTCCTTTTGGAGATCCGGAGTCATGCTCGCTAGCATGAGACAAGACACTTGGACGGAGTCCTCAGTGTATTTCAGCCAATCGTTAAAGGCCTCCTCATCATCCTCGTTAGGTTGATCGGGGATAGGGTCGTCTAAAACATATGATCTTCTCTCTTGCTTGAGAACAATTCTCAAGTTTCGATACCAATCAATAAAGTTGTTATGATTTAGACGTTCCTTTTGGAGGATCGCTCGTAGTGATTGGTTTGACGCGGACGAGTTATCGTGATTTTCATTATTGGTGGCCATCTACAAAATTTAACAAAGATCAATTTAGTATTTTCGATATTGCTAATTTTAATATTTAATGCCTTTTAAGGTCTTTTCATATTAAAATCTAGAACCCAACATTACATTTAAATCGTGGTTAGGTGACCTTTATCCCACGTTTTAAATTAATAAGGTGGTCAACGTTTGACGATTGCAACCATTTGCAACTTCTAGAAATATGGGATCGACTTAAAACATCATATGTAAAGTCGGCATGTTAATCCCATCAACACCATTTGAAAACCACATCGTAGGTGATCCATTTGACATGATTTGCAAATCAAGACACCCTACTTACACCACACGTGAGTTTGCCAAAACAAGTGGGTTAGGTGACCTTTATCCCACAAATAAGGCATTCTCACCTCAAGTCACAAGTTCCCTCAAAATGGTTAGGTGACCTTTATCCCATTAAGAGTTCCCAAGTGACTCAATGTTTGTGTAAAAGGACGGTGTTGATCTTGTTTGGAAAAAAAGTTTTAGAGGTTTCAAAATACAAGTTTAGAAAACTCTATGTACTTGTATTTGCATGCTTTCAAATACAAGGTACCTTATGGTTCTTTGATTAAAACCTATTTTAATCCTTAAAATCATTAAATAATTTTAATAACCTTTTATTAACCTTTAAGAACCATCAATTTTCAGCTTGTTAAGTTTGTTAATTAGTTTGCTTTGAATATCCAAATATCAACCAAACAATCAACAACAAACAATCAACCAAGCATAAACATTAACAATCATATGTGCATAACCATAGCCCTTATGTTGACAACACTTGTTTGCCATCACAAGTGTGTCTATGGTCTTTCTAAGGGTCAAACATATCATAAAGGTTCCAAGAACCTCCCACTAGAAACCGCATCCAAAGCTCCATGTTTCTTGTGTCTTTGTGTCCATCTTTGGGTCTTGATCTTGTACATCTTCCTTTTACAAAATTGTATCCTAATACATTTTTCTAGTAAAGGAAATGAACCTAATCTATTATTACATAACCAAATGAATGAATAATTACAACCCAAATGAATAAACACAAATATTACAACCAAATTGAATGAATAAAACAACCACTTGAATCATCCAAACAACACAAGGCCACAAGCTAGGTTATGCACTTAACAACCAATGATTAAATCATCAAAATATATCATTAATCCCCACTTAAAACCTTCAAATTTCAGCCAACATAAACTGAAATTTTGGTTTTAAATATTGTCCCAAACAATCAACATATCAACATACATATCTTTCAAGGTTTAATCACAAGCATGTGTGATGTAACCTTGAAAGTTGGGGATTTCAATAAGACATAATATTTCAGCCCAAAACAAGCCTATAACATGTCTAATATCATCTTTTAAAACCAATTTCAAAGATGAATCAAGCAAGCCATCCATATAACCGGCTCTTGATGCCATTGAAGGGTTTGTTAGAACACAAAAACATAGTTTAACCTTTTAACTTTTCAGAAACGCAGCGGAGGTATAGGATTATAACAAGTTTATAATCTGAAATTTTCGTGTTCTAAGTGTGGTTTTAAGATGGAAAACAAAACCCAAATCAATAGGATCTTAAATATATGAATGGAACAAGCTATGAACATACAAAATCGTACATAAAATCACAGCTAGAACAAGCTGTGACAACTACCTTGTTCCAGCAGCAAATGTCGACCAAAATGGGGTTTTGATGCTTGTTCTTTTGGCCAAGACTCCAATGGAGGACTCCTCAAGCTAGTATACCCCAACTTATGGCAACACACCCTTTCTTGTTAGGTAGAATCACCCAAAATAAGCTTCAAAACTCTCTTTTCTTCTTGCTTTGAAAACCGTGAGGTTGAGAGAGAGAGAGATTGGAGCCTTTTTGCATGTAATAATAGTGGTTCAATTCTTGTGGAGTGTTCAAGACAAGAGTTAAATGTGTGTTGGTATCCAAAGCAAGTTTGGTCCAATGGGATAAAGGGAGGTGGCCGAAATTTTGGGTTCAAAACCCTTTCCCCTCAATTTGTTTATCACACATATAATATGTCTTGTGACTAGAACATATAATAATTGTATGTACAATATTTATATATATGTATTTACATACTTATACAATTAAACCATTAATTTATAATTGTAATTCCCACTATTATTTGATGTCATCTAACTAATTTAAACAACACTTCAAATAATATTGTTTGAACAAATTATCCTAATAATTGTTCCCACTCACATGCAACTTATTTAGAAAACCCATTTTCTAAATCGGTGTAAATATTTAATTGCATGATCACATCATCAATTAAATATTTAATTGGTGTTTGCCAAACTTGTTATTGGGTATAACCCGACTTGGATCATAACGTACTAACCACATCAATATTCTAAGTGTCTTGGGCACACAGAATCCAACAAGAATGACTTGGAAGTTTTGCTCGGAAATAGCATACTTCCTGGCTTGAGCCTCAGTTGTGACAAGCTGGGCTTGAGCCTCAGTCAATTTGGATATTAAATCCTTTATTTGATTCTTATAGTTTGTGTGTTCGTGTTTTAATAGGGACACAGTTTTCCCTAACTCCTCAATTTTTCTTTGATAGTCAGATTCAGCCCTTTTAAAATCAAATTTTAAAACATTTAAAGACTCAATATCGGATTTAATTCTCCATATTGTAGTCCTGATACAAATTAACCTTAGCACTACAGGCCGGGAGATAGCGATGTTCATATACCTTATTTTCATCTGTTTCGGCCATGAGTGCTTGAGCAGGAGTCACATCATGTACCATAAAGCTCCAGTCAACTTCTTGAGCCATTGCAACTGTTTCTGTTGACTTTCCGGTGGGCTTTGGTGTAGAAGGATTTGTGGAGGCCTTTGGGGTTCCCGGATTAGACTTGGGAGCCTTGCATTCCCTTGCAAAATAACCAAGTTGGTTACAGTTGTAACATTTGGCCTTGGTTTTGTCAAACCCAAATTTGTTGTTGATTGGGTTCTGGGGAAATTGCCTTCCAGTTCTCTTAAAGAACTTCTTTGCTCTGCCATTTGTTGGACTATGTCCACGTATTCCACGTCATCTGGGCTGAAGCACTCTAGATCATCAAAGCAATATTGATAATCATTTGAGTGTCCACTTCCTGAGACAAAAGCACAGCTGTCCTGAAAGGAACTTTGTTGAGCTTGTTGAGACCTTGGAGTCTCAGAAAATGTGATGTATGGCCCAGAAGAACAAGATGGCTGTTGGGTGTAAGTTAGGTATTATTGAGGCTGGGAGGTTCCTGAGCCTTCAACAACCATTAAAGTATTGCTAGTAGGAAGACTCAAGGGTCTGCTTGTCTGATGACCTCTCTTACTCTCCATTTCCAAACGGTATCCATCAAGGATGCCATAGAGTTCAGTCATGGTGAGTGTATTCAGGTTCTCTGTTCTCTTGATAGAGACACAGTAGAATTTCCACTCATTGGGTAATGCACTCATGAACTTTCTTGTAAGGTCTCTAAGTTCATAAGTAATTCCCACAGACTGAAGGGAAGAAATGAGATCCATGTACCTGAAGTATTGCTGGCTAAGTTTCTCTCCAGCAACATAGGTGATGTTCTCGAACTGCTGCTTCAGTGAGTCCTTCTTGGAGTCATTTGAGCTTGAATACATTTGATCAAGCGCATCAAACAGTTCTTTGGCTGACTTGCAATGTTCAAACCCCACCATGATAGAGTTGGGAATTGCAGTCATAAGAACAGTCATAGCATTGCTGTCATTGTCCAGCTTCTTCCGGTCCTCGTCAGAATAATCTTCAACAACTTTCTCAATCATGGCACCGTTTCCACCAGCTACCTTTGGCTTATACGGGCCATTGACAATAGATTGCCACATCTTGCTATCTTGATACCTGATGAAGCCTTCTATTCGTCTGCTCCATGACCTGAAGTTTTCAGGGGTGATGATGGGTGCTTTGGTCATCGTCCCCATCTCTTACAAGCATGGAACATGAGTTACAATGAGAAACTATATATACTAGATCCTACAACCGGATATACTTTGATACCAGCTGGAAACCTAAGACTAAAACATATTCTACAATGCTAAAGTTAAGGTATCTTAAATAAAGTATTATCTAAGATATGGTAGTCATGACATGTCCATGACTTACCTTTTGTCACCAACTAAAGATGGCAACTGTACTAACTTATAAAGGTAAACAATGGAATAAAGTATGGTCAACTACATGGCTTTTGAGAAAGCGCCATGCAGTATCTCAGAGGTCTGCAGCGGAGTGTCAGGGAGACCATACTTATGTCCACTGGATAATAGTAGTGTCTTCCGAAGGTAAGTTGGCTTCGGAAGAACAAGTTCTTCCAAAGCCACTTATACTTCGGAAGAGGCTTCTATACTTCCGAGGCTTGAGGACTTCTATACTTCGGAAGTTGACTTCTGATCTATCATTCTAAGTCTTGATCTTCGGAAGTAAGTTCTTTGTCTTCGGAAGTTGGAGTTTTCCTTCGGAAGTTTGTTTTACACTTTGTCTTCGGAAGAGTTCCTTTTTCCTTCGGAAGTTTCATACTTAGCTTCGGAAGTCCTTTATTAGTTGTACCAAAATATTCTAAGTGATTTGGTTTTGGTTGCACCAGCCATTTTAGATCCAACAGTATGATTATGATAACATTGTTTGTAGAGTATCCCTTGGTTTTCTAAGGTATTCGATGAAAATACATTTTTCGTAGTTGAGTTCCAACTTGTAGGAGGTCTCAAGTTTTATGTAACTTTCACAATCCCAAACCATTAACTAGGATAAGTTTATGGTCTTCCCATTCTATATCTTATGTGGTGTCTTGTCCACCCATGTGGTTGAAATCATGTTGACAAAATAGGCCTTGGTTTTTTAGGCATAACATGAGATTGAGTGATGTAAGTTTGTACAACTCGTTATCAATTGTAGTATATCTAACAATGTTTGATTTTTCCTCTAAGACACCCTTTTAGTGAAGTTAATTTTCAAACAATTTCACAAATGTTAAGATTTTCATTGAAGTCATAAGTTAGATATTCACCACTCGATCTAATATAACAGCTTTAATTGCTTTATAGAGATGACTTGAAACTACATTTCAAAAGACAATGAACACTTCAAAATCCTCATGCTTTTGTTTAAAATGGGAAACCATAACCATATCATAGTTGTCCATAAATATAATAAAGAAATCTTTCGCTTGCTCCAAACATTGTTATGAAAGGACCTCGTACATAAATATGTATTAAACCTACTTGATCTAAAGCTTTTTTTCATCGGTTTATTAGTGTGATATCATAATTTTACCATTTTGGCAAGATTTGTGTACATCAAAGGTCTCTAAACTAGTGGATTCAAGTATTTGATCAGTTTGGAGTTTTGATATGTCTCTTATCATAATTCTCAACTATAACAATGTGTTTATTCTCAATAAACATTTAACATAATTATTATTTCTTGACATAATAACAGAGTAAATTATTATTTTTATCATTGTGGTTTGCTTAAAATAACTATTTTCATCCAAAAGTTTAAAAATAGTTATTTTAGTCCAATAGTTTCAAGTAACAATATTCAACCCTTGGTTAACCATATCCATGGATTCCATTTAAAGTCACCCATGTGCCCCTCACATGATGGTTAATTTAGTTAATTTAACTTGAAAAAAAAAACTTTTTGGTTCCCGCTTTCCAGACTCGACCCCTACAATCGATTTTGACTTTACAACCTGCATTCACCTGTCGATTAGCTTCACAAGTTGTGACTCCTCATCGATCAACTTACAACCTATGACTCCTATATCGATTAGCTTCACAAACAGTGACTCCTCATCGATCAGCTTCATAGACCTACGACTCCTCTATTGATCCTTCAAAGATTTTATCTTCATGGATATTTCGTTATTGTACGTTTCAAAAGAAGATTATGGATTGAGCTTATCCTTACTAGGTTTATGGTGAGTTTGCATTAATTTTCTTTTAAATTCTTGTTCACTGCCATCATGAGACTATTTCACTGCATTTGTTTGTTGTATATTTATTTTACTACATTTGTTTATATGAGTTAAAGTGGCAGCAACAAAACACCCTATGTAGAAAAGAGATTTTTTTTACAAGTTAAATTAACTAAAATGACCCTCACGTGAGATTAGTTATTTTTAACAAACCTTAGGAATAAACATAGTAATTTATTCCAACAATTAATGTTAATAAGATTCATTAAGATAAATATATCTTCAAATAATTATGTCTACAAAACCTTTCATGTTAATGTGTTTAAACCCTTTTGAACACATTCATTAGTAATCGTTGTTTGTTGAATGACCTTTAGGATTATATCTGTTAGCATAGTTGTCATATTTCTATTGGGACATCCAGGTTCAACATTTGTAAGCATTATACTCGCCTCTTGTTTGACCCTTTCACCTAGTTTCATTAAGACACACCATGTGTCTTCTAAGAAAGTCTGACATCTCCGACAACTTAATACCAAGTATTCCTACATTCCATGAAGCAAAACGCACATGATATCATTTAATATTTCCCCTTGCTCGCACCCCTCTTCCGCAAACAAAATCTCAAGAAATCATCGTGCTTACTCTTACTTTCTCACACGCTAGCCCTACAATACGACTAAATCATAAGCACCAACATAGAGATACATTAGACATACATAACATAGACAACTGAAATAATAAGGACAAAAATTAATCAAATGGTTCAATTGAGAAACAGTGGTATACAAATAATTGGTAATCATAACATAGTAAATGTGTTTGCTAAATTTAAATCGGAAAAATTCACGATGCGGATTCAACAAAGGGTTAAATGCACCCTAGTCTAGTTCTAATTAACCCTAGTCTATTATATTAATTATATTTATTAGTTTTGTTGTTTTCTAAAACCAATCAAAGTATACTCAACAGCTAAAATTTTATGCAACATTAATTACTTGAATTAACTACTTGAGTCATATTTTTGTTTATTACTTTGTTATTGATTATTGATTTTTAATAAAGGATTTAATTACGTGAGTTAATTTCTTTGTTTATTGTTTTGATTTTAATTTTAAAATACAGGAAAGCATCCATGAGGTTTTTATAATTATAGTTATTTGTTTTCTTAATAAATAAATATGCAGCATATGTGATTTTATCAAACAAAATGAGAATTACCGTATCAATATTTTGCTTTAGTTTACGGAAAGTTATATTCTATTATTCTTTTATAAAGAAAGAAAAGAATAATACTAAAGTTATAAGTTATTTAATTTAAAAGGCCACACTTATAAACAAATACAACCTAGCTACATTTAATTTTATATGATAATTGACAATCAATTTCCTCACTTTTAGAATGAAGTATAAATAATTATAATATATATATATATATATATATATATATATATATAGTATATATAAATATATATATATATATATATATATATATATATATATATATGGGGTAGGGTTATCTTGAGAACCACGCTTTTAGTGAGAACTCTAGGAACCCATATCAACCACACATTTTAGTCACATGCAAGTCACATGCCACTCCACCTTTTTTTTTAAAATGTTTTAACTTTTTTTCATGACATTATTTTTCATAAAAATTTCACCATTAATTTCATTATTTTTTATCTTTCCAACGCCTACCATATTGATATATTTTTTTAAAAAAATTCGTCCCCCGTTATTTACACATGTGTAAATTAGTCATTACATATGTGTAAATTCTGTTTTACACATGTGTAATTCAAGAATTACATATGTGTAAAATGACGTTCGTAAAAAAACGAGATTTTTTTTATTTTTTATATTTTTTTTATTTTTTAATGGTAGAGGGAAACGAGAGAAACACTTCTGTGTTTTTACTTTTTTTTTTTTTTATTATTTATTATTTTATGATTTTTTTATTATGTTGTTGTTAATTACAATTTTGCCATTGAAAACTAGTGGTTCACATTGGTTCCTAGAGTTCTCACAAAAAAAGGGAGTTCTCATTTGATCCCTCCCCTAATATATATATATATATATATATATATATATATATATATTATAGATATATATGATATATATATATATATATAATATATATATATATATAGATATATCATATATATATAACGATATATATATATATATATATATGTGTGTGGGTGGGTGTGTGGGTATGTGTGTGTGTATTGTACGTAAATCAACAAGTATAAAATAACTTTTGTGTATTCTCGTAATATTTTACTTATAAGTGAAACATATTATACAAGTTAGATCGATATATGCTGATTTTTTAATACATGCATGTAGAAATTTGATGATAAAAATTAATTATATTTTCTTAAAATATCAAACATAATCATAAAATATTTTAAAATACACTATGAAAAATATTTATAATTTTAATTTGTGTTATTAAATTATAATTAAAACTGATTGCATTTAATGCAAATGCAATATTTATAAACTAACTAAAGAATAAAGTAGTTGAATTTAATGAACTTCTCACACTCATAATTAATAATTAGTTAATGATTGAAAATAATAAATAATAAGAGAAAGGGTGTTATAGACTAGGGTGCAAATAGAAACACCCTTCAACAAAATACTAGAGGCCAAGCCCGAAAGTAGAGAAATACTTTTGGTGCGAAAGTTTGTGAAAAGTTGCCCGAAGTAATCCAGATGATAAAGACGATGCATGACTGCACTCTTCCAAAACAAGGTCTAATTAAAAATAAGAGCAAAGAATTGACAATCAAGCGCTAGCCTAAAGTTCCTCAGTTTTGGATGATAACAAGCCTAGGAATAGGTCTACTCTTTAGCAAGACAAGACAAACAGAAGTTACAAGTCTTTAATGACACTAATTGGGGTAGATCACAAGTGGATGAGATGATCCATCATGAGCTAATACTCCTACATTTGGGGAGACATGATGACCTAGAGAAGCAAAAGTGGCAAGCTGTAACTGCTCAAAGGAGTGCATACGCAACGTTTATGGCAATGCGCTACGTACCTATGACGAAATGTGGCCAAAAACTAGTTTAAATAACCGAACAAGTTATCAAGAGGCAAACAATTTTAAATAATGAAAGCAATGCAACCATTAAATGACAAGGAGCAACATACATCATGATCGAACCAAACATGTCAAAAGTTACCAGCACTTCATTAAAATATGTTTCTCTTAATCCAGGCAACAAATTGCAAACATCCTCTCTAGTCCACGTTAGGAGTCAAGACTCAAGACAGTGTAAGAGCTCAATTCAAAGCTGGGATCATGGTTGAATGTATCTTTCCTATAATAAAGACCAGTCACAGAAATGACAAAGACAAGCGTCATATTCCCACACCACACCCACTTCAAGAATAATCACTCAATCTTTTTTCAGGTTTTATACAAAAATGGTATAAGAAACAAAAGAAAACTGATATAAGAAACAAAAGAAGTATATAATAACTATCACCAACCATTGTAGATCTTCCTACAGATCTTGTTATTGCTTAAAGAAGACAACGCTCTCAGGGAAGGCATCTACAAAGCTTGAAACAAGTTGTTGTGGCAACTTTGGTCCTTGTAGAAGTATTTGGTGATGCCTTTCTATCAAGGACTGCACAATGTTTAGTGCATCAATTTCATCCAACTCTCCTGCAAAGACATAAACCAAAAGGCTAATTAATAAGCTCGTGTTTAGTAACAAGCACAAAAAGACATAATGAATTCCGGGAAGTTAATGATGTTGATATGATTGAAGGGCAAAAGGTGGTTTTGATGATTACCTAATTCTATTTCTTGCTCTAGATCTTCCTCAGCCACTTCTTCCACCCCAGTCCCATTTTCCAAGTCCATGGCTGCTTGTGCACACCTTTCCAGAAACTCTTCTTCGGTTTCTTCATGTACATCATCATCGTCATCTTCGTCATCATCCGAATCCTAATAAGAGAATGAATGAATAAATGACATAACATTTCACCCTCTCCCAACAACACACAAATATTAGACTATTATTGCAAATCATCTAACTTGAGTAAGCGTATGTTCCCTTATCTTATCGTCTACTGAAAAATATCACATTTCGTAATAACAAATTGGTGGCTCCACTATTTTTGCAATTTTGTTTACTTATCATTGGCAATAGCTAGAGGTGAAATTTTTGACCAATTACTTATAAATGAGTAAATTTGGGTTGTCTTTTATCTTTAGATGGTTTTATAAAAAATATAGTTAAACAGGGAATGCGTTAGAAATCAACAAAAATCCAATCTTAACACTATTGCATACAACCCTCCTAAATTGATATATTTAATATCTATTGTAATAATACTATTTTTATTATCATAAGTAACACATTCATTAATTAGAAAATAAAATTTTGAAAAAGCTAGCAGATAAATCCAACCTGAACCAGGCTCCGAAACCCATTATTATAGAGTAAAGCATTCATTATATTGAAAATAAAAAACGGATAATAAGTTTTAGCAGATAAATCCAACATGAACCAGGCTCCCAAACCAACCAGACCCATCCATCTTATCCTGATAGCTCAAATAATAGCCATCCAACAATTAGCAAATGATGATAGAACAATACATGAGTTATGAACAAAATTGCAAAAGTAAACTATATAAGGTCTATGAGAGTCAGAAATTAGTCAAACCTCATCATCTCCCTCAGTGGCATCATCGCTGGCATTCTCATCATCATTTTCATCAATATCTTGGCCCTCTTCCTGCAGTTCTTTCAGCCGCACAGATGCTTCCATCACAGCAGCCAAGCACTCCCACAACAATCCCTCCTCCCTACTTTGGTTCCTCATGAGCAGCCGGGTCATTAATTTTGCTAATGTCATTACTGGTAAGATTGTCATACCATAACCGAAATTATTTGTTTGATCAGGAGAACACTCAAAACCAGTACAAAAACAATTTACAAGTGGCAAATTGGTGTAAAAGTTTTGTAGATTCACCTCAAAATGGGAGAAAATTCCCACCATAGCATGTTAATGAGTTGCAGTTTAGCATTAGCAAGAGACATTCATTAGTTTTATGATTCATAAATAATAAGGATGCTAAATATGTTTATAAAAACTGTTTACTATAACTAATAATCTAACTTTTTTCCTATAAAAATCGAATGTACAGATACTCGTACGGGGTAACATGAAATATCTGTGTCTTCCATTACCAAGGCTTTTAACAAGAATGAATAAACGTCAGCGCTCATCTCCTGAAAATAATAACATCATAAATATGTCTAAGATCTAAGGTGCCACGGGTGGTAATAGAGACGCAACTAAATCACATTGAAACCACAAATAAATATACTACTCACTTGAGGAATACAGGAAACAAGCTCTCCGAGTATCCAGTTGGCAGAAGCAACCAAATAAGGATGACAAAAAGATGCATCGTATAAAGATAGAACCCGTGACCGAATAAGCATACTTGTATATGCAGGTTTCTGCTCTGTCAGAAACTGAGAGTATAAATGTTAGGTATGAAATTTCAAGGTAGTTGCATTAAAGGGTTTTGGTGGTCATGAAAAGTATTGTGATGCCTACCAATTAACTTTCTTGAGAATAGTATATACTAAAAGTGAGATTTTTGGGTATGTTTGTTTGTTTAGTGAAAGTATATACTAACAGTATTGACGAGACATTCTTACATCTATTAGGCTGCCGTATGCCATCAAAACGCCATAATAACTGTCAAAGACAATAACTACGAAGTTAAAAGAAGTCATAATAATATAAAATAGGTGTAAGTGAACCTTGAAAATCAACTTGTAAGCAGTCACTGAATATTATACCTAACAATACTGTTCAATTTTTTTTAATATCTGTGTGTGTGACTTGCATTGGTTGTGGTTGTGGTTGTGGTTGTGCATATTGCCTTGTCAGATCCATATACTGAAGAGGGTACAGGACTATCGTCCAGTACAACTTAAACGATGAAAAAGCTGTCCTATCCGAATTAGTTGTAAATGATAAAAACAAGATCATATGAAAAACAATGAAAGCTGGTACTTAAGGAATAGAGGGGCAGATTAGACCATATTCCCTGAAAGAACAATATAAAACCAACTATTCCCTTTCAATAATAAACTGTTCTTGACTTCTCATCATATCTTAATAATGATTCTCCATTTCTAACTTCAGAGAACATATCTTTATACAAGTAATGAAACAATCATTTCAACTGTTTATCACCTATATGTACTTGAAGCACCTCCCGCTTTTTAGAACCAAGATATACAGATCGGTGTACTCTCTAAAGTTAGTAACAGTATTGCAAACCCTTTGAATATATGAAAACTCCCAAAGATCAGAAAACTTGATTAGGATATATGCTTTAAACTAATGGATCATTATTTGGAAAAGTATGGTCTTTTTTTGTTTTTATTCTTTCTATTTTTAATAGACGTGACTATTAACCGGATATGTCTTATACTTGTTTTAGATTTGTTGCATTATTTACATTGTATTTACTTTGTATTTATCTTAGTAATCTAGAATAGCTCACAATTAGGTGTACTCTGGTAAAAGTAATCTTGTATTTATTGTTAAGAATAGAATGGAAAGCATCAGTTGTTTCTACTAATTTCAATAACGCCTAAATTCGATAACTAATCTTGCGGACCACATAGCATGCACCCATATTTTTGCAACATAGTGGTTAAAAGTAACTAAAAACAATGTCCCAAGAATTGTATCATGAATTGAATCCATCACACATAGGTCAACATAATGAACGCTAAAGATTATTGCATATTATAACACCTTTAAACTAAATTAGTAATTTAATATGACCATCTTGCTAATAACTGCGCTAGAATACTATGTGACATCATTTGTCCTACTAGTCATTCGAATTTATCCTGTCAATTTGATGATATCATTAATAAGTAATAACAAAACATATGTTAGATACTGATGCAAAATTGAAACTCAATTAAGGAGAAGAGAAATTAAGTACTGAAATAGAGGCTGATTTCATTGATAATAAGAAACTTTAGGTACAAGTAACAATGGAAGAAGAAGACAATGAAAAGAAAATTCCAGGGATAACCCTCTCTCCGTGCACACGCAGGAGCCAAAAAGATAATAACCAAATCAATCCCTGCCCCACCATATTATTCCCATTCCTATATACTACTCACCACATGCTTTTTCCCTCAGCCACTTTCTGTATTTCCTCTTTTAGCCCTTCTAGAATACACTTTAAGCTCTTTAGGTGTATTCTTGTTAATTAATCCATTAGCATATGTATCATTACTCTCCCCTTCAAAAGAAGTCTTGTCCTCAAGACTTAGGTCGGAAAACTGGCCTTGAATCCACGAAGCATCCTCCCATGTTGCCTCATCAACAGTATGACCCTGCCATTGTATCAACCACTCTTCTTTGCCCGTTGATCCCCTGCCCATTGAACGTTTTGACAATACGGCGGACGGTACTAATAAATCTTTATCAGTGGCTAATAATTCTGGCGGTAAAGATGATTCTATAGTTCCCTGAACTGCCTTCTTAAGTAAGGACACATGAAAAACAGGATGAATTCTCGATGTCGGGGGTAATTGTAACTTGTAAGCCACGGGTCCCAATTTTTCAATTATTTGGAAAGGTCCAAAAAATTTAGCTGCCAACTTCTGATGAATGCGACTCTTAACGGACATTTGTCGATATGGTTTGAGTTTCACATAAACCCAATCTCCCATTGAAAATTGTACATCTCGACGCTTCTTATCGGCTTGGACTTTCATCAAACCCTGAGCATTTGCTAGATGTATTTTGAGTTGTTTGAGTGCTTCATCTCGGTCCCGCAGCTCTTGAGCAACTGATTCTACCCGAACTTCCCCTGGAAGGAATTGCAAGACTGACGGCGGTCGACGACCATACACCGTTTCAAATGGAGTAGTACCAGTGGACGCATGAAATGTCGAATTGTACCAAAATTCTGCCCATGGAATCCAAACAGCCCACGTTTTTGGTTGATCCACCGCGAAACAGCGAAGATATGATTCCAGACAACGATTTATTACTTCAGTTTGACCATCCGATTCAGGATGATAGGCAGAACTCATATGAAGATTAGTACCCATAGAGCGAAAAATTTCCTGCCAAAATTTACTCAAAAACAAAGGATCTCGATCACTGACAATGGACTTAGGTACTCCATGATGTCGAATGACCTCTTTGATAAATACTTCAGCCACCGATTTGGCTGTATACGGATGTTTTAGGAGAATAAAATGTGAATATTTAGACAAACGATCCACTACTACTAATATAACATTGTACCCATAAGACATAGGTAAACCCGAGATAAAATCCATTGAAACTTCCTCCCAAATTGCTTTCGGAATGTTCAATGGCTGTAATAATCCTCCCGGCAGAACCGAGTTTGTCTTACAACGTTGACAGGTATCACATTCCTTTATGAACTGTTTAACAGTTGTTGTCATCCCAGGCCAATATAAGTTGGCTGCCAAACGTCTATACGTTCGATAAAATCCCGAATGTCCCCCGGTTGCAGAAGTGTGAAATTCATGTAAAAGTGCAGAAAGAAATTTGGACTTAGGGGAGATCACCACCCGATTCTGATAATATAAGACCCCTTTTTTCACTGTATAACCCGGACATTTATCGGGTGTAGTCAAGCATTTTTGTACCAATTTTTGAAGTTCTGTATCCTGTTTTGCCTCCTCCAACAATTCAGCTCCTTGCACCCAAACTGGTGTAGACACTAACTGGTAACATTCTCCCGAATCTTCACGACGTGACAATGCGTCAGCCGCACGATTCGCCCTCCCCGGTTTGTATTGGATGTCAAAATCATAACCAAGAAGCTTTGCCACCCAATTTTGTTGATCAGGGGTTGTAATCCGCTGTTGAAGTAAAAATTTCAGACTCCGTTGATCGGTGAAGACCGTGAAACGCGTACCTAATAGATATGGCCGCCAATGTTGGACCGCGAGCACCACTGCCATAATTTCCCGTTCATAGGCTGACTTGGCTAAATTACGGTCGCTCAATGCCTTACTAAAATATGCAATTGGCCGTGAGTTTTGCATGAGAACTGCTCCAATTCCGCGACCAGACGCATCGCATTCTACAACAAAAGGGGCATCGAAATTCGGTAGAGCCAGAACAGGGGCCGAGATAAGTGCGTGTTTTAATTGTTCGAAGGCTTGTTGGGCGCTGGACTGCCATGAAAAAGCATCTTTTTTTGTTAATTCGGTTAGTGGGCGAGCAATACTGCCATAATTTTTAACGAATTTGCGATAATATCCCGTAAGACCAAGAAATCCCCGAAGGCCCTTTACATTCTTTGGAGTCGGCCAGTCCATAACTGCAGCAACCTTTTTTGGATCCATAGACACTCCATTACCATCAATTATGTGCCCCAAATAATCAATAGAAGATAGACCAAATGAACATTTGGCTTGATTAACCATAAAATGATTATCTTCTAAAATCTGCAGAGTCATTGCAACATCTACCATATGTGTATCCCAAGAAGAACTGTAAACAAGTATATCATCGAAGAATATTACCACTTTCTTTCGCAACAAGGGCCGGAAAATATCATTCATCGTGGCTTGAAAAGTTGCGGGTGCGTTCATTAACCCGAAAGGCATAACCAGGTATTCATAATGCCCATCATGTGTTCGAAAAGCAGTTTTTGCAATGCTGTCGGGTTGCATTCGAATTTGATTGTACCCGGATTTTAAATCCAATTTCGAAAAGAAATATGCCCCGTGTAGTTCATCCAATAACTCATCCACCATTGGTATAGGAAACTTATCCGGAACCGTCACATGGTTAAGAGCTCGATAATCCACACACATACGCCACGAATGATCTTTCTTTTTAACTAGAATAACCGGGCTGGAGTATGCACTCTTACTCGGTCTGATCATGCCAGTTGCTAACAATGCCTGTACTTGTCGCTCAATTTCTGTTTTCTGAATATGTGGATATCGATAAGGGCGCACACAAATGGGTTCATCAGTTTTCAATATAATGCTGTGATCATGGGCACGAGAAGGAGGAAGGGTAGAAGGGGTCTGAAAAACCGCTGCAAACTGATGGAATAACCGGGAAAGGTCCAACAATTGAGTTTCCCCTAATGAGGATGAATGTGGCAGTTGTACCTTGTCGGAACATTCCAACTTTGGTGAAGGTGGAATTAAGGGGGAATCATCAGCCAATTGCAACCATTGATGTAAAGTTGTAGGAGGGTGTTTATCAGTAAGAATTCCGTGTAGCTGAACATGTTGACCATTGTGATTAAATTTCATCCAAGCATGTTGCCAGTCATGAATGACCTCACCCAAAGTTTTTAACCAATCCATGCCCAAAATACAATCTAAACCTCCTGTATCCATCACCAAAGCATTGATAACAAATGAATAAGAACCCACATGAATGGTAATAGCCAAACACTGTTCCGAAACAAGGACCATGTGACCATCGCCCAGCTTAATTTTAAGACCCGAAAACGTCGTAGATGGTAATCCTAACGCTGTCACCAGTCGACGAGAGATGAAATTGTGAGAAGCCCCACTATCAACTAAAATGTAAATTGGAATACCCAGTAACATTCCCTCAAATTTTAGAGTGTTTGACCCTCCATGGACTGCCAATACGCCATCAAAATCCAAAGACATACAAGTGCCGGTCGCCAAATCGGAAGGAGAATCTTCTTCTGTAGGAGATTCTGCACCAATAGAAAAACATTCACCACCCGAAGGTTCATACTCATCATCTCCTAATAATAATACTCGTAATTTTCCTTCGGGACACTTGTGTGCTGGACCATATTGCTGTCCACAACGAAAACATAGTCCTTTCTTACGTCGATCTTCCCATTCGGTTCGAGAAAGCGACCTCATACCACGATCTTTGGAAAATACAGATGATGTCTCTGAAGAAGAAGATAGCCCTAATTTTGGAGAAGATTGGGAACGAGGAATATCCCCTCGACCAAAAACACCCCTATCAAGGCTCTTGGGCTGAAAAAACGCCTTGGGCTCAGAACGGCCCACTGGCTGAAAACCATCAACATGTGCAGATGTAGGCGGCCCAAATCGAGAGAGGTATCGGAATCGTGACGTGGAATCGGAACCCCCACTTGGGCGAAGCATCTCTGTGACATCCTTAGAGATGTACATGGCATCCAACAACGTTTGAGGGCGATGAAGCCGAACCCACTTCTTCACATCCGATCGCAACCCAGCCACAAAATACCCCAAAGATTGAGAATCCGGTAATCGAGGAACCAGAGACAACAAATATTCAAAGTCATCAATATAATCATAAATGGAATCCATCTGTTGAATCGTAGCAAGCTGCTCATAAGGGTTATGGATAGCCAATCCACTAAATCGTCGGAGCAATTCTTCCTCAAATTCCAACCAGGTTAAGGGATCACGTACCTGTGTTAAAATTGTGAACCAATGTTGTGCAACTCCCACCATACTGATTTGTGCCAAACGAAGACGAACGTCCTCCGATGTCTCGTTCAAATCAAAGTAGAGTTTCGCTTTTTGAATCCATCCCTGTGGGTCGTACCCACTAAATTCTGGTAGTTTCACCTTTTTGACCGCCCAAGGAGACACGGTGGATACTTCCGCCGGAGACTCCGATTTGGAAGGGGAAGCAGAAAACCCAACCCCACTACTAACACCCGACGCAGCGGAATCGGAAACGTGTTTCTTCTGTTGTTGCTTCATCCAATCCAAAACTACTTTTCGAAACTCAGCCGCTTCACCCTTGTCAATTTCCATGGACTTCAGTGCTGTTTTTATCTCAGAAACATCAGATTGAAGTTGCTTAATCTGAGATTCTTGAGCATCTAACCGGGAATTCGTACGAGTCTCCATGAATTAGAGAAAAAAAAGAAACGGTATAACACCGAACAATTCAGAAACGGAGAGGCAGCGGATCGACAGCAGGTCGTCGGCAGGTCGGACCAATGATGCAAAATTGAAACTCAATTAAGGAGAAGAGAAATTAAGTACTGAAATAGAGGCTGATTTCATTGATAATAAGAAACTTTAGGTACAAGTAACAATGGAAGAAGAAGACAATGAAAAGAAAATTCCAGGGATAACCCTCTCTCCGTGCACACGCAGGAGCCAAAAAGATAATAACCAAATCAATCCCTGCCCCACCATATTATTCCCATTCCTATATACTACTCACCACATGCTTTTTCCCTCAGCCACTTTCTGTATTTCCTCTTTTAGCCCTTCTAGAATACACTTTAAGCTCTTTAGGTGTATTCTTGTTAATTAATCCATTAGCATATGTATCAGATACCATGTTTATTTTGCATTATGCGTCCTTGGGAACATATTAACTTAATTTTAAACTAACATTTTAAAAAGAAATTTAAGATCAGCAACAAAATAATAAAGATGAGGAAAAAAACTGATGTCACCACCACCCAATTGTTTTCGCAATATTCGCACATTCTGGTTTGTTAAAGGCAAAGAACATGTGGTCGCATCCTGCACTAGAAGTTGTAGGAAAGTTGGGCATGTTTATCTGACACGAATTGTTCATAAAAAAACTACCCGTGTCTTTTTTCAGTATATAACTGATCGCTTTTGACGTGAACAATTACAGCTAATTAGTGAAAGACTTGGGTGTACTTACTCATTTATAGTCATGTTGGTTACTGATGTATTTACATCAAATGGAATAGGAAACTTGGACAAAAACGGGAGCACCAACAACTCCCCCATACAACTGCGACCTTTTTGTTTGTTCTTTTCACCTTTTTTACGCTTAGATGTGACTGAACCTACCACAGGAGGCCCCTGCAAATATGAGTTTAAACATTTAATAAATTCGGACGTTGAGAAATAATAATACAAAAACTGTAACAACAATAACAATAGTAATAAATTAATAATATTAATAGTAGCAGTTATAATTAAAGTAAAAATAATACAAATGACCTTTGATATCGCAATAACACCAAGCAAGTTCAATGCACTTTTTCTTGGAGTGAACAAGTCCTCTCTCCATCCTGAAATTTCTTCCTGCCACACGATTCATCTTTTATTAAAATATATCATTAATTTAAACCAAACATGTGATGTGAAAAGTGCTAATAGTTGAATTCTCTGCCTGAGAGCCTTTGTTAGTAAGAAAGATCCCTATGATGCGTAACCAGGCTTCCAGAGCAGTTGACTCAGGTTCAAGAACACAAACAAGTCGTCAGAAGGGATACCATAGAACCATAGCAAAACAATGGCATCAATTTCCATCCACGAATCATAATCAGGATCCGTTTGTGGGGGTAGTTTTGTGCCATTGATATGCTTCATGACTTTATGCCCACGTGCATGAAGCCGGAAGAGTTTCACTCATGAAGAGTAAGGAACCTTTGTGCCATCGAGAACCCAGCTTTTATTCTGGATGTTTGTAACAATGTAAATAGCGTGAGGGTGTCCGGCTTGGAAGTAGAGGCTTCGGACTGTTTCGATGCCGACATGCTTGCGAGTGATGGAACGCTCACTGGAGTCACTGGAATATTAGAAGAATGAGAATGGCGATGGTGGCAAAGCTCGAAGCTTGTGGTGGCAATGGTGGCAAGCTCGTAGCTTGTGGTGGCAATGATGAGCAGGTGAGGATTACTCGTAGAGAGATAGGGTTAGCTCCGATACCATGTTAGTGGTTGAAATCGCTAATGATTTCAACATCCGTATAAATACAATACAACCGAATGAGATATTCAGGAAAAGGATGATTACATAATACAAATTATTTCTCATAAATTATCTAACCTAATAATCCTTTACATGTGATGCCACATGTCATTTCACAAGCCATCTCACCTTAGTTTTCCCGCCCATACTATTTATTTCATTTTAAAAAGTCAAATAACTAATTTTCGAATTTTTTTTCTCTTTCTATAGTATAAATCCAAATCCTTTTTTATTAATTACTTTCTAAAAACATTTGTTCATTAAATAAAAACTAAGTATTTTGATTAAAAAATACACTTTTTCAAAATCAAAATTGTCTAACACTATGAATTTTTTCTAAAACAACAAAACTTTTTAAACTTATGAAATATCTTAAAAGCAATCTTTTTAAAAAGTAAAAGTTTATATAAAAATATTTTTACAAAACAAACCTCGAGTTTTAAACAATGAGATATTGATTAAAAAACTGGTTGTTTTCATAGCAATATTTTTTTGAAACGAAAGTTTTTAAAATATTAAAAAAAATATATCAGCTAATCAAAGTACTTTTATTGTTTTACAGTTCCCAACTCTTCATTAATAAATATTTAGTATTTTTCTTATTTAACTCGTGGAATACATGGGGTTATAGCCTGATGTTGTTTATATAAAAGAAATTATAATAACATGTAACACAAATCAAACTATAATATGCAACAAGAGTAACCAAACAAAACAATATGAATCATACTTGGCTGAGTGCTCATAACAAACTGAAAGATCATATAACTCCCTTGATTCATCTTACGACGTTGGCAATATCTTTTAAACATTTCCTCGCTTAAGTGCATGGTGAGATTTAAGTTTTTTTTAGAGTGAATTTTGCAGGATCGGGTTTGTCACTTAAACACTTGGATTTCTCTCAAACTCACTTACAAAACACTCAAATCAGATGAAGTAAAGTTTTTTACAAGAGTTGATAATAATATAATAAGTAGCAAGGAACACACAGAAATACTTTTCAAGGCACTTGTATATATTACTTCTCAACTCAAGATATTACAAGACACTTACAAGCATAAAACATGAGTTACAATGAGAAACTATATATACTAGATCCTACAGTCGGATATACTTTGATACCAGCTGGAAACCTAAGACTAAAACATATACTACAATGCTAAAGTTAAGATATCTTAGATAAAGTATTATCTAAGATATGGTAGTCATGATATGTCCATGACTTACCTTTTGTCACCAACTAAAGATGGCAACTGTACTAACATAAAAAAGTAAACAATGGAATAAAGTATGGTCAACTACATGGCTTTTGAGAAAACGCCATGCAGTATCTCAGAGGTCTGCAGCGGAGTGTCAGGGAGACCATACTTATGTCCACTGGATAATAGTAGTGTCTTCCGAAGGTAAGTTGGCTTCAGAAGAACAAGTTCTTCCGAAGCCACTTATACTTCGGAAGATGCTTCTATACTTCTGAGGCTTGAGGACTTCTATACTTCGGAAGTTGACTTCAGATCTTTCATTCTAAGTCTTGATCTTCGGAAGTAAGTTCTTTGTCTTCGGAAGTTGGAGTTTTCCTTCGGAAGTAAGTTTTACACTTTGTCTTCGGAAGAGCTCCTTTTTCCTTCGGAAGTTCCACACTTAGCTTCGGAAGTCCTTTATTTGTTGTACCAAAATCTTCTAAGTGATTTGGTTTTGGTTGCACCAGCCTTTCTAGATCCAACAAATTCTTTAGAAAATTTCTTGCATATGACAAGATTTTTAATTTTTATTTTCCTTCAAAGTTAAAAATAGTGAATGAGATTTTCTCACTAACGTGACGAGGATACGTAGATTTAAGAGCCATGGAGTGTGTAATAGATAGTATATAGAAATAATGTTTAGCTAGCTGTCAAATTGTAAATTGATTGTGATTGATCATTGCCTAATTTATAGGCATTCTGTTTGTATTATTTATAAAGAGAAATAATAGAAGGGGACACGATTCATTCTCCTAAATGGTATCAGAGCCTTCTCTCTAATTACCCTAATTCTCCCCTGCCGTCCCCTTTCCTCTAACCGACCGATCTTCTGTTCATCTCCAACATATTGTCAACCATGACAAACACCACAAATACACCCTCTTCTTCCTCCTCCAACCTACACCCTGCAATTACTGTCACGAACATCAACAACTTCATTCCCGTCAAACTTGAAACAAACAACAGCCAGTACAGCACATGGTCTGAGCTTTTCAAGATACACTGTGAAGCCTTCGAAGTGATTGAACACATTCTACCCACTGAAGAATCTGCTAAAGCCAAAGACACTGACCCACTGTGAAAACGGATCGACTCAATCATATTGCGATGGATCTACGAAACCATTTCAAACGATTTACTCAACACAATTATCATTCCATATACCACAGCTGCGAAAGCATGGGCTGCCCTTGCTGAGTTGTATCAAAATAATAAGCATCCACGGACTGTTTATCTTGAAACCAAATTTCACAGCACCCGCCTTGAACAGTTCCCCGACATCTCATCCTACTGCCAAGCTCTCAAAGCATTAGCTGATCAACTAGCTAATGTAGGGTCCATGGTTACCAATGACCGTCTGGTCCTACAACTAGTCAACAGCCTTACTCGTGACTATGATGTGATTGGCACCATGATTCAGCAATCCGACCCTCTCCCTACATTCAGTGATGCCCGATCGAAACTACTTCTTGAAGAAACCTGCAAAGCCAACATGTCGGTTCATGAACCTAGTGCTCTTCATCCCACTGCTGCTGCACCAAACCGCACCGACAACAGCCAAAACCGCAGTGATTTTGCTACTCGAGGACGTGGTCAACGTGGCAGGGGTCGTGGACGTGGACGCCCCAACCCATCCGGTCGCGGTCGTCCAACCACTCCATGGAGCCCCTCTCCTAGGCCCACTCAGCAACCCATGTGGAACCCTTGGCTGATGCTTTTGCAACAGGCTGCCCAGAATTGGCCTGGATCTCAACAACGAGCCCAATGGGCCGCTCCTTCCTGCCCCTTTCCAACAGCCCCACAACAGCACATAAGGCCCTCAAATCAGCAAGCATATGCAGGAATTCTTAGCCCACGACCTGCCTATGCCAACACAGAAGCCTCCTTCACTCCTACCGACATCGAACATGCGCTCTACACGATGTCACTTCATCCTCCGGAGGACTGGATAATGGACACAGGTGCAACCTCTCACATGACTAACTCGCAAGGTACTCTCTCGTCTTATTTTAAATAAATCATTAAATAATATCACCGTTGGCAATGGCTCCCAAATGCCCATTCTCGGTTATGGCCATACCTCATTACCACCGCCTTTTCCACCTCTGCAACTCAAACATGTTCTATACTCACCCACTTTGATTAAAAAATTGTTATCTGTTCGTCGTCTCACTAGAGATAATTCTGTGTCTATCGAATTTGACGCATTTGGTTTTCTTGTGAAAGACTATCGGACGCGGATTCCCATCCTCCGATGCAATAGCACCGGTGATCTTTACCCGCTAACCTCACCGGACTCCACCACCATCTCTTCTTCAACCTTTGCTGCTCTATCTCAAGAACTTTGGCACCGGCGTCTCGGTCATCCCGGGCTGGATTTGCTCCGTCGTTTGAAGAAAAATAATTTCATTTCCTGTTCTAAAAATAAATCTGTTTCTTTATGTCAATCATGTATTGTTGGGAAACAATTTAAATTACCTTTTCATGCTTCTACCTCTAATACATTCATGCCTTTTGATATAGTTCATAGTGACTTATGGACCTCCCCGGTTATTAGCTCGGGAGGCCATCGTTATTATATTTTGTTTCTGGATGATTTTACTAATTACCTCTAGACCTACCCCTTGACAAATAAATCCCAAGTATTTTCCATTTTTCAGCAATTCTACAACTTGGTATACACTCAATTCGAAAGGAAAATAAAATGCTTGCAATGCGACAATGGCACCGAATACAAAAATAATTCTTTCGACACATTTTGCAAACAAAATGGCATGGTATTTCGGTTCTCTTGCCCTCACACATCCTCCCAAAACGGCAAAGCCGAACGAAAAATTCGGTCAATTAACAATATCATTCGCACTCTTCTTGCCCACTTGTTTGTCCCACCAGAATTCTGGCATCACGCACTCCAAATGGCCACCTATCTTCTCAACATCCTTCCCACTAAAACCAAACACTATTTTTCTCCCGCTTCTCTACTTTACCAAAAACATCCATCCTACGAACACTTGCGTGTGTTCGGATGCCTCTGTTTTCCCTTATCCCCTTCCACTACCATCAATAAACTCGAAAACCGCTCCTCCCGTTCCTCCCTATGTGTCTTTCTCGGTTACCCTTCCAATCATCGTGGCTACAAATGCTACGACATCTCTACTAGAAAAACTTATAATCTCTCGATACGTGGTTTTCAATGAAACCATATTCCCTTTCTCTCAAACCACTCCTACCCCAAAGTCCTATGATTTTCTCAATACTGATCTCCATCCATCTATCTGGGCATCACAAATCCATAACCCATCTACTTCCACCAACACTACCACCCCACCCTCCATTCACACCTATGCCCACCATCCTCAAAATCCATCGCCCACTTCTCCTGCTGCTCGGTCAAACACTCCAACTGCACCACCTCACCCTCATAACACCCCCTTCATTCAAACGTTTCAATGTCTCCAACCGCCCAACACCAAAACTGACGCCTTTACCCGATTTTCTTCCATTCAGTCAACAACCCACACCAACCAAAACACAGCCCAACAACGTCCCTACGCCCAACCAAACAATCCAGACCCATGGCCCATAACTAACCCACCTGCAAACCAGCACCCTTCAGCCCAACCACCCAGCCCACCTCAGCCCACTTCAACACAACAGGCCCCTTCAGTCCACCCTCAACCACAACATGCCCCTGACACTCGACGATCGACCTTCGGGTACTGTGTTTATTACGGTGACAACCTTATCACCTGGTCGTCGAAACGACAAACCACAATTTCACGATCGAGTGCAGAGGCTGAATACAAAGGCGTGGCCAATGCTATAGCTGAATTATGTTGGATACGCAATCTGCTACTTGAACTTCATCACCCCACGTCTCAAAGCATCTATTGTCTATTGTGACAATGTTAGTGCAGTATATATTACGAGCAACCCGGTTCAACACCAACATACTAAACATGTCGAAATCGACATACACTTTGTCCGTGAAAAGGTCCAAAGAGGTCAGATCCGTGTTCTTCATATTTCCTCCCGCTATCAGATCGCCGATATCTTCACCAAAGGATTACCACGGCTTCTATTCGAAGATTTTAGATCCAGTCTCAACCTTCGGTTACCTCCGGTTTCGACTGCGGGGGTGTAATAGATAGTATCTAGAAATAATGTTTAGCTACCTGTCAAATTGTAAATTGATTGTGATTGATCATTGCCTAATTTATAGGCATTCTGTTTGTATTATTTATAGAGAGGAAAATAATAGATTGGGACACGATTCATTCTCCTAAAGTGTGTGTGAAGGGAATGTATAGTTGTGTATGTTTAAGTGTATAATATTAGACAAATTTGCCTATTTGTATTTTCTGGGCAAAACATTAGTTAGTTGGACATGGATTTGACTTAATTGAGAGCCTATGGTTCGCCTTTCCTTTGTGTAGTTAAACTATTTTTATCCTCTGCACACTATAGAATTATAATTGCTATTATACAACCTCGTGCAATACACGGGACCATAACCTAGTTAATACATAAAATTGTCTATATAGATACACATTAATAAAAAATATGTAGTATGTACTTTTTGTACTTAATTTTGTTTATTATTAATAATGTTCCCATGCACACACAATAAAAAAAAATTTGACTTGCCACACAGCCAAAAGAGATGAACTATCTACAAAATGCAAAAATAGAATAAATACATACAAATTCAGAAGGGAGGTTCTTTCTTATGTACTCATCAGAATCTTCTTCCCACTCTGTAACATCCTACAAGCAAATGTTCCCCAACAAAAAAAAAATTACTTCAGTGTAGACAATACTATTTAATGCAATCAGTATTTTGATACAAACACAGTTTCAATAAAAACCATCATTTGAAATCAATAACTATGTTCTCAATTCTCCAAGCAATGCCCAATGTATCCAGGTTATGTATATCAAACCTTTTCATTCATTATTATTGCTGGAAATATTGCAGACTCTAGCAAGGATGAGAAGTGCGGTGAAACAAGTCTCCATCCCTGTTTTCAGCCATATGTCAGAAAAATAAAAACAAACACAATCTAACTGGCTGATGCAATGAACCAAACTCACCGGGCCTGTTTCAAGGAGTCGAGATATAACATCAAAAGCTAAAGACACAATCCTCTCTGCCAAATTATCCAGCTTCTGTACACAAGACGTATCAAATCAACAAGCTACATTGTTGAAGACTAACATAAATTTAAATAGTAACAATAACATTACAAGGTCAAAGAACAATAAAGCGTAAGATTTCATAAAACATGATTGTTTGAAATATGACCATATGGAGCAACATTTTAACTCAAAATAGTACATTCAATATGGCACAAATTGTGACAAGCAGGCTATATAGTATGAGAAATTGGAAAATTGAGCAAATAGGGCCAGTGGGTACTAGGTGAAAATAACTTTTGTATGAGAAACGAGAAAGGGCATGAGGGTCAAGTTAACACAAAACAGCTCCTGTCCAATCTTTTGATAAGAACTTATCTATTAAATATGATTATCAAAACTTATTATTGCCATAATAATCTTACTTTTGTAATAAAACAATTTATTTGGTTGTATGCACTAAAATACATTGTGGGTATTAGACTAGATATATTTGTACTCATTATGTAATTATTGAATAGTGCGAGGTAGTCCATAGGTAATATTGTATCTATAAGTATTACGTGTGAATGACAAGGAGATCAGTTTTGAGCCTATTCTATTATGGTATCAGAGCAATCTTCACATCTTCAGTTGTCTTTGCTACCCTCTTCTCCCTTCCACCTCAATTCACAAACTCCAACCTCGTTCCCTACCTTGTATCTTCCTTGGTTATCCCTCAAACTATCAGGGGTACAAGTGTTACGATCTATCTTCCCGCAAAATCCTTATTTCTCGCCATGTCGTCTTTGACAAGCATGTTTTCCCCTTGCTAAGCTCAATTCTTCCCCTCAACCTATGATTTTCTTCACTCTCATCAATCTTCCGACCTTCATCCCGCCTTCTGAGAATCCATGTCTCCTAATCCATCTTCCCCCACCCCACCCTCAACACCTGCACCATCCTCTCCCACATATGTTCCCTCTCCAACACCCACCTTATCGCCCCCTACTACGCCACCAGTCACTCCAACCACCTCTCGAGACTTTACCCACACCTACACCCGCCGACCAAAACCTCCTACCACCACCGACCCTCCCTAACGACCCTCCTCCTTGGCTCACCCTACACCAGCCCCGGCTCCACCACCTCCTCGAATCATACAAACCCGCAGTATGTCCGGGGTAATCAAACCTAGACAACTCTTCAATCACCTACCTCTAAACCTACGAACCTCTTCCTCGTAACCCATCCGAAGCTTTAGCCAACCCTGTGTGGAACCGTGCCATGACAAGTGAGTTTAATGCTCTTATCGATAATGATACATGGGATTTAGTACCTCGTCGCCCGGACACGAACATTATCCACTGCATGTGGATTTACAAACACAAAACCAAGTCCGACAGATCTCTTGAGCACTACAAAACGCGCCTAGTTTGTGATGGGCGGTCTCAACAGGTGGGGGTAGATTGTGACGAGACATTTAGTCCGGTGGTCAAACGGCCACCATTCACACTGCGTTGGTCATTGCTCTCTTTCATTGGTGGGAGATTAATCAGCTTGATGTTAAGAATGTTTTTTTTTTTGCATGGACACCTATCCAAAACAGTTTACATGCATTAGCTAGATAGATTTCGGGATTCCACTTTCCCTAATCACGTGTGTCGATAAAACGCTCTCTTTGCGGCCTTAAACAGGCCCCTCGCGCATGGCATCAAAGATTCACCGACTTTGCCACAACATTGGGATTTCGTCTCAGCTCGTCTGATCATTCTTTATTCATATATCGACACAGTCCTAACATTACTTACTTTTATATGTGGATGATATTATTCTTATCACCTCATCTTCTGTTCTAAAGACTCACCTCATGTCTCGACTGTCCTTGGAATTTGCAAATGAAAGATCGACCCTTAAGTTATTTTCTTGGTATCTCAGTTACTCGAGACTCAAATGGCTTGTTCTTATCACAAGCAAAATATGCATCTGAACTGCTTGCTCAAGCAAACATGTCCGATTGTAATTTGGTTCATCGGAGAAGCTCGGTTCTCAAGCTGGTGACCTTATTCCTGATCCATCTACCTACCGAAACTTGGCGGGGGCCCTTCAATATCTAACTTTCACTCGCTCGGATATCTCCTACCCAGTTCAACAAATTTGTATGCACATGCATGATCCTCGCACCAATCACTACAATGCATTAAAACGGATACTCAGATACGTCAAAGGCACATTATGCATGGGTATTCACATACAACTGTCTGCTCTAACCACCCTTGTCTCCTACAAGACACTAATTGGGCTAGGTGCCCTGAAACATGTCAGTCTACCTCCGGATATTGTGTTTATCTCGGTGACAATTTAAGTTCTTGATCCTCCAAACGACAAACAGCCATTTCTAGGTCCAGTGTTGAGGCCAAATACCGCGGTGTTGCAAATGTTGTCGCCAAGCTGTGTTGGCTTCATAATCTGCTCCTTGAACTAGGTCGGCCTCCTACTCGTACTTCTCTGGTCTACTATGACAATTAGGTGTGTGCAAATTCAGATATCCGAAAATTTCGAATAGTGGATTTCACTATCCGAAATCCGAATTCGAAATTTCAAATATCCGAACTTTCGGATTCGGATTCGGATATCCGTTCGAATATTCGAATTCAAAAAAAATTATTATTTAATAAATTTTATAAAAATATAATAATTTTTATTGAAATTTTTTTCATGTCCAAAGTTTTTATTAAAATATCCGAAATATCTGAAATATCCAAAATATTTAATTAATATTTAATATTTTAAAATTTTTATAAAAATATTTTGGGTATTTCGAATATCCGAAACATCCGAAAATTCTCAAAATCACTATCCAAATCCGAATTCTGAAATTTCGAATATCATAATTTCGGATTTTCGGATATTTTGAATTCGGATTCGGATATTTTTGAACACCCTAGTGACAATGCCAGTGCCATATATATGTCCGGGAATCCCATTCATCAACACACTAAACATATCGAAATAGACATTCACTTTGCGCGCGAGAAGGTTAAACGCAGCCAAGTTCGAGTTTTACATGTCCCATCCCGTTATCAACTTGCCGATATCTTCACAAACGGCCTGCCACGAGTTCTGTTCACAGACGTCAGATCCAGTCTAAGTATCCGTGACCCTCCTCCTTAAACTGCAGGGGTATATTAGACTAGATATATTTGCACTCATTACGTAATTATTGAATAGTGTGAGGTAGTCCATAGGTAATATTGTATCTATAAATATTACGTGTGAATGACAAGGAAAACAGTTTTGAGCCTATTCTATTAGTGGGCGACCTTCAACCGATTTCCTTTTCAGCTCATTATTTATACTACAAATGTCAACCATTAGAAATATAAAATAACCCAAATCAACTTGTTCATAAGTAATGGCTGAAATTTCCAGCTTTACTTGTATAGTTGTATCTTAAAAACAAGCAGAAACTTAGTAAAAGAGAGCATGTCTGCTTCAGAAAGCTAACATGACATATTTGTATACTCCATATAAACACATCATTCCGTCACCTAATAAAAACACAACTATATTTTTCAGAACTTACACTGAAATCAGTTTTAAGATTGAGTAGTTTCACAACAGAATTGATGATGTCTGGCATGAGTCTGTAAGATGATATGGAACAAAATGAGTAGGGATAAACATGTTTAACAATTTATTAAACTTGACTAATGTTTATGCATTACTTATCAGAAAACTTCCTATGTCGAGTGATAAGGGCACAGAAAATGAGTAAACTTCTCTTTGCAGTCTTCAACCTCAGTGTGTACCCATCATCGGAAGAGCTACCAGCTTGAAATTTTAAAGAGTGGAGGATGCGAATAAAATCATGGCAAAGAGACGGGAGCAAAGGGACCAACGCAGATGGCATATGCGATCTCACCTACAAAACCGTCAATAAAAGAGCATTAGCTAGTGTTACTGATTATATAGAAATATAACACAGATCATCACCTGCAACAAATATTCTGATGAGAAAATGCAATAAGCATGGACATAATAACAAGGTTCTTCACAGCATCAACTTTGGTTGTACTTTAATTACAACATTCTTTATAATATTTATATAATGCAGCATGAAAAGGTATAAAAAATTCTTTGTCATAGTAATCTGCTGTTTTATGGTTGGTAATCGTAGCAATTCACAGTAGAGGTGGCAATCTTGATTCGTTTACTTATGAATGTGTACGATGGAGTTGTATTTTGTCTCAAATGGGTAAAATCTATTGTTAATGCATACAACCTCCAAAATCGTTCTACTCAAAGGCTTAGTTTATTGTGTCAGAAAATTGGTTTTGTAATCATATTTAATATATTCATTATTTATAGAAGAAAAAACTAAAACTTGGACAAACAAGTGTTAGCTGCAAGCAACCTAGCCTGAGTTGTACTTATAATTGACCTGTTACCCAGCCATCGAAGGTGCATAGTCACAACTATCACCTCCAGAACATTTATACTTACAGCATAATAGATACACTTGCTCATTATAAGAAGGCACTTCTCAGTTTCCATTTCAGCTTTATTTTGAATACAAAGGTCTTCAACAAACTGATGAAATAAACAAATCATAGGCACCAGAATTTCCTGTCCGATTAGCTCCAGTTGCGGTGGAACTGGCTCCTTTGGTATTTTTGGATTCAAAAAGTACTGCCACAAACACACAAATTAAGCCATTAGTCATTGTTAACATCCTCGCCTAACAAGATATCAAAAGCTATTGCAAATAAAAAGCATCAAAACTTAAAAATACAACTGTAGAAATCACTTGTTAAGGGCACCTGAAATGGCCTGACAACTGACTGGAGAACTGTGAGGGCATTGATGGTCTTCCATCTAGAGTTTCCGCCTTTATTAACCAAATCACTATCTTGAATTACCAGCTTCAGCTCGGGTACCAGTTCATGCCACAAATTACGCTTCACAAAGTCGGCATCAACAATAGGACGAAACTGCACTAGCATGTTTCAGTAACTAACCAAGTGAAATTATAATCGTAGAGGTTACAAAAGGGGAGGCGGATGCACGTTGAGTAGTGTGCAGAAACTTTTTTGACTTTATGGATGGTTTTATCTATAAATAGTTGATGTTTCAAATATGATCACACAATATATAAGTCTGGTGATAAATTAATTCTTCGAATAAAATAATTCGGAATGTTTTGTGCAATACAACAGTAAACTTTGAGCAACTTTTGAACCATTTTCTTTCAAGGTGGTATTTTGTTATTAATTTACTCAACTGTCCATTAGAGATAAAACATAGCCAAAATCAACCCATACATAAGTAAAGGGTCAAAAGAGCCAGATCTCCATAATCATAACAGCAAATACACATACTGCTTCTATTAACACTTTCAAGATTGCAGGTTGTGCTTCCAGCAAGGAGCGCACAATAACATCTCTAAACTCCTTGCTGACTCCTGAAGCTGCCAGACCATCAATTATACTCCGCCTTGTGAAATTCTTTAGATATGTAGCGGCAGCGATACTCTGACCTTGATTCTCACCACCTGCAATTGTTAATAGAATCCTAAAATTTCAAAAAAAATTTCTTATTCCCAAAAGATAAAAATTTTTGTGTAATTAATGGTTTCCACTTTCCAGATAACCACATTAAACACTATGTAAGCATACTTTAGTTATGTTTAAGGAAGAAAGAATCCGAAGTTGGTTATTTCATGAGCTGATGGAACATAATTAAGCGATTTGCTTTCCATATATAAAACCAAATTACTCTTATCACAATTGAACAGCGGCAGGTTGTTAGGAAGATAAATTTAAAAAAATGAACTCGAGTTCGAGTGAAGTTGAGGAGTGAATTGAAGAAAGCAAACAGGAGATGAGAGTGAGAAAATATTCACCGATGGCGATGGAGATTAGAGCAAAGGGGAAACTGGGGTTCAAAGACAGGTCGTTGAGCGCTCGAGTGGCAGAAAGGCGAACTTCAGCGTCGGCGCTGAGGGTGTTGCTGAGAAGAAGGGCTACTTGCGCACCTGACTCCATAACCACCGATTGATGCTGCGACGGAACCCTAGCTCAGGAGCTTTCGATGCTGACAATTTGGGGGCGCCAAAATGTGCACACACTGGCGGGAACTTTTACTTCCTATTCCTTTATAAAAACATAAAACATAATTGAATACTATATTACTAGTCTCGTGTATTATACGTGTTGAATAAATAAAATATTAAATAATTAATAAATAAATTTTTTTAATTACAATATGATATTTTAAAATATGATATGATTAAAATTACATATAAATAAATACTATAAGTAATATAAAACAATGATATTATTTTTTTTGAACTTTTGTGTTTTCCATCTAAAAACATTTAAAAAGTTCGTTATAAATCAAAACGTTTTAAAAATATCATTTTTTAAAAATTTCTTTTTATAACTTTAAATTTTAAATTTTATGGTTCATAAAAAATTTAATTTCTAAAAACACTAATTTTAAATATTTTGTATTTTTAAAAAAGTTTGATGTTTTAAAATATTACTTATGTTATACAAAAGATTGTTTCTTTAGAAATTATTCATAAAAATAACTTTTTCTTAATTTATTAAAAACTATTTTAATCTTAAAAGGAATTAAATAATATAAAATAGTTAATGTAAATATTTAATTTGAGAAAAAACGCGAAAATTAAACTTAGGAGGTCTAATATTGTGACAAATGGCAACTCAAAACTTTCTTTTATTAGAGTAGATATGATCCATGTGATTTTATCGGATTGCCTCTTTGATTTTTAAAATTTTAAAAACGTATAGCTAGCTCATTAAATCTCTTTAAGTTTTGAAGTTACAGTGACGATGTTTATGTATTTTCTCTTGTTTAATTTATTAATACTTTATAATACTATAGACATGAATTTCTTCTTGTATAACTTGTTGGTATGGAATGTGACAAGCTTATATTACCTATTCAAAATGTGGTTAGAATGCGATAGGCTTACATATTGAAGCACCTTCAATATGGTTTGTTGGAATGTAACAAGATTAAAGTAGCATAAATTCATAAATACTATGATGTAGCAAATTAGTATATGCAACCAATCAGTATATGATCGTGCAAGTTTCTCGACCTTAATCATGTTATGTAATATGTATAGCAAGTTAGTACATGAGACAAAATAAGTACATGAAAACATGTGCAGTAAATTAATAGATGAATATACAAGTTAATTTTTATAATTATAGTATGTGTCATCCATAACCTCAAAAATGAGAGGAACTAACGGTCATTTGTTGAAAATTATACAGATTTAATGGGTCATTTGCAGCCATTAAAACTGTTTGAACTGTCCTTATACAAATGAACAAACTATTTAGCCTATAAAACTGACCAAACTAACCCAAGATCAAAATTTAATGAAAATGTTAAAGTCTTCGAAAGTGGGTCAAAATTTACAACAGGTCAATCAAAGTTTAGGGATGAAGTCGACGTGATGAAGTCTGAAAGGTGATGGATGAAGTCAACATTCTAGCTTTGGGATTTTAATGACATTTTATTAGGGTTTCAAATGTAAAAATACATAATTATCCTCACTTTGACTCTAAATACTAAACGGATTTAACCCTGGAGACTACACTTGCAACATACACATAAAAGTTTGGATTAACTATGCAATTTTGAAACTTCAGGGACTAAACGTGCAATCTGGTCAAACCATGGTGTTACGCCTTATTAATCGGGACTGATCGTAATTTGAATGATATCAAGTTATGCAGCGGAAGATAATAATTTAATCTTAAAAGGGGTTACATTTCCCAAGTCAGATGTCTACGTGACATTACAACATTAATAATTTATCCCATAATGTGACAACTGTAACACCCGGTTATTTATTTTGAATCCGATGAATGAAGAAAAAGAAATAAAGTTCAAAGTTGGGGGACCAAACCCGCCAACGGAAGAAGGTTGGATGAGTGGGAGTATAAAAGGGGGAAGGCATCCAACACCCTCCCCCACACTCGTAATTTTCGGATTAGAGAGAGAAGAGGAAGAAAAGTGGTCTCGAGCTTGGTTCGTGTGGATTCAAGCGTGAAAATCGAAGTGTAGCGTGTTGATTTGAAGCTCTTCTCGTTGTGGTCGATTGTGTGAGTTCTAGGACCCCTCTTTTACATGTTTTCAAACGATTTTGGCGCTGGAACACATAGAAAAACCCGTTTTTGAAATGTGTGTGTTTGACCCGTGTGTATGTGTTTGTGTATGATGCGAGTGGGGTTGGTTTTTGGGCTTGTTTGTGCTTGTATGATGTTGTGGTAGGTGTTTCTAAGGTTTAGGATGGTTGATTTGGGCTTAAATCGAGTTTGGGAGAGCTTGAAGGCCGAGAAGGGCAGATTGCGTTCGGCTGAAACTGCATTCTGCATCAGCTAGGGCTAGGCGACCGACTGGAGTGCGATTGGAGGCCATACGGCCGTTTGACGTGCGACTGAAGTCCATGCGCACGATTGCCATGCGATGAGGTCCATACGCATGATAGTCATGCGACCGAAGTTCATGTGCCTGTAAGGCATGCGATTGAAGGTTATGCGATTGAGGTTCATTCGCACGAAGGTTATACGACTGAGGTCCATGCGCCTGGAGGCCATGAAACTGAGGTCCCTTCGTACGTAGGGTATGCGACTGAAGCCCATGCGCCTGAAGTCATGCGACTGAAGGCCATACGCATGAAGGTCATGCGACCAAGAGTCCATACGCATATGAGTCCATTCGCCCATAGGTTCGTTCGCATAGGGTCCATTCGCCTGATGTCCATTCGCCTAAGTGTTCATTCGCATGGAAGGCCATGCGACTGAAGGGTGTCCATACGCGCACATAGAGCTGGTGCACCCGAAAGAGCCTAATTTAACCTTCTGACTTTCGGGGAGTTGTGTAGAGGTAGGTTATGACATGAGAGGTTCCCGGAGGTTCCCGTAAGTTGACTTTCTAGGTCATAGTTAGTGTTTGGGGCATGTTGTCGATGTGGGTTTATTGCTTATGTATGTTGTTATGTATGTTTATCTTATGCATCGTATGATGATGTTGTACGTTTAATATGTTCCTTGTTTTATTTGATTGTCTTCCTGTGGCTTTTCTTGAATGTTAATGAATGAACGAAAAGTATTATGTAACGTAAAGTGGAAGATAATGAAAGAGGAACATGAGGAAGGCATGCATTAATAAACGATGGAATGTAACAAAAGTCTTGCAAGCGTTGGATATCGGGACACGCCAATTAAGGTGTTAGCCCAATGGTGTGTGGGTTCGCTACCCCGCGAGGATGCACATTGGGGTCCGTCTTTGTGATCGACCATTTGTATAGAACCTCTACCGCTTACCCCGGTACTGCGGCACCATGTATAGCTGTCTATTTATAGACTTCGGCCCAGTAGCCATATAGTTTGGGGTGTAGCATATTGTATTGGTACGGAAGATATGAAAAGTGAAAGAAAAGATGTAATGATGAATGAATGGAAGTTAATGAACGAATAATGAAGATAATAATGATATTATCTATGTGTACGTATGACGTGTGATCATGCAAAAGTAACAAACAATTTTTAATGAAAGTAAAGTATGTTTTATTATAAAACTAGAACTCACTCAGCAACTCTGACTTTTTATGTGTTTCCAGTTGGCAGGTAATGTTGCTGATGATGGCACTGTGAGGCTACTCGGCTCTTTTGGGATGGCATCCATTTATAATGCTTTTGTGATGTAATGCAACTTGGATTTTGTAATTGGATAATGATGTATTATTTGGCAAATGCTATTATATTGAAATGGAAGAAAGTTTTAAATGTTTCCGCTGCGATGTTTTATGAAATACAAATGTAATTATATCTTTTATGTGCGATGATGATCCAACTGTAAGTGTCCCGGAAACGGTGTTGGGTTTTGTAACATGTAAACCAAGGCTAGTTTAACCATTTAAACTATAAAAACGCAGCGGAATATAGGTTTTAACATATGGTTTGTAAACTGAAAATTTTACCATTTTAAAGCACAAACAAAACCAAAAATCCAGGATCAACAATGTTCGTGAAATAGTATGCTATCAAACAAAACAAACAACCATAGGGTGTACAAAGAAACAACCTTTCTTGCACAAGATGTTGTAGATGTAAAAGAGAAAGAAGATGATGTTCTTGAATGTCTAGCCTTCAAAGGAGAAGACCTCAAGCTTGTATACCCACAAGCCCTTCCAAACACCAAGCTTGTTAGGGAGCACAACACTAAAGAACTCTCTTCCTTTGCTCCTCAAAAGTCTGAAAATTTCAGCTTGTTCTTCCTGGAATCCGAAAATTTCAGCCTCCTTGGAGAGAGTTTTGCAATGTGTGTGTAAGAGAAAGTGTGGGTTATAGAGAAGAGTGTTAGGAGTGTCCTTAAGTCTTCCTTAGATCAAAAGAAAAACAAGGACTCCAGCCCTTTTGGGAGGCCAAAATCCATACTTAAAATGGGTTCCCCCCATTTTAATTTTTGTAAAAAGTTACACTCTTAACCCATTACTTTATAATGTTAAAACCTCTTTTAATTTTATAACATTAACACACTTTTATTTGTTATTATTTAACTCACTTAAATAATGAGACAAATAATCTCTCACGAACAAATTATCTATATAATGTTGTTCTATTACAAAGCAACGTTTTAGAAAACCTATTTTCTAAGTTGGTGTCAATATTTATTTGTATGATCTCATCAACAAATAAACATTTATTGGTGTTTGTATAGCTTGTATTGGGTATGACCCGACTTGGATCATAACGTACTAACCACATCAATCTTGTATGTGTCTTGGGCATATAAGATCCAACAAACGGGGCCTTACAAGTTGGTATCAGAGCCAAAGTTTAAGTGAAATGGGTAAATTTTCAGAATAAATCTTAACTTAAACTGAGAATGGGACGGAAAGGGAATGGGATGCCAATCTGAGTAGCTGCGTGTCATCAGGTATTTTCTTTAATGTTAACCGGTATTATGTGCGCATGTTATGTGGTTTACGTGTTGTATGTAGATTTAGATACTGATGTAGTCAGGATAGGTAACGCTCGGGGTATGAAAAGTAAAGTAAGTGGCTATCACAACTGACCACTGTAATTAGGGACTTACTATGCTTGACATAAACTGAGCTGTTTCCTTGAATGACCGTGTTGGTGTTTGAATCTTTCAGTGTGCATGAGAATGGCCGGTGGTAGATCTTCAAAAGCTTCGAGGGGTGGAGGTCATGGTGGACGTGGTGCTGGACCACGGGTCACGAGAGGAAGACCCAGAGCTGAAGAGGTGGCTCATGAAAAGCCCGAGACCCCTCATCTGGAGGCTGGTGATGAGAGCGCGAATTTGAAGGCCTCAATGAAAGTGACAGTTGCAGAGGAGGTTCATCAGGTCATGCAGACGATCTTACCGTCTGTGGTGACCGAAGTGATTAAGGCTGTAAAGGAAGGAGAGAGGAGGGATCGGAACAGGTCCACTGGAGGAAGGCAACAACCGGAGACGGAAATGATTGTCTCTGATGCCAAGGAAGAGGAAGATGAGCCTGTGCAAGAGGTGGCACGAGGCTGTAACTATGGGGCGTTTATGAGATGCAAGCCCCCTACTTTCGATGGTAACGACACTGCTGCTGCTGCTCACCGGTGGGTGAGGGAAATGGAGGTTGTTCTTGATATCAGCGAGTGCCGGGATGACCAGAAAGTGAAGTTTGCTACCCACTCGTTTGTGGACTCGGCTCTGTGTTGGTGGGACAACATTGTCCAAGCCGAGGGTAACCGGGCGATAGGAAGGATGAGGTGGGAGGAGTTGTTGAAGATGGTGATTGAGGAGTTCTGTCCTCATAGGGAGATGGATAAGATCGAGAGAGAGTTCCTGTAGCTGGAGGCGAGAACCATGACACACCAGCAGTACACCACCGAATTCAACGAAATGGCACGGCTGGTGCCGGATCTGGTGACGCCTCTGCCTCGAAAGATCAAGAGGTACATTCAGGGCTTGCCGGTGGATGTTCGCAGGCATATGATCGTCGCCCGGCCAGGCACGTTTAGGTCGGCGGTCGATTTGGCAGGGAGGCTATATGATGAGCGGGAGGTGCTGGTGACTGAAGCGAACAAGAAGGGTGGTGGTGATCGGAACTGGAACAGGAAAAGGTTTGGTCGGGGTGATGCCTCGACGGGTAACAAGAAGGCATGGATGGATGACCGCCGTGTGGCCACATCGGGAGCGGGGTCGAAGAGGTGTGGCAAGTGTGGAAGGGAGCATGTGGGAGAATGTAGGCTGGGATTGAATGTGTGCTTCAAGTGTGGGAAACCTGGTCATATAGCAAAGGATTGCCATGCGGGCAGATGTTTCAACTGTGGGGAAAGTGGTCATATGAGTAAAGACTGTAAGAAGCCGAGGGCTGAAGGTTCTGGGGTGAAGAAGACGGGAAGTGAAGGACCGAGGGCGAGCGCCAGGGCATTCACTATGACACAGGAGGAAGCTAGAACGGACCCTGATGTTGTGTCTGGTACGTTTCTAGTGAACCAAACTTTAGCTTCTGTGTTATTCGATTATGGTGCTAGTAAGAGTTTTATTTCTGCTGCTTTCTGTGCTAAGCTGCCTGTTAGTAGTAGACGTGTTGATGTGCCCTTTGATGTAGAAACTGCCATAGGTAAGTCTACCCGAATTTCTGAGATGATAGAGGGTTGTGACGTGGAGTTAGAAGGTCATAAATTTCCGGTTAGACCATTCGTGATGACCTTAGGTGGTTTTGATGTGGTTCTCGGGATGGATTGGTTAGCGGATTATGAGGCAAACATTGTGTGTCGCAAGAAGATGATTTGTTTGACAGCGCCCAACAGTAGTTTAGTGACGGTTTATGGCGATCAGGTTACTACGATTCTGAAGGTGATTTCAATAGCGGTGGCGGGAAAGTGCCTGAGGCATGGATGTAACGCTTATCTGGCTTACGTAAAGGATGTGGATAGACCAACGCCACCGGTTGTGTGCGACTTTCCAGATGTGTTTCCAGAAGACCTACCAGGAGTGCCACCTGACCGTGAGATTGAGTTCCAGATTGACTTGATACCGGGTGCCCAACCTGTTGCTAAGGCACCGTATCGGTTAGCTCCGACAGAGATGAAGGAGTTGATTGAACAGCTACAGGAGTTGCTCGACAAGGGGTTTATTAGGCCGAGTATCTCTACTTGGGGTGCTCCGGTCTTATTTGTGAAGAAGAAGGACGGTAGCATGAGGATGTGTATTGACTACCGTGAGTTGAACAAGTTGACAGTGAAGAACCGATACCCGTTACCGAGGATTGATGATTTGTTTGATCAGCTTCAAGGTGCCAGTTGGTTCTCAAGAATAGATCTTCGATCTGGCTACCATCAGTTGAAAGTGAAAGAGCAAGACATTCCTAAAACAACTTTCCGTACGCGTTATGGGCACTACGAGTTTCTCGTTATGTCCTTTGGTTTAACCAATGCGCCAGCTGCTTTTATGGATTTGATGAATCGAGTGTGTCGGCCGATGTTGGATAAATCGGTAGTCGTGTTTATTGATGACATCCTAATTTATTCACAGAACGAGGAGGAGCACGCTGGTCATATTCGATAGGTAATGGAGACGTTGAGAAAGGAGAAGTTGTATGCTAAATTCTCCATGTGTGCATTCTGGTTGCGCGAGGTTCAATTCTTGGGTCATGTGGTGAATCCTGACAGGATTATGGTGGACCCGGCAAAGGTGGAGGCAGTGATGCAATGGAAGTCTCCAAAGACACCATCCGAGATCCGTAATTTCTTGGGTTTGGCGGGGTACTGCCGAAGGTTTATCCAAGACTTTTCCAAGACCGCTTCTCCACTAACTAAGTTGACCCGAAAAATGTGAAGTTTGTATGGGGTCAAGCTCAAGAGAAGGCATTCGAGGAATTGAAGACGAGATTGACTCAAACTCCCGTTCTGTCATTACCCGATAGAAGTGAAGATCTGGTGATTTATTCTGATGCTTCTTACTCGGGGTTGGGGTGTGTGCTAATGCAGAGAGGAAAGGTTATAGCCTATACATCCCGACAGTTGAAGGTTCATGAGGTCAATTATCCTACTCATGACTTGGAGCTAGCAGCCGTGGTCTTTGCATTAAAGATTTGGAGACACTACCTGTACGGGACGAATTGCACTATATTCACTGACCACCAGAGCCTGAAGTACTTCTTTGAGCAGAAGGACCTGAACATAAGACAGAGAAGATGGTTGGATCTCATAAAAGACTATGATTGCGAGATCCATTACCAACAGGGTAAAGCCAACGTGGTGGCGGATGCCCTTAGCCGAAAGGAGAGACCCGAGCCGATTCGGGTGAAAGCTTATCAGCTGATCATGACCTCCGATGTAATGAAGCAAGTCAAGGAGTTTCAAGATGAAGCATTGAAAGAAGATCATCTTAACTCTGAAAGAATGAGAGGTCTGGTCGCAGAGTTGGGTGAAAACACACTCGATGTTAGAACCCGATTCGGTCGTGTGTGGATTCCTCGTTTTGGGGATCTACGCGTGAAGATCATGGATGAAGCTCATAAGACTCGATACTCCATTCATCCTGGTGCCACGAAGATGTATCAAGACATGAAGAGGACTACTGGTGGCCGGGTATGAAGCGTGATATGGTGGAGTATGTGAGTAAATGCCTTACTTGTTTGCAAGTGAAGGCCGAGCATCAAAAGCCATATGGAAAGATCCAACCTTTGGATATACCGGAATGGAAGTGGGAGCACATAACCATGGTATGCCCCCTTATGAGATGCTATACGGTAGGAGATGCAGAACACTCGTTTGTTGGGGTGATATTGGTCAGAAGGAGTTAGGGAGCGTCGATGTAATCGAGGCTACGACTGAGAAGCTTGAAAGGATCAAAGCCTTCATGAAGGCAATCAAAGATAGATAAAAGTCGTATGCTGATAAAAGATGCAGACCGATTGAGTTCCAGGTGGGTGACTGGGTTACGTTGAAGGTCTCACCTTGGAAGGGTATCATTTGTTTCTGAAAGCGGGGCAAGTTGAGCCCGAGGTACATCGGCCCTTTCCAAATCGTTTCTCGAGTAGGAGAGGTGGCCTATAGACTGGAGTTACCGGACGAGTTAAGTGGAATTCACCCGACATTCCATGTATCTCATCTAAGGAAGTGCTTGGCAGATGAAGATATGATTGTTCCACTGGAAGATATCGAAGTAGACGAACGGCTCAATTATGTGGAGCAACCAGTGGCAATCATTGATCGATAAAAGAAGAGGCTGAGGAATAAAGTGGTTCCACTTGTGCGTGTACAGTGGAAGCACAAGAAAGGATCCTAGTCTACGTGGGAGACTGAAGAAGAAATGAGGCAGCATTACCCACGTCTAATCGAGGAATAACAGGTTTCGGGGACGAAACCTATTTAAGGGGGGTGGACTTGTAACACCTGCTTATTTATTTTGAAGCCGACGAATGAAGAAAAAGAAATAAAGTCCAAAGTCGGGGGACCAAACCCGCCAACGGGAGAAGGTTGGATGAGTGGGAGTATAAAAGGGGGAAGGCATCCAACACCCTCCCCCACACTCATAATTTTCGGATTAGAGAGAGAGAAGAGGAAGAAAAGTGGTCTCGTGCTTGGTTCGTGTGGATTTGAGCATGAAAATCGAAGTGTAGCGTGTTGATTCGAAGCTCTTCTCGTTGTGGTCGATTGTGTGAGTTCTAGGACCCCTCTTTTACATGTTTTCAAACAATTTTGGGGCTGGAACACATAGAAAAACCCGTTTTTGAAATGTGTGTGTTTGACCTGTGTGTATGTGTTTGTGTATGATGCGAGTGGGGTTGGTTTTTGGGCTTGTGTGTGCTTGTATGATGTTGTGGTAGGTGTTTCTAAGGTTTAGGATGGTTGATTTGGGCTTAAATCAAGTTTGGGAGAGCTTGAAGGCCGAGAAGGGCAGATTGTGTTCGGCTGAAACTGCATTCTGCATTAGCTTGGGCTAGGCGACTGACTAGTGTGCGATTGGAGGCCATACGGTCGTTTGGCGTGCGACTGAGGTCCATGCGCACGATTGCCATGCGACTGAGGTCCATACGCATGATAGTCATGTGACTGAAGTTCATGTGCCTGTAAGGCATGCGATTGAAGGTTATGCGACTGAGGTTCATTCGCACGAAGGTTATGCGACTGAGGTCCATGCGCCTGGAGGCCATGCGACTGAGGTCCATTCGTACGGAGGGTATGCGACTGAAGCCCATGCGCCTGAAGTCCATGCGCCTAAAGTCATGCGACTGAAGGCCTTACGCATGAAGGTCATGTGACCGAGAGTCCATACGTATAGGAGTCCATTCGCCCATAGGTCCATTCGCATAGGGTCCATTCTCCTGATGTCCATGCGCCTAAGTGTTCATTCGCATGGAAGGCCATGCGACTGAAGGGTGTCCATACGCGCACATAGAGCTCGTGCACCCGAAAGAGCCTAGTTTAACCTTCTGACTTTCTGGGAGTTGTGTAGAGGTAGGTTATGACATGAGAGGTTCCCGGAGGTTCCCGTAAGTTGAATTTCGAGGTCATAGTTAGTGTTTGGGGCATGTTGTCGATGTGGGTTTATTGCTTATGTATGTTGTTATGTATGTTTATCTTATGCCTCGTATGATGATGCTGTACGTTTAATATGTTCCTTGTTTTATTTGATTGTCTTCATGTGGCATTTCTTGAATGTTAATGAATGAACGAAAAGTATTATGTAACATAAAGTGAAAGATAATGAAAGGGGAACATGAGGAAGGCATGCATTAATAAACGATGGAATGTAACAAAAGTCTTGCAAGCGTTGGATATCGGGACACACCAATTAAGGTGTTAGCCCAACGGTGTGTGGGTTCGCTACCCCGGGAGGATGCACATCAGGGTCCGTCTTTGTGATCAACCATTTGTATAGAACCTCTACCGTTTACCCCGGTACTGCGGCACCATGTATAGCTGTCTATTTATAGACTTCGGCCCAGTAGCCATATAGTTTGGGGTGTAGCATATGGTGTTGGTATGGAAGATATGAAAAGTGAAAGAAAAGATGTAATGATGAATGAATGGAAGTTAATGAACGAATAATGAAGATAATAATGATATTATCTATGTGTACGTATGATGTGTGATCATGCAAATGTAACGAACGGTTTTAATGAAAGTAAAGTATGTTTTATTATAAAACTAGAACTCACTCAGCAACGCAGACTTTTTATGTGTTTCCAGTTGGCAGGTAATGTTGCTGAGGATGGCACTGCGAGGCTACTCGGCTCTTTTGGGATGACATCTATTTATAATGCTTTTGTGATGTAATGAAACTTAGATTTTGTAATTGGATAACGATGTATTATTTGGCAAAAGCTATTATATTGAAAGTTTTAAATGTTTCCGCTGCGATGTTTTATGAAATACAAATGTAATTATATCTTTTATGTGCGATGATGATCCAACTATAAGTGTCCTGGGAACAGGGCTTTACAACAACCGGCAATTTCAGGTCAATACCCGGTCTTAACTTGGTTATAATAACGCTTGATTTCAATTTACTTACATTTATTGAAGTCGTTTTATGCATTGCAAAATTTCATGCATTACATTTCATACATCGGTGATTCGGCGTAATTACCATTTTTACACGCGATACAACCGACACACACAGGAACATTGGTGATAATTAATATATGTGTACTAATATATATTTTAAGGTGTTTCAAAGTATTTTAGATTCCATTGTTTCATAGAATTTTAGATTCCAAATTAAATACATTGGAAAAACTCGAATATATAAATATACTTAATCGCGTAAATTGATATTTTACCTGGAACGAATCCTTTTAACGCAACTACTAAGTACATGATGTATCATTAACATACCATAAATATTAAATGATATGATATTATACAACTACCTATAAAATTCTAATGTATTTTAAAAAGTAAAGAGTTGAAGTATGAAGATATGTAAAAATACCAATTGTACAACAAATACCACCCAAATACCCTATACTATACAAAAATTGAAAAATCAACCCATTTCCCACCCCCCATAACCGTCCCCTTGCCCCCCCCACCTATCTTTTCTTCTTCTTCCCTTGTCAAATCCTCACAAGACAAGCTTGCCTTTTGTGAAGCTCAAGACTTGCCATTTTTGTGTAATAACTTTTACATGGTTTAAAGCATCATGTTGCCCTTTCATGAATGACCACCTCCATCTTTCATCCATTTGACCATAGGTGTCTAGCAAGACACCAAGAGAGGTGGACCTAATGCATGACTTGGCTTTATAAGTAGATGTGCATTATACGCCACCACCACCCAACATCTCTTCTCCTCCTCTCCCTCTCTAAATTTTCGGCCAAGACACCCCCATCACCATCTCATCTTATTTCCATTTTGTCTTCTACAAATCTTTGATGATTCAAGAGTCATTGTTAAAGACCAAGTGATCTTGAAGTTTCCAAACACCCAACAACATCAGTTCCATCTTTCTTTGTCTATTTAAGTAAGAACACTCTCTTCTTGTTTACATATCTTTTTTTATTTATCATGTTCATCCATTTATTAGATGACATGTAAATATCTTCATCCAAAAGGTCATTCATGTTAAAAATGATGTTTTACCAACAAAGTGTTTCAAGAATAATATTTCATACATGACATTTTAACATGAACTAAATAATGATTCTTATACTTAAAAAAATAAATATTCATAGATCAATGTTTGACCAAGTTACTAGTTGGTGATTTTATAACCCAACTTTCATACAAACCCTTATGACTTTTTATAAAATCACCAACTAGTAACTTGATCAAACATTGATCTATGAATATTTATTAGATGACATGACATTTTTTAACTTGCAAACTTTGTCAACTTAAAATATAAATGTATGAACTTCATAATATTAGTTACTAGATCACTTAAAATATGGGTTAAGATAAGTTGGTAGATTGACTAAAGTAGCTAATTAATTTATTAAAGATATTTTTCTTTATAATGTATCAAAATTACTTAATAACTAAAAGAAACCCTAATTTAACATATGTCAAGAACTAGACAAAATAAAAGAATAATACTACTAAGAAAATAATTAAATAATTATTTTATAGACAAATATATATATTTATACATGGATGGTAAAATATGAAAAACTAGTGATTTTACTTGGATGTTAACATTTCAATTACAAGTAAAATAATATAATGTAAATATTATTGTATTTAAGAAAATAAGATTATTTCAAAACCATAGCTTCTAGATAATTTCATATGTAATTACATAACTAATTACTAAACACTTGAGTCATGTCTCGGGTTGAGTCGAAACGATATTTAAGTACCCAAATAATAGGCCAACTTTAAGATACAAATGTTTTTGAACACTTTCAAGTGAAGTATAATTTATTAACATTCTTTTTAGTAATATATATTTCACAAATATTCATTTTGTGTCACCAACGGGTCGTCGAGTCAAAACACTTTGTTATCAAGTGTGTGGATGAAATAGTTACATGCTCACATTATACGTAGGAGCAAATACTTAGACATAAGTTGCCTTGATTGATTTCTAGGGGGAACTTAGTTCGGATTTTCCCGAGCACTTTGGATACTTTCAGATTTCACACCCGACTTGTGGTCCATTATACTGTTTACTATTATTTTAAAACCTGTGAACTCACAAACTTTATGTTGACACATTTTCATGCATGTTTTATCAGGTATTTGACATTTGCATCAAGTTAAGCTAACTTGGTCCACGTCGCATTTAGGGCCATCCATGCTATTTGGGACATTTATTGTTGTATTTGTCATGTTTTGAAAACAATTACATTAGTTCTACTGCTTCCGCAGTTCAACTCTGAAAACAATTATTTAATTTTAAACTCATTTGCAACGTATGTTTAGTAAACCATGTAGTGGTCGATCAATTTCCATGATGATCACGCCCCGCGGGAAACCGCCGTGGTTGGGGTGTGACAGATTGGTATCAGAGCCATTGGTTATAGGGAATTAGGTTGCATTTAGTGGACCTAGACTATAATTGTAGTTCATTACATGTCTTCAACGATTTCTACACTAACTTAACTTATATCAATTCTACTTGTATGTTGCCTTGTCATAGAGATGTCGTCTATATCGATGCCGATATACGTTTTTGACTCAGATGAGGAGTATGAGCCGACATCTCCGGCCTCATCCACAAGATCTACATCCGCCATCCCGACCCCTACGTCCGATACCGTGCTCCAGCCTACTGGCCGCACTGAGGCCGAGATCCCTGCACCTTCTCTCACTCCTATCCTCGCTCCCACTCCGAACCCCATTCCTGACACCACTAAGACCTTAACCACAACCCGATATTCTGGGTTACCTCCTCCCCCTCCAAGCTGTATTGGTGGGCGTCTACACCCGAGATTCATGCCGACCTCCCGGAGGAGCTCGTCCCGGGAGTCGTGCGTATCATCGGGCCGCAACTGCGTTCCACTGACCATGTCGCATATCTTCGTTGAGCCATCCTTGGAGTCTGCCCCTGTGACTACTGATCCTCGACCAGTTGACCCCACTCCCGAGGCCATAGATCCCACCCCTCAGCCTGCTGACACCAAGGTAGTTGACCTAGATTCGGAGTCTATTGACCCCGTTTCTCCGATGGTCAATTCTGACCCGGTCGATTCCGACCCGGAGCCCTCCGAGGCCACCCCCCAGTCTAGTGACCCCACCCCTCACCTTGTTGATCCTGTTACCCAGCCCTTTGACTCGATTCCTCAGCCCTCAGACCCGACCCCGCTAGCAGACCCTGACCCCCTCCACCTCGTCCCCGAGTCTGCTGACCCCACCTCTATAGCTGCTAGTCCTGAGCCAGTGGTTGTGGACACCCACTGTATCTTTGGTCCGGGTGTACCACCGCCCTCCTACCGTCGCTAGCGGGCTCACCTTAGGAGTGTGCTTCTTGCACACACTCCTAGGAAGCGAGTTCATATTCTGATCCGTCCTGCGACACCCATCCGAGGTTGTACCGCTGAGCCCGAGCCTACGCCCAAAAGGCACAGAATTGACGTTCGTCGGTGGGAGTGGATGCCCAGCCGACTTAACGAGTGGAGACACCGAGGGTATTCCCTCCACCTTCGAGGTAGGTGAGTCGTCACGTGCCCCCCATCTGATTCCCTTACATAGGAGCCTGTGGAGCTCACCGTGCCTCTCCTTGTGGCATGATATGTGAGGCACGATCAACAGCTTCATGAGATACGTACCGAACTCACAGGAGTTCAGAAGACCTTTGACATGGAGGACGTGGAGTGCCGATTACTAGCGATCGAGGAGAGCAGATACCTCGATGATCAGGCATTACACACAATGCATGACCGAATCACCAGGGTACAAGAGGGCATGTCATCTATGACGCAGAGAGTGGAGGCGACAGAGTAGAGAGCTACCTAAGTAGAGCAGCGCGCGGCCGTGGCTGAAGAAAGAGTGATGGTGATGGAAGAGCGCCTGGAGTCCTCTATTGCATTGCCATCCGTGTGTATGCTCATGGCCATGGCGGTTGTGTAGACACGCGCATTCACTCATTTATTCCATTGATTGCCTATCGTGAGCGGGTTGTGCTCACGTAATATTGGATATTAACTTGTTGTAGGAGTATGTACTCTGGAAATATTTTGTAATTCGTACAATTTATCATCAAGTTATGTTATCTTTTATATATTGCGTGGTTGTTTGGTTGTTATGATTGTTTACTTTTGGTGCACATGTGATTGACATTATTACATATTGTCTTATCTTGCTTATCATTATGATTTGAAGAAACATGCCACCGCGAAGGAGAAACGTCAGAACCAATATGGGAAGCGGTACTCCCATGACAGCAGAGGCCATCGAACAGCTTGTGGCGCAACGAGTGGCAGATGCAATCGCACATCACGAGGCGAATCGCAACGCAGGAGGATCTGAAGTAAATGGAGGCAATGCTAGTGGCGCAAGAGGTATTATAATGTCTGGCGTAAATAAAGACTTGAGATACAAAGATCATTGTTAATGTTTAGTTATTATTAATATGATTAAACCTACAACACAGGATCTGATGCTAACAACAAAGGTTGCTCATACAAGACGTTTCTGAACTATAAACCGTTTAACTTTCGCGGTAATGAAGGAGCTGTTGGTTTGGTCTGCTGGATAGAAAAGATGGAATCCATTCAGCGAATCAGTAACTGTGCGGAGGAGAATAAGATGAAATTCGCCACCTGTACCTTTGAAGGTCAAGCACTCACTTGGTGGAATGCTCATGCCCAGACTTTGGGTATTGACGCTGTCTATCAAATCACTTGGGATGAGTTGAAACAAATGCTGACTGATGAATACTGCCCCCGGAATGAATAGCAAAAACTTGAGGTTGAATTCTGGAACCACACCATGAAGGGTGCAGAAGTTACAAGCTACCCCACCCGATTCCATGACCTTGCTCGTCTATGCCCTCACATGGTTAACCCGGAGTTCAAGCGTGTGGAAAGGTACATTTGGGGCCTTGCACCCCAAATTCAGAGCATGGTGACCTCATCCAAGCCAGCCACCATCCAAGAGGCTGTCAGGATTGCCCATGACCTGACTGATCAAGCTGTACGTCAGGGAGCGTTTGTGAAGAAGACGGTAGTGGAAAAGAACTATGACAACAAGAGGAAGTGGGACAACAATCATGGTCGAAATGCTCCGCATCAAAACCAAAACAAACAAGAGGTTGTTAGGGCTTTCACTGCTGGCCCATATGAGAAGAAGACAAAAGGTGGGTATGCTGGAAACCTACCTAGGTGCAACAAGTGTAACTTTCATCATCTAGGTGCATGTGGAGATTCCATGTGCCAGAAGCGCAAACGTTTTGGCCATGCAACTAAGGACTGCCGAAAGCCCAACCCTGCTCCTAAAACCGAAAACAACCGTGCGTGCTTCGAATGTGGTGTTACCGGGCATTTTCGCAAGGATTGTCCGAACCTGAAGCAAACCGGCGGAAACAACGCACGTGGTCGAGCTTTTGTGATTGGAGTTGGAGAAGCTCGACAGGACCCGAACATGTTACGGGTACGTTTCTTATAAATAATCTCTATGCATCAATCCTATTCGATACGGGTGCCGATAGGAGTTTTATGTCTAGTGAATTTAGTCCACCACTTGAAATTACTCCTACCCGTTTGACTTCGAAGTATACAATAGAGTTAGCCGATGGTAAGTTGATCGAAACCGACAAAATCATACAAGGATGCACACTCAGCTTGGCAGATCACACGTTCGATATAGATTTGCTACTTGTAACCCTAGGGAGTTTTGACATTGTTATTGGCATGGATTGGTTGTCAAAAAACCAAGCGGAAATCGTTTGTCGTGAGAAGATTGTTCGCATTCCACTTCCGAGTGGAGAGGCCATATCGATTCAAGGAGAAAAGTATGGTACGGTTTTAAGGATCATTTCATGTATGAAGGCCGGAAGTACTTGCGAAAGGGCTATCATGCAATCTTGGCGCACGTAGTGGAGAAGCAAACCGAAGAGAAAAGAATCAAGGATATACCCATCGTGCGAGACTATCCGGAAGTCTTTCTCGAGGACTTGCCCAGACTTCCACCTTAAAGGAAAGTCGAATTTCGAATTGACCTGATGCCTGGAGCTGCTCCAGTAGCACGATCCCCATACCGACTAGCATCGTTAGAGATGCAAGAGTTTTCTAATCAATTACAAGAATTGTTAGATAAAGGATTCATAAGACCAAGTTTCTCACCTTGGGGAGCCCCGGTTTTATTTGTTAAGAAGAATGATGGATCTCTTCAAATGTGCATTGACTACCGAGAGCTAAACAAACTCACCACTAAGAACCGGTACCCTTTCCCTCGAATCGACGACTTATTCGACCAACTTCAGGGATCTAGTTACTACTCGAAGATTGACTTACATTCGGGATATCACCAATTACGAATCCAAGAGGAAGACATCCCCAAGACCGCATTTCGAACTCGTTATGGCCATTATGAGTTCATGGTCATGCCATTTGGGTTAACCAATGCAGCAACTGTATTCATGGATCTCATGAATAGAGTGTGCAAACCCTACTTGGATAAATTCGTGATCGTCTTCATCGATGACATTTTGATATATTCACGAACCAAGGATGAGCATGAACAACATTTAAGGTTAATCTTGGAACTACTCAAGAACGAGAAATTATACGCAAAATTCTCAAAATGCGACTTCTGGATCCGAGAAGTGCAATTTCTCGGGCATGTGGTTAACGAGAAGGGAATACATGTTGACCCATCCAAGATAGAGGCCATTAAGAACTGGGAAGCACCTAAGACCCCGACTGAGGTGCGGCAATTCCTAGGTTTGGCAGGTTATTACCGACGCTTTATCGAAAAGTTCTCCAAAATAGCCCAACCATTGACAACCTTAACTCAGAAAGACAAGAAATTCGATTGGAGTGATAAGCAGGAAGCAGCGTTTCAATTGTTAAAGCAGAAATTTTGTTGCGCACCAATTCTGTCCCTACCAGAGGGAAACAATGGTTTTGTGGTGTACTGCGACGCATCACGACAAGGACTTGGCTGTGTCCTGATGCAACACGACAAAGTTATTGCTTACGCTTCACGACAATTGAAAGTGCATGAGAAAAATTACACTACTCACGACCTCGAATTGGGAGCTGTTGTTTTTGCACTAAAGATTTGGCTACACTACCTGTATGGTACCAAGTGTACTATATTCACCGATCACAAAAGCCTTCAGCACATCTTCGATCAGAAGGAACTAAACATGAGACAATGCAGGTGGGTCGAGTTACTAAACGATTATGACTATGAGATTGGTTATCATCTTGGAAAAGCGAATGTTGTAGCAGACGCTCTAAGCAGGAAAGAACAACCAAAACTTTACGGGTGTGAGCGTTGGGAATGACGATTCATACGAGTCTAACTACTCAAATTCGTGATGCTCAGTCTGAAGCACTAAAAGAACAGAATTTGAAAAATGAATCTCTTCGCGGCATGGATAAGCAATTTGAGAATAAGTCTGATGGAGCTCGATACTTTATGAACCGAATTTAGGTGCCAAATTGTGGGAACTTAAGGGAAATTATGATGAACGAGGGACACAAATCAAGATACTCCATCCACCCGGGCTCTGATAAGATGTATCAAGATCTAAAGGAGTTATACTGGTGGCCGAACATGAAAGCTGACATAGCCACCTATGTTAGCAAGTGCCTCACGTGTTCAAAGGTTAAGGCGGAGTATCAGAAACCATCAGGATTACTACACCAACCGGAGATTCCACAATAGAAATAGGAGTAGATTTCCATGGACTTCATCACAATACTACCCAAGACATCCACCGGTTGTGATACGATTTGGGTAATTATGGATCTACTGACAAAGTCTGCTCACTTTCTACCAATTAAGGAAACTGATAAAATGGAAATGTTGACAAGGGTTTATCTCAAGGAGGTTGTTTCGAGACATGGAGTACCGATCTCCATTATCTCTGATCAAGACAGTCGATTTACCTCGAGATTTTGGCAATCATTACAAAAGGCCTTGGGTAAACGGTTGGATATTGTAAGGATTCTTATAAGTCTGATGCAGCGAAAACATCCAAAGTCTCTCTGTATGCATGCACTGAAGAATAGAAGTAGAAATGCTTTGGAATTTTTACACCATGCAATAGAAATATTCTAAGTGTAAAATCTTCTGAAGCCAAGACCAACATCTTCCGCAGCCAAAAGTGAAGTCTTCCGAAGCTTCAAAGATAAAGTCTTCCAAAGCCAAAGAGTGAAGACAGATTTCTTCCGAAGACTTTTAAAGACATGCTTTTATCTGATGTACTTTACCATAAAGCTGGACCACCTTTCCGCTGCAACTCTATAAAGTCACCAACTTACATGAGTTGGTGAAAAGGTCTATGCTTTTGGTAACTGTACATTGAGGTCTTGAGTCTGTGCTTTCTACTTTATGTACTTTTATTCTTTTTGTAATATATTAGGATGTGAGCTATGGCATGTCATAGTCACTAGTCAAAAGGCAAATCTACCTTTTGACTCTACATTTGATTTAGTAGTTGTCTAGTCAATTGTATCCACTTGGCTTTCAAAGTATGACCAGCTATAGCATGTAGTATATGTATCTACAGTACTTGTAACTTTCCTTTATGCTTTGTAACATTTGTAATAGAACTTGAGAAGCAATATACAACATTCTTGAAAACCAATTACTTATGTTGTTTGCCATCTTGTTCTGTCTCATATTTACTTGTGTTCTTAGCATCTTTCATTCACAAGTTATCCAGTTCCTTATTTGATCTGTTAAGTGTTCTAAGCAACTCTCCTCTTTGTGTTGTTGTGTTGAAAGTGCATACCCTTCACCGGTCCTGTATTTGGTATCAGAGCATTTCAGGCTCTTGATATAAGATCTCACCATCTTAAGATCCCTCACACACACAAAATACCCTTCACTGGTCCTGCATTTGGTATCAGAGCATTGAGCCACAACTTCATCTTATATGCTACCCTGACAACTCACAAAAGGGCCCTTTCATCACCTTCTCAGAGACTCCAAGGAAAAGCTACATTCAAGAAAGTCCTTTCCAAGAGACAAGTTCTTCTCATGCTTTTGTCTCTGCTGATGAAACCTCAGGCAACTTTCTCTTCACCCTTGAAGATTTGGACTGTATCCATCCAGATGATCTGGAGTACATGGAGGTAGTTCAGCAGACAGCTCTTCTCACTCACAGAGCCAAGAAGTTCTACAAGAGGACAGGGAGAAAGTTTCAAGCAATGCAGCCAGTGGAAAGTTTGGGCTGGATAAAAGCAAGGTAAAGTGTTACAACTGTAACCAGATGGGACACTTTGCAAGGGAGTGTAAGGCACCAAGGACAAATGGTGGCCAAGCACAAACCAGACCAAACTACACTGAGAAAGCCCCCCAGAATGAGAAGCCAAAGCAGCAAGTTGTAGTTGCTGTTGAAGAAGGATGCTTTGACTGGAGCTTTCAGGTAGAAGATGCATCTCCAAACCAAGCACTCATGGCAGACCACGATGAAGCCAAGGTATTGGAACATCTTTGTACTCCTGAATGCATTGCTAAAGTCAATAGATACAGGTCCTATAACTTAGAAATGAGATATGATCTTGAGTCCTTAAATATCTTAAAAGTTGATTTTAAAAGAGCTGAAAATGATTATAAACTAAAGATAGAGGACTTGGAGAAAACAATTTCAACTCTTAAACATGAGCATACAAACTACAAGACTCAGATCAAAGATCTTATTACTAAATTAACTCAATGCCAGGCTGAGCTTGTGATCAGCAAAGCCAAGGCAGAAAAATGTGTTCTTGAAGAAGAGACCTTCAAGAACATAATATCCTCATCCTTGCATGTAAAAGTTTATTATCAAAATAAACAGGGACTAGGATCTTGTGAGATAGCTCCTCCACACACAATCTTGTCTGTAAGATCTCCTAGGTGTGGAACTTATGAAGATGAGCTTTCCCTCATAGATCCTGTGACTGAAGAGGATGTAGAGAAGATGGTGGAGAATGGCTCTGAGAAGAGTGAAGAAGAGCATTCTAAGAAGGGTCACCATCCCTCTGAGGAGAGCAAAGCTGTTAGGATGACCAAGTCAAGAAGAAAAAAGTTGATCAGGAAGGCCAAAAAAAGTCCAAAAAGGCTCAAGAGATCAAGGCCACCTTCAATTCTACATAGAAACAAGTCTTCATCTCTGTAGGATTTGAAGTGGTAAAGGTTGAAGACACCAACTTGAACTCCATCAACAAGAGTTCTGGTTCATGTCCAAATCATCCCATCATCAAGAAGAAGGCTGATCAGTTGTGCATCACTGCTGTACAACCTGAACCATCCAGCTCCAAAGGTAGTTCTATCCTCATAAAAACTGCCACAACATCTGCAAAGATGAAGATGGAGAAGGAAAGTGATCAAGTTCAGCCTTGTTCACAAAGGAAAACTCCTAGAAGGAAGAAAATGGATTGTGTTATGTGTGGGAGTACTTCTCATATTGCTAAGGATTGTGTTTATAATCCAAAGAGTACTTTCCACATGACTAAGAAAGAAACTTCTAAGAGTTTGGAAAAGAAGAAGCAAGCTTCGGAAGGAAAATCTGTTTCCTTCGGAAGCTCCAAAATGAAGAAGAAGAAAAGTGGAAACTTGCCTTCAGAAGAAAATTTGGTCTCGGAAGAAAGGAATACTTCCGAAGCACTGAAGCCTGCTGCAGTGAAAGCAAGATCTTCCGAAGGTCTAGTCATCAGAACTTCTGAAGTCTTTAAAACTTCTGAAGTATTGAAGGTCAAGTCTAAGTTTCCAAAGGTGGTGTGAAAGTCAAAGAAAGACCAAGTGGCTGAAAGTTCTTCATCAACATCAGCAAATGACCTTTCTAGCATGACTATAGGATCAATTACTATTGTATTGTCTTTAACTTCTTTTGATGAGCCCAAGACCAATGAGGCTTGGGTTTCCAAATGTAACTAATCATCTCTTTTGTGCAGGAACAGCTCAAGACAAACATAAATGTATGGATCATTGATAGTGGCTATTCCAGGCACATGACAAGCAATAGGTCACTACTCTAAAAGTTTAAAAGAATTGATGGAGGACCAATTGCTTTTGGAGGAGATGCAGGAGGTTACATTACTGGAAGGGGCAAGGTCACAAATGGTAAGTTCAACATTAAGAAGGTAAACTTTGTCAAGGAGCTTGGGTACAATCTTCTGAGTGTATCCCAATTTTGTGATCAGAGTCATAACATGCTCTTCACTGAGCATGAGTGCATTTTTCTCAGGCCCGGGGTGGTCATTCCTCATGAGCACATCTTGCTCAGAGCCCCCAGGAAAGGGAACATGTACAAGATGGACTTGCAAGAAACATCTCCCTCAGGAGAAGTTTTATGATTTCTGTCTAAAGCAAATAATGATGAATCTTTCTTCTGGCATAAAAGAATGTGCCATGTAAACTTTAAAAACATGAATAAATTAATTAAGAATGATTTGGTAACTGGAATACCAAAGAAAGAGTTTACAAGTGATGACCACTGTGTTGCATGCCTGAAGGGGAAGCAACACATGGTATCTCACAAGCCAAAGGAAAGAAATTACATCATTAATCCCCTACACTTATTACATATGGATCATCTTTGGCCCCACCAGTGTAATGAGTCTAGAAAGGACCTCTTATTTTTTGGTGATCACAGATGATTTTACAAGATTCACTTGGGTCTTCTTTCTTAGAACTAAGGATGAGACCCCTGAGATTCTGAAGAACTTCATCTTAAAGATTGAGAATCAATGTGATCACAAGGTCAAAACCATAAGATGTGATCAAGGAACTGAATTCAAGAATCAAATCCTTGATACATTTTGTGATGAAAAAGGTATTACAAGACAATATAGTGCTCCCAGGACTCCTCAGCAAAATGGTGTTGCTGAGAGGAGAAACATGGCACTAATTGAAGATGCAAGAACTATGTTGTCTGACTCTAAACTGCCCATCACCTTCTGGGCAGAGGCAGTAAACACTGCTTGCTATGTGCAAAATAGAGTTTTAGTGGTTAAGACACATGGTAAGACTCCTTATGAACTTTGGCACAAGAGAAAACCTTTCATTGGTTTTCTCAGGTCATTTGGATGTCCTTGCACCATCTTGAATACCAAAGGTCAAATTGTCAAGTTTGCTGAGAAATCAGATGATGGACACTTTATTGGATACTCTTCTCAAGCTAAAGCTTATAGAGTATACAATCTTAGAACTAGAGTAGTTGAGGAGTCAGCCAATGTGGCTTTCAACGAGCACACTCCCAGTGTGAAAGGTTCTGGTCCAGATTGGCTATTTGATCTTGATTTAGTTACCAACTGTTTTAACAAATCTTGTGAGAATGTTTCAGGATCTACAGATATACTACCTATAGGTGATCCTGATCCAAGATTTGAGCTAAGAAGACCTTCTAGTTACACATCTTCAGCTCCAATGGTAACTATTCCTGTAAATGAAGCTTCTACCAGCACATCAATAACAAATCCTGCTGATGCTTCTCGGGTGCCTTCAAATTCCAGCTTAGAGGCACAAAACTCAGAGGAAGGAGCTTCAAATGTTGGAGAAAATAGTGGTGGTGAAAGTGATCAGGAATTTCTTGATGTTGATAACCACTGCATTGAATACAACATCAATGATGTCACACACTCATTGGATCAAGTCAATCTTGATAAGTGTGCTGATGTGGAGGGTGAATCTTCTTTGCCAGATCAGAATTTTTCAAATTTAGATCTGTCTAAGCAACTTGCTGTGATCCCTCAGCTAAGGATCCACAAGTCTCATCCCACCACAAACATCATTGGAGATGCTGATTCAGGAGTGAGAACAAGAGGACAAACTGTAAGGATTCCTTAACTCTGATGCAACCCAAAACATCCAATGTGTCTCTGCAACATGCACTAAGTACTGAAGTATAGAATGCTTCGGAAGTTTTACACAATGCACTAGAAAATACTCTAAGTGTAAAATCTTCCGAAGCCAAGACCAATATCTTCCGAAGCCAAACATGAAGTCTTCCGAAGCCTCAGAGACAAAGTCTTCCGAAGCTTCAACCTGTGAAGACAGATTTCTTCCGAAGACTTTTAGTACACATGCTTTATCTGATGTACTGTTCCATAAAGCACCTTTCCGCTGCATCTCTGTAAAGTCACCAACTTACATGAGTTGGTGAAAAGGTCCATGCTTTTGGTAACTGTACATTGAGGTCTTGAGTCTGTAACTTTCTACTTTATGTACTTTATCCTTTTTGTAATGTATAAGGATGTGAGCTATGGCATGTCATAGTCACAAGGTCAAAAGGCAGATATGCCTTTTGATCCTACAATTGATTTTGTTAGTGTCTAGTCAATTGTATCCAGCTGGCTTTCAAAGTATAGCCGGCTGTAGGTTGTAGTATAAGTATGCTTTGTAACACTTGTAAAAGAACTTGAGAAAGCAATATACTGCCTCCTTGAAACCCAACTCTCTTGTTCTGTCTCTTTGTAATTTGTTCAAGCCCTTAAACGGTCCTGCAATTGGTATCAGAGCATTCCAGGCTCTTGATATAAGATCTCACCATCTTAAGATCCCTCACACACACAAAAACTAAACTCTCCAAATGGCATCCATCTCAAAGACTGATATGGAGACTGGAACCATGAACAAATCCCCACTGATCACTCTTGATGATTTTGACACCTGGTGTATGAGAATGGAAGGTTTCATCAGGTCTCTTGATTCAAGAATGTGGGAATCTGTTGAGAATGGACCTTTCATACCCAGCACTCCTTCTGCTACTGGTGCTGGTATGATTCCAAAAGATGTGGCCAACTACTCAGATGAAGATAGAAAAAGAGTAGAGATTGATAGGAAGGCCATGACTGCTCTTCAGACTGCTCTCCCAAACTCTGTATACAGAGGCTTTAAGAAGTGCAAAACAGCTAAACAGCTGTGGGATGCACTGAAGTTGATGTATGAAGGCTCCTCTGAAGCCAAGGAGAACAAGAAGGATCTCCTGAAGCAGCAGTTTGAAAACTTCACCTTTAAAGCAGGTGAAACCATGACTCAACAATACTTCAGGTATGTTGAGATAGTGGATACCCTAGTGGATGGAGGAGTTCCTCTTGAGAACAGGGACATTGTAAGGAAGTTCATGTCCTCACTTCCTAGGCAATGGACACACTATTGTGTGGTGATCAAGAGGACTGAGAACCTTAAAACTCTTACTCTGACAGAGTTGTATGGGATTCTCAGTGGATACCAGATGGAGATGAACATGCAAGGTTCATCTGGCAACTCCAACAATCAAATGGGTTCAGCCCTTCATGTGGTTGAAAGGGACATCATAGAACCCTAACATCATCTCATATGCTACCCTGACAACTCACAAAAGGGTCCTTTCATCACCTTCCCGGAGACACCCAAGGGAGAACTTTACTCAAGGAAGCCCATTCCAAGAGACAAGTTCTTCTCAAGCCTTTGTGTCTACTGATGAAAGCTGTGGGAACTCTCTCTTCACTCTTGAAGACCTGGACTGTATCCATCCAGATGACCTGGAATACATGGAGATAGTTCAGCAGATGGCTCTCCTCACTCACAGAGCCAAGAAGTTCTACAAGAGAACATGAAGAAGATTTCCAAGCAATGCTACCAGTGGAAAGTTTGGGTGGATAAAAGCAAAGTTAAGTGTTACAACTGTAACCTTATGGGCCACTTTGCTAGGGAGTGTAAGGCACCTAAAACAAATGGGGGCCAAACACAACCCAGACCAAACTACACTGACAAAGCCCCTCAGAATGAGAAGCCAAAGCAACATGCTGCTGTTGCTGTTGAAGAGGGAGGCTTTGCCTGGAGCTTTCAGGTGGAAGATGCTTCTCCAAACCAAGCACTGATGGCTGACCATGATGAAGCCAAGGTATTGGAACATCTATGTACTCCCGAATGCATTGCTAAAGTAAATAGATACAGGTCCTACAACTTAAAGATGAGATCTGATCTGGAGTCATTAAACATATTAAAATCTGATTTTAGAAAGTCTGAAAATGATTACAAGTTAAAGATAGAGGACTTGGAGAAAACCATTTCAGTACTAAAACATGAACATACAGATTTTAGAACTCAGATCCAGGATCTCATAACTAAGTTGACTGAGTGCCAGGCTGAGCTTGTGATCAGCAAAGCCAAGGCAGAGAGAGTGTTCTTGAAGAAGAGACCTTCAAGAACATGATATCCTCATCCCTGCACAACAAAGTGTGCTATCAAAATAGACAGGGACTAGGATCAAATGAGATAGCTCCTCCACACACAATCTTGTCTGTAAGATCTCCTAGGTGTGAAACTTGTGAAGATGAGCTTCCTCGCATAGATCCTATAAGTGAGGAGGATGAAGAAGTGATAGTGAAGAATTCCTCTGAGAAGAGTGAAGAAGAGGATTCTTCCAAGGGCCACTATCCTTCTGAGGAGAAGAAATCTACTGTGATGACCAAGTCCAAGAGAAAGAACTTGATCAGGAAGAGCAAAAGGAAAGCAAAGAAGGCTCAAGAGATCAAGGCTACTTTTGATGCTAAGCAGAAACAAGATTTTATCTCTGCAGGTTTCAAAGTAGTGAGGACTGAAGACATCAACCAAGACTCCTCAGCTAAGAGTCCTGGTTCTTGTTCAAATCATCTCAGTGCCAAAGAAGAGACTGAGCTGCTGTGTACCACTGATTGCACAGCCTGGACCATCACCTACAAGAACAGTTCACAGTCCAAAAGAACTGTCTCAGCATCTACCAAGATGAAGGTGGAGAAGGGATGTGACCAAAGCCAGTCTTGCTCTCAAAAGAAGACTCTTTTGAAGAAGAAAATGTTATGTGTCATGTGTGAAAGTACCTCTCATATTGCTAAGGATTGCCCATATAATCCTAAAAGTACTATCCACATGACTAATTCAAGCTTCGGAAGGAAAGTCTGTTTCCTTCGGAAGCTCCAAATCAAAGAAGAAGGTAAATGGAAAATTACCTTCGGAAGTAAAATTGGTCTCGGAAGAAAGGAGTTCTTCCGAAGCACTGAAGTCTGCTGCAGTGACTGTAGAATCTTCCGAAGGTTCAGTCATCAAAACTTGTGAAGTCCCAAAAGCTTCTAAGGTTTTGAAGGTCAAGTCCAAGACTCCAAAGGTGGTGTGGAAGTCTAAGAAAGACCAAATGACTGAAGTTTCTCCATTAACAACAGCTGAAGATCCCCCTAGTACAACCATAGGATCTATTACTGTTGCATTACCTTCTATTACATTTAGTGAGCCCAAGACAAGTAAGGCTTGGGTTTCCAAATGTAACTAATCATTTTCTTTATGCAGGAACAACTCAAGACAAGCAGGAATGTCTGGATAATTGACAGTGGCTGTTCCAGGCACATGACAGGCAATAGGTCTCTACTCCATAATTTGAGAGAATTGATGGAGGACCAGTTGCTTTTGGAGGAGATGAAGGTGGTTACATTTCTGGAAGGGGCAAGGTCACAAATGGTAAGCTCAGCATTAAGAAGGTAAACTTTGTTAAGGAGCTTGGGTACAATCTTCTGAGTGTATCCTAATTTTGTGATCAGAGTCATAACATGCTCTTTACTGAGCATGAGTGCATTGTTCTCAAGCCTGGAGTGGTCATTCCTCATGAGCATATCTGCTCAGAGCCCCCAGGAAAGGGAACATGTACAAGATGGATTTGCAAGAAAATCTCCCTCTGGAGAAGTTTCATGCTTTCTATCTAAAGCAAATAGTGATGAGTCTTTCCTATGGCATAAAAGAATGTGCCATGTAAACTTTAAGAACATGAATAAATTAATTAAACATGATCTGGTAACTGGAATGCCAAAGAAAGAGTTTACAAGTGATGATCATTGTGTTGCATGCCTGAAAGGGAAGCAACACAAGGTATCTCACAAGCCTAAGGAAAGGAACTCCATCACTACTCCCCTACACTTGTTACATATGGATCTCTTTGGCCCCACCAGTGTAATGAGTCTAGGAAGGACCTCTTATTGTTTAGTGATCACAGATGATTTTACAAATTCACTTGGGTTTTCTTTCTTAGAACTAAGGATGAAACCCCTGAGATTCTGAAGAATTTCATCTTAAAAGTTGAGAATCAATGTGATCACAAGGTCAAAACCATAAGATGTGATCAAGGAACTGAATTCAAGAACCAAATCCTTGATACATTTTGTGATGAAAAAGGTATTACAAGACAATATAGTGCTCCCAGGACTCCTCAGCAAAACGGAGTTGCTGAGAGGAGAAACAGGACACTTATTGAAGCTGCAAGAACTATGTTGTCTGACTCTAAACTGCCCATCACCTTCTGGGCAGAGGCAGTTAATACTGCTTGCTATGTGCAAAACAGAGTTTTAGTAGTTAAGACACATGGTAAGACTCCTTATGAACTTTGGCACAAGAGGAAACCTTTCATTGGTTTTCTCAGGTCATTTGGATGTTCCTGCACCATCTTGAATACCAAGGATCAAATTGCCAAGTTTGCTGAGAAATCAGATGATGGACACTTCATTGGATACTCTTCCCAAGCTAAGGCTTATAGAGTATACAATCTCAGAACTAGAATTGTTGAGGAGTCAGCCAATGTGACTTTCAATGAACACACACCCTGTGTGGCTGGTTCTGGTCGTGATTGGTTTTTGATCTTGATTTAGTTACCAACTGTTTTAACAAATCTTGTGAGAATGTTTCAGGATCTGCAGAAAATTTAAATACAGGTGATCCTGATCCAAGATTTGAGCTAGGAAGACCCTCAACTCATACATCTTCAGCTCCAGTTGGAACTACTTCAGCAAATGAGGTCTCTATCAGCACTACAATGACAAATTCAGCTGATACATCTGGTATGCCTTCAAATTCCAGCTCAGAGGCTCCTCAACCAGATAAAGATACCTCAATTGTAGAAGACAACAATGGTGATGGTGATAGTGATCAGGAATTCCTTGATGCTAATAACCACACCATAGATGACAACATCAATGATGTCACACACTCATTGGATCAAGTTAATTTTGATAAGTGTGATAATGTGGAGGGTGAATCTTCCAGGCCAGATCTAAATTTCTCAAATTTGGATCTTTCTCAGCAACTTGCTGTGATCCCTCAGCTAAGGATCCACAAGTCTCACCCCACCACAAACATCATTGGAGATGTTGTCACAGGGGTAAGAACAAGAGGACAAACCCATGAAGCAAATGTTTGTCTTCACTCTTGTTTCTTATCTCAGATAGAGCCAAAGAAAGTTGATGAAGCTCTAAAGGATGGAAGTTGGGTTGAAGCTATGCAACAAGAGCTGCTTCAATTCAAAAGGCAGAAAGTTTGGAACCTTTGTCCTCTTCCTCATGGGAAGACTACCATTGGAACCAAATGGGTTTTTAGGAATAAGAAGGATGATAGAGGAATCATCATCAAGAACAAGGCAAGACTAGTTGTTCAAGGATACACACAAGAAGAAGGATTGACTACACTGATTTCTTTGCTCCTGTAGCAAGACTAGAAGCTGTTAGGATATTCTTGGCATTTGCTGCATCCAAGAACTTCAAGGTCTTTCAACTTGATGTAAAGTGTGCTTTCTTATATGGAGTGATTGATGAGGAGGTTTATGTCAAACAACCACCTGGTTTTGTAGACCCTGATCATCCTGATTATGTCTGCAAGCTTGACAAAGCTCTTTATGGGCTGCATCAGGCACCCAGGAAGTGGTATGAGACACTGTCTGAGTATCTTTGTAAACATGGATACATGAGAAGTACTATAAATGGAACTCTCTTCATCAAAGGACAGGGAAATGACTTATTGCTAGTTCAAGTATATGTAGATGACATTATCTTTGGTTCACCTAATCCAAAGCTCTGCAAAGACTTTGAGAAGCTGATGAAAGACAGATTTGAAATGAGCTCAATGGGAGAACTCAATTTCTTTCTGGGAATTCAAGTGAAGCAGGTTGAAGATGGCATCTTCATAAGTCAGTCAAAGTATGTTCAAGACATACTCAAGAGGTTCAACATGACTGATTGTAAGATTGCTAAGACACCCATAGCCAGAAACCACTCCCTTGGACCTGATCTTGAGGGGGAGTGTGTAGATGAACATTTATACAGGGCTATGATTGGGTCTCTTATGTATCTTACAGCTAGCAGGCCTGATATCATGTTTGCTACATGTATTTGTGCAAGATATCAAGCCAACCCTAAGATGTCTCACTTAATCACTGTGAAAAGGATTTTAAGATACCTCAAAGGTGCTTCAACACTTGGTCTATGGTATCCAAAGAATCCTAACTTCAATCTGTATGCTTATACAGATAGTGATTATGGTGGTTGCAACATGACTGCAAAGTCTACATCTAGGGGATGTCAATTCCTTGGTGGAAGGGTTGTCTCATGGCAATGCAAGAAACAATCCTGTGTGTCTGCATCAACTGCTGAGGCTGAATACATTGCTGCTGCAAGCTGCTGTGCTCAAGTGCTTTGGATTCAAAATCAGATGCTGGACTATGGATTTAACTTCAAAGAGACTCCTATCCACATGGACAACAATAGTGCTATCTCTATCACTGAGAACCCTGTGCAGCACTCAAGGACCAAACACATCAACATCAGGTATCATTTAATAAGAGATAACTATGAAAAGGGATTAATTAAACTAGTCAAAGTTCATACAGATGAACAATATGCTGATCTGTTTACAAAAGCTTTTGATGAACAAAGATTTAAATATTTGATATCAGCTATTGGGATGATTAACTTTGAGTAGACTTTTTCTTAAAACTAATTCTAATTATTTCTTCTTAAAATATGTGTGTCCTAAGTTGTCTAGTTCATCACTTTCATAAGCTCATGTTTTCTTTGGATGTAAAATTCTTTTTGAAGACTTTCCTTAGATTCTTGAAAAATTTTCTGATACTTCGGAAGATAAAATTTTATCTTCGGAAGAAAATCATGTCTTCAAAGTAAATAACTGTCTAAGAGATTTTACCTTCGGAAGAAGTCTAAACTCATCTTCCAAAGCTTAAATACCTATCTCAGACACTTATTTGTTTTTAAGGACTTTTTCCTTCCGAAGCAAAATTAACTCTCGGAAGCTTTGTGTTCTTTATACAAAGCATTCAAGGGTTTATTTCTCTTCCGAAGCTTAAATTTCAAGACTCTCAGGAAAATCTTCCGAAGCCAATTTTAGCTTCGAAAGCTTTTTCATTAAAACTTCCGAAGACAATTTACCTTCGGAAGCTTTTCGAATTCCAAGAAAACTACTTTTTGAGCAAAAGTAAACTACTTTTTCAGAGGTGGGACCGACTTCCGGATTTCAAAGTTTATCCTCTTTCATTAACTTTGGTTCAAATCCCTTTTCACATAAATACCCAACGGTTCCCCCTCTTCCTCACTATCTTCCTCAATTCCACTATTCCTCTAACCTAATTCTCTAAACCGCCTTTGCTTTCTACCTTTCTTCACCCTTAAGCTTCTGAAATGGCCAACCTTAACCGCAGAAACAACCCGGATTTCTCCATGCAACTTCACAGGCAACATAATCAAGTTGCTCTGTTAAGCTCTGAGAAAGATGCAAGTTTCTCAGAGATTTGCCAATTCTTAACTCTATCCAACTATTTCACCTCCCTTGACCATTGATCCTACTCTGTATGAGGATCACTTGCTTGAATTCTGGAAGACCTGCCAAGAGGTCATTATGGATGGGGAGAAGGCACTGTCTGCCACAGTGCAAGGGAGGACAATCTTCATCACTCCGGCCATCATTAACCATCACTTGCAGCTGGATGATGAAGAAGGTGAGTTGTCCTTCCCAAAGGAAGCTGTTAAACATTCCTTTGAGCAGATGGGCTATGAAGGAGATTTCTCTGTAAAGACCTTCAGGAAAAGGAAGGTCTCATCATAGTGGAAATACCTGCTCCATGTGGTTATCCACAGCTTATCAAACAAGCATGGTGGATGGGACCAGATTCCTGAGGATCTCTCCTTTATAGTTCATGGAATGGTTCAGAGGGTCAAGTTCAGGTACTCTCAATTTGTTTATACTAATTTACTTGCAAACTTGGACTCCTTAGAGTATTACATGTTTCCTAGATATGTTCAACACATTCTCAACTGTGAACTGGGCTCACAGTTGAGGGAAACAAGTAATATTCTTAAATTGGGACAGATGAAGCCCGGAATCTTTAAAATAATAAAGAAGCCAACTGTAGGCTTCTCAGGGGTAGAAACAGCCCTAGTCCCCAAAATGTTAGAGCTCATTGCTCAAGGTGACAACCTAGCAACACAAGCTAGTGTTGAACCCACACCTCTTTTATCTTACCTCTAAAAAGACCCAAATAACCCTCACCTACCAAAGAAAAAATCCAAACGAACCCCTGCTCAGGCTATTGAGTCTGTGCAGGCCCCCATATACTCAACCTTACAGGAGGAAGTGGACACTAGAGCTCCCACTTCCCCTGAGGAGCAAACCACTCCCATTTCTTCACCTATCAGGGCTGAGGTTCCTCATGCTCACCCTGATGAGCTCACAAGCCCAACAGCCTTAAGCCTTCACTCTGAGTCTCAACACTCAAGTGAACAACCTTCAAGGGATAGTTACCATCCCCAGCCTTTAGATCTCAACCAACCAATTCCCAACCTATCCTTTTATACTGATCAAGACTTAGGATTCAGTGAGTACCATGAGTCTCTCTTCTCCTCCCCTACTCAAAGAGAGATGAGTACCTCTGATTCTCCTCAGTCTATCCCACATCAGTCACCTGTTACTGAGGTGGACACTCCTGAACATGTTCAGGATGTCCATATGGATGAGGCTCTCACTTTTGAAAGTGATTACATCATTAAGACCTCAACCATGGCAACTCAGCCCACTGGCATCTCAACTGAGATTGCTAGTGAGCAGAGGAAAACCAGTAGCCAGGAACCTCAAGCTGGTGGTGAGAGAGAGGACTTTGGTCCAATCATCTCATCCCCCAATGATTCTTCTGATGAAAAAGAGGGGAATTTGAGACTAAAGGTGCAGAAATTGTCAAAAACATGCTCCTATTTAGTCTCTAAGGTTAGTCACTTGGAATCTCAGGTGACTACCTTACAAAACAGGGTCAATGATATCAAGCCTATTTAGTCTCTAAGGTTAGTCACTTGGTTGAGCTCAGGTGACTAGCAGGCCAGATATCATGTTTGCTACATGCATTTGTGCAAGATATCAAGCCAACCCCAAGATGTCACACCTGGTCACTGTCAAAAGAATTTTAAGATATATCAAAGGTGTTCCATCACTTGGCCTTTGGTATCCAAAGAATTCTGACTTTAATCTGTATGCTTACATAGATAGTGACTATGGTGGTTGCAACATGACTGCAAAGTCTACATCAGGGGGATGTTAATTTCTTGGTGGAAGAGTAGTCTCTTGGCAATGTAAGAAACATTTCTGTTTGTCTGCATCAACTGCTGAGGCTGAATAAATTGATGTTGCAAGCTGCTGTGCTAAAGTGCTTTGGATTCAAAATCAGATGCTCGACTATGGATTCAATTTTAAAGAGACTCCCATCCACATAGACAACAACAGTGCTATCTCCATCATAGAGAATCCTGTGCAGCACTCAAGGACAAAGCATATTAATATCAGGTATCATTTGATTAGAGATAACTTTGAAAAGGGATTAATCAAACTAGTCAAAGTTAACACAAATGAACAATATGCTGATCTGTTCACCAAAGCTTTTGATGAACAGAGATTTAAATATCTTGTATGAGCTATTGGGATGATTAACTTTGAATAGCTTATTATAAAACTTAATCATATTTATTTCTAAAACCTGTGTGTTCTAAGTTGTCTATTTTATCACTTTCATAAGCCCTTGTTTTCTTTGGAAGAAAATCTTTTTAAAAGACGTTTCTTAGATTTTTGAAAATCTTGATCTCTTCGGAAGATTCAAAATTATCTTAGGAAGAAATTAATGTCTTAGTAAACAAATAATTGCTTTAGTAATTTTACCTTTGGAAGAAATTTCTGAAATATCTTTCGAAGCTTAAAATCAACTTAAGTACTCTGTATGTTTTCAAAGAACAAGTTTCTTTCGAAAGCAATTTACCTTCGAAAGTATTTATTCTCCTTAGAATAAAAATCTCTGAGTGTAATTTCTCTTCCGAAGCAAAATTCTCAAAAAATCTTTGAAATATCTTCCGAAGCCAATTTGCCTTCAGAAGCTTTTTCTTCAGAACTTCCGAAGCAAATACCATTCGGAAGATTTCTCGACTTCCAAGAAAACTACTTTTTGGGCAAAAGTAAACTACTTTTTAGAGGTGGGACCGACATCTAGATTTCAAAGTTTATCCTCTTTTATTAAGTTTGTCTCAAATCTTTTTCACATAAATGCCCAACAGTTCCCCCCTCTTTCACTATATTTCTCAATTACACTATTCCTTAAACCTAAATTCTCCCAAACCGCCTTTGTTCTTCATCTTTCTTCATCCTTAAGTTTCTAAAATGGCCAACCTAAACCGCAGAAACAACCCAGATTTCTCCATGCAACTTCAAAGGCAACACAACCAGGTTGCTCTGTTAAGCTCTGAGAAAGATGAAAGTTTCTCAAAGATTTGCCGTTTCTTAGCTCTATCCAACTACTTCACCTCCCTAACCATTGATCCTACTCTCTATGAGGATCATCTGCTTGATTTTTAGAAGACCTGCAAAGAGGTCATTATGGATGGGGAGAAGGCACTGTTTGCCACAGTGCAAGGGAGGACAATCTTCATCACTCCGGCCATCATCAACACTCACTTACAGCTGGATGATGAAGAATATGAGTTGTCCTTCCCAAAGGAAGCTGTCAATCATTCCTTTGAGCATATGGGCTATGAAGGAGATTTCTTTATAAAGACCTTCAGGAAAGGGAAGGTCTCATCCCAGTGGAAATACCTACTTCATGTGGTTATCCACAGCTTGTCCAACAAGTATGGAGGGTGGGATTAGATTCTTGAGGATCTCTCCTTCATAGTACATGGAATGGTTCAAGGGGTCAAGTTCAGGTACTCTTAGTTTGTTTATACAAATTTGCTTGCTAACTTGGACTCCATAGAGTATTATATGTTTGTTAGATATGTTCAACACATTCTCAACTGTGAACTGGGCTCACAGTTGAGGGAAACATATAATATTCTTAAATTGGGACAAATGAAGCCTGACATCTTTATGATTATGAATAAGCCAACTGTAGGCTTCTCAGGGGTAGAAATAGCCCTTGTCCCAAAAATGTTAGAGCTCATTGCTCAAGGTGACAAACTAGCAACACAAGCTAGTGTTGAACCCACACCTTCTACCTCCCAACTACCAAAAAGGCCACAAATCACCCTCACCTACCAAAGAAAATCCAAACGAACCCCTGCTCAAGCTATTGAGTCTATGAAAGCCCCTATATACTCACCCATACAGGAGGAAGTGGACACTAGAGCTCCCACTTCCCCTGAGGAGCAAACCACTCCCATCTCTTGAACATGTTCACTGAGGTGGATATACTCACCTATCACTGAGGTGGATACTTCTGAACATGTTCAGGATATCCATATGGAAGAGGCTCTTACTTCTGCAAGTGATTACATCATTAAGACCTCAACCATGGCAACTCAGCCCATTGACACCTCAACTGAGGATGTCAATGTGCAGAGCAAATCCAGCAGCCAAGAACCTGAGGCTGGTGGTGAGAGAGAGGACTTTGGTCCAATCATCTTATCCCCCAATGATTCTTCTGATGAAGATGAGGGGAATCTGAGACTAAAGGTGCAAAAACTGTCAAAAACATGCTCCTATTTAGTCTCTAAGGTTAGTCATCTTGAATCTTAGGTGACTACCCTGCATAATAGGGTCAATGATCAGCAACTTGAGATATCTTATCTCAGGGAAAAAATAGCTGGGAGACCTTTAAGAGGAGCTCAACTAGGAACACAAGAACCTATGAATGTGATTGACCTAACCTCTAGCTCATCTATGCAAGAGGGTGATGCTACCAAAAAGGGGGAGAAAGTCATTACAATCACAGAACCTGGGAGTTCTTCAGGGAGTATGGACATTGAGGATTCACCATCCTCAATTGCAACTGTGCATACTCAGCAACTTCCTCAAGTTCACATTAATGTGGACATTATAGACTCTGTCATTAGGAGTCTTTTGAGGAAGGAATTCCAAGGGCTGTGTCATCTCCACCTCAAGGAACTTCAAACTACATTATTGGGTGGAGGTATGATGCTGATAGAAGAGCCCTTATTCTTCACAGAGTTCAAGGGCAGCAAGAAGTATTCAACTTTCAGACCTTAAACTACTATGAAAGTCTTGACCTGATCAACATGCCACTTGTCAACCCAAGTCAATCAAGAGAAGCTGAAAGGTTAGCACTCAGGATTCAAGATAGATTACTAAAGAGTTCAGCCTTAGAAGGAGACAAAGGCAATCAGGTAATGTCATTGGTCAACTGGATGCTGATGCAGACCCTGAGATTAGCTTCAAAGGGAAAACCTTGGTTGAAGGTCCAGTGACAGAGCCTGAGAGCCCTGTCACACCAACAACTGCTTCAAAAATTCATTCCCTTAGTGAAACACATGCTGGTGAAGGTGTCTCACAACCTCTCTCTCGCCAGAGCTTGGATGCTACACCAAGCAATGAAGGCCAAAGCTCTCTCCACCCTGTGTCACAAAGGTCTGTGGGTGACAAAGGGAAAAGGGTTCTAACTTCTGAGGAGATTGAGGAGGAGGAGAGAGAGAGGAAGAGGAAGCTAAGGGGAGAAAGTTCCTTTGGGTCTTCAGGCTTTATGCAAGCTGCAATCAGGGCTGCCCTCAGACCAAACACTCATGAAGATGAGTTGAGGGCAGTCAGGATTACTTACCTGCAGACCAGGAACTATGACACAGATGAGATTATATCTCTCTCCTTAGAGCAATTAAATGAACTGGCTGACATGGAAGTGTCAAGAGAGATGAAGGAAGCAGAGGATGCAAGGTTACTTCTCCAATTCAAAGAGGAGAAGAGACAGAAAAGGTTATACAAGCATGCTCCAACTCTCTCCCCAGTTCAAGAAAGCCTTGTGCAAGAGGATGTGTCAGCTACACAAGAACCTCAGGTAGACAAGGAAACAGATAGGCAAAACATTATCAACTACCTGAGTGCCACAGGTCTCTACCAGGCATCTGCACTTCTTCCCTTTTCCTTTGAGTACATTGAGTTTGAGTATCTCAAACAGCTCGAACTTCAAGTGCTCAAAGAACAAAAGGTAACAAAGAAAAAGATGAGGGAAGATGCTGCAAAATCAAAAGCCATCATCCAAAAGAGTATGAAGAAGTCTGCTGATAGACAAAGGATGATGAGCTTCTTGAAGCTATATGGATTCTCCAGAAGAAGACTTGGCCCTATGTCTCTATCCACAATGGATGAGCATATCAGGGTAATCAAGCAGAAGATTAAGAGTGGAGAACTGATTAACTTACACTCCCCTCCAAGTCAAATCCCACCTGAAGTGGAGGTTAAGAACCTGGACCTCCTGCTGAGCCTCAACAAGCTTCATCTTTTGATCTACAGTAGGGTCAAACTCCCTCTCCTTCTGAACCTGTGAGGGAGGAACACCAAACTGAGAAAGACAAGGATGATCAACAAGGTGCTACAGACCAGTCTTTTCAGTTGAAGTCTTCTAAGAGGAACAAGAGGATGGCTTCTAAACCAAAGTCAAAGAAGAAAAAGCCTGAATCATCCACCTCTACACCTTAGGCTGAGTTAGATCAACCTGAGGAAGTGCATGAAGAACCAGCCCAATCAACTCCAATTCAAGTGGTTCCTCTTGCAGCTGAGAGACCCATCTTATCCTGGACCTTCACTGCTAATCCAGAGAGATGGTATGTGATCAGAGATCAAGGTGTTGAGAATGTCTATACATGGCAAGACATAATCAACATACCTCTGCATGATCTTTTTGAGATGAGAAGATATTATGAGAGTTCTAATTGATCCTGACCATCTGATGAAGAAGGGTATGGTCATCATCATCCTGAAGACTACCACATCTGAAGATCTTCTAAATGTTTTGGTCAGCCTAGGGGGAGTTTGTAAGGATTCCTATAAGTCTGATGCAACCAAAACATCCAAAATCTCTCTGCATGCATGCACTGAAGAACAGAAGTAGAAATGCTTCGGAAGTTTTACACCATGCACTAGAAATATTCTAAGTGTAAAATCTTCTGAAGCCAAGACCAACATCTTCCGAAGCCAAAAATGAAGTCTTCCGAAGCTTCAAAGACAAAGTCTTCCGAAGCCAAAGAGTGAAGACAGATTTCTTTCGAAGACTTTTAGAGATATGCCTTTATCTGATGTACTTTACCATAAAGCTGGACCACCTTTCCGCTGCAACTCTATAAAGTCACCAACTTACATGAGTTGGTGAAAAGGTCCATACTTTTGATAACTGTACATTGAGGTCTTGAGTCCATGCTTTCTATTTTATGTACTTTTATCCTTTTTGTAATATATTAGGATGTGAGCTATGGCATGTCATAATCACTAGTCAAAAGGCAAGTCTGCCTTTTGACTCTACATTTGATTTTGTAGTTGTCTAGTCAATTGTATCCAGCTGGCCTTCAAAGTATGGTCGGCTGTAGGATGTAGCATATGTATCTCAAGTACTTGTAACTTTCCTTTATGTTTTGTAACATTTGTAATAGAACTTGAGAAGCAATATACAACATTCTTGAAAATCAATTACTTGTGTTGTTTGCCATCTTGTTCTGTCTCTTATTTACTTGTGTTCTTAGCATCTTTCATTAACAAGTTATCCAGTTCCCTATTTGATCTGTTAAGTGTTCTAAGCAACTCTCCTCTTTGTGTTGTTGTGTTGAAAGTGCATACTCTTCACTGGTCCTGCAATTGTTGTATTTGTCATGTTTTGAAAACAATTACATTAGTTCTACTGCTTCCACAATTCAACTCTGAAAACAATTATGTAATTTTAAACTCATTTGCAACGTATGTTTACTAAACCATGTAGTGATCGATCAATGACTATGGTTTCCATGATGATCACGCCCCGCGGGAAACCGCTGTGGTTGGGGTGTGACACATAGTAATAATTGTTTAGAATCCAAACAACATACATATAACATGTCTGACTAAATTTCCAAACGGTCCAACTAATGCGGCTTCTATCCATAAGTCACCTATCAATTATTCTTCTCATGGAATACACAACCAAAATATATCAACATAATATTGGTAAGCTTATACGTTCATGACACTTGACCTTACATGAATAAAATATAACAATCAATAATAATATTGATAATGGTTCACTAAAGAATGTATCACAATCAATCATGACCCAAACTTACCCGCCCGAGTACTACAATATCCACTAACTCATTACCACTAGAATGTTGGGTTTACATGTGCCTTCCTATGCACGGTTAAGTTGCACTAATTTATGAAACATTGATTATTGAATCTCAATGGAGGGTTTCCTTGGGATAAAGGACCCGTTATGTGTGGGGGATTTCCTTAATAGTGCTATTCACAAATCATGCGACTCCTAATGGTGTTAATGATTATGCTTCATTCAGGGACAAGAGTAGGTATTTGAAGATCATGTATATGTTGGACTCACCTTAGTTTAGATTAGATTATGTTTATATTACTTTGTAATAGGTTTAATGTTAGTTACTTTTGAATGTAGTTCATTATCTCTAGCAAAACTATGAGCGAAACTACAGTTTCGCTCATAGTCAGCTGTTGTAGTTCACCCGGCGAAACTTTTGTTTCTGCCGGGCGAAACTATAGTTTCGGCAGTACAGTTTCGCTGGCAGCGAAACTGTCTGCGAAACTAAGACTGCTATATATAGATTTGATCATTTTCATTGTTTGGTAATCCTTGCAAAACCCTAATCATTTATCATTGTTGCAAGTGACCTTTGTAAGCAGTATTATCTCAGAAATACATTTGTGCTTTGTTATTATTGATTGTATTGATCATCATTTTTCTTACTTTGATACATTTATGTTTGTTCTTAATATTCTTCATCTTTGTTCTGTATTGTTGGTATTTGATATTAAACGATTCAACAACTCATTTGTACTACAAATCGATCAAATGGACCAACAATATGGTATCAAAGCCTTAGTGCTCATGATTTGTTGAGTTTTTGGTTGTTTTTATTCAATATCAAGTTTTCATCAATTTCAGATCAAATTCTAGTGTATTTGATATGGAATTTGCTTGAATTTTGTTTGTTTTTGGTTGGAGAAGCTTTTTTATTCATCAGATCTCTAATCCATTGAGTTTTTGATGAATTCAGATTGATTTTGTGTTGAAAAATGTTTTCAGCTTCATCCGGCGAAATTACAGATTCACCCAGCGAAACTGCTTGATCTTCCAGCGAAACTATATGTGTTATCCTCTTTGAAGTTGTTTTCTGCTGTCCTGCGAAGCTAGTTTCATTGAACGAAAGTTCAACAGTGTTTGTGGGTGATTTACAAGCGAAATTGCTGCCGAAAGTACCATTGAACGAAAGTTCAAGCTTGTTTCGTGCAAAATTGTCGGCGAAACTAAGCAATTTCAGGCATTTGGCTAGCGAAACTGCTGCTGAAATTGCCTGCGAAACTAAGGGGACCCAGCGAAACTAGTTTTTCTCTGCGAAATTGTCTGCGAATTTACCAATTTCCAGCGAAACTAATTCTTTCCCAGCGAAACTAGTATGTCAAAGATGACTTCCCTCACCCTTGCTGATCTTGAAAATGTAGCTCCCAATAGACCTTCGAGACTCATAAATGGGGATAATTTCGAGGATTGGAAGAGATGTCTCAAAGTCTTTTTCTTCTACACTGACCATAATCAATGGGAATCTATCATTTCTGGTCCTCATATACCAACTGTCACTGTTGGTGATGTTGTATCTCAAAAACAAGGACGCATCCACATTCAACGAGAAGGATCTGAAGCTGATTGATCGAGACCAGAAAGCATTTGGAGCATTAACTTTCTGCCTCGCACCAGGCATCTACAATCGATTCGCTGAGCATAAGAATGCTAAGTCTCTCTTCGATGCTTTATGTGAGTTCTATGATTGTAATGATGAGCTGGTGAAGGATAAGAGCATTCAAGCTGAGAAGGAATTCAACTCCTTTGTGGGATACAAGAACGAGAGTCTCATAGATCTCACAAATCGTTTTCTAACAGTTTCTAGCACACTAAAGAAATACGATGAAAAACTTTCCAATAGTGAGCAAGTATACAGATTGCTAGACTCTCTCCCACCTCAGTGGAGCCTTTAGGTGAGAATGCTAAAGAAGGAAAGAGGTTTCACTGATTACAACCTTATGGACATCATCAATAAGCTTAAATCCTTCAAGTTAGACATGAAGACAAGGGACTTCAACCAAACCATGATGCCTACATCTGGTTTCACTCAAAATGCTGCATTACTGTCTTCCGCTACAAGCTCTCATATTGAGACATCTGGTCAAGGAGGAGTGAATAATGGTAATTATTCAGGAGGTTGTGGTAGTGTTGGGAGAGATCAGGCTAATTTGAAAGCAAATGTTGAAACTTCAGTTCCATCCAAGACAATGGCTCTTTTTGGTATGTTTGTTTAGAGCTATGAAGCCTTAGTGGCAAGGGAGTTGGAAGGCAAAGGAATGACGATGGAGGATATGTATTAGGTGGACCCTGATGATCTTGAAGAGACTGATATTCAATGGCAAATGGCAATGTTAACACTTAGAGCCCGGAAATTCATGGAGCGCACTGGAAGAAAGAACTTCGGAGGTCAAAGTTCTAACTCCAAACTGGGATTTGATAAGTCTAAGCTGAGGTATTTTAATTGCAAACAGTTGGGACATTTCAAACGTGAATGTCCATTGCCAATCGTCAATGATCCTAGTAACTCGGGAGTTCCACGACTGGTTTCTAGCGGGTGTAAAGAGGAAACGAGTCACAAGAAAGAGACAGCTTTGGTCTCAAATTTTGATTGGAGTGCTGAAGTTGAAGAGACGAGAGATGAGATTAATCAAGCACTGGTGGCTGAGATTGTGGAAGGAAAGGGGAAGGAAACAATGAGGATGAATTTGATCCGTTCAAAGAACTTAGAGATGAAGCTGAGTTGTCTGTGAAGGTGAAGGAGAATGAGAGGGTGAAAGAAGGTAAATCTGAGAATTTGAGGAAGGAAGGAAGCCAATCCACTGAGCAAAGAAAAAAAATGATGCTGCTACCACTGCCGAGGAAAGCAAGCCAAGTATTGCGATGTGCCAATGTGAGAAGGCCTTAGCAGTAGAAAAGGTGGTGATGGGACTTCCGTATGAGGTAATTCAGGATATGTGTTCTTCTGCATGTAAAATCAGGTTATTTGGGGTTTATAAAGCTAATCGTTTATTAATTGATAATGAGTAAGTTTTAAAACGAATTAATGAGGAACTTAAAATAAACAAATCTAAATATTTTGTTAAATTAAACGAGGCTTTGAAAGAGAATGATCACCTAAAACGAATAGTTTTGGAAAGAAATGTTGAGATTAATACTTTAACAGAAGGGGTTGCTCTTGCTGAATTTAAAACAAGCAAACTTCAGTCAAAGCTAGATAAATGGACAATATCGGGAATGAAACATGATGATCTATGTAAATCTCAACAGGGGGCTAGGATTAAAACATGATTGGGATATGAAAATGTTAAGGTTTATCCTCCTCCCAGTACTTACTGCTATTCTCCTCTGCCTGTTCCTCATCCTTCTAATGATTTGATCAAAACAAATACTAACAATATGTCTGCAGGTTTAGAAGGTGTGAATCCTAAGCATGTTCGTGAGGACTACGATTATGGACCGACTAGCGGGCTTGGATGCACTAGTCTTAGTACACCTGAATTTCAGCATCCTGTTTTAGATCATAAATCTAGTTTAAATTCTGTTTTTATTTCTAGTGAATCTGTAATAGACTCTGTCTTATCATGTTCTCGTGATGTTTCTATTTCATCTTTAACTTTTGTGGGTTGTGATGATGCTACTGTTTCTGATTGGGTTAATAGTGTGAATGATTCCACCAAAAAGAGCAACGAGAAAAATAAGACTAATTGTTTTAAAAAATTCTTTTCTCATCCTATTCCATCTGTTACCTCGATGAATAATTCTTTATCAAACGAAAGGATATCATCATCATCTGACGCTAGTACAAGTAGTACAAGTACTACATGTACTTCTGATGACAATTCATCTTCTTTTGTAAATAACTATTCTTTTTCAAATAAGAACAAACCTCGAGACATGTATGAGACATACAGTGATGTAGATTCTAAACTGTCTGAATGTGATGAGGAAATACATATTGATCAAATCCCTATCCTGTTACATAACAGAACTAGATTAAAACCACACTGTTTTAGGTGTGGTAAAGATGATCATGTAGTTAAGCATTGTCCAGAACTACATCATAGACATGTTAATAGGAATTTATTTGGTAATAGATTGATAAAATTAGTTAATAATTTCTTCTGTAAGAAATCTGTTCCTCCTAAACCCAAAGTTGTTCAAACTTGGGTCCCCATTTCACCTGGTTAACCTGTTCTTTGATATTTTTGCAGGAGTCATCCACGAAGGTCGTCAACAGTGTATGGCATGTGGATAGTGGATTCTCCAGACATATGACGGGGCTCAAGGACTTATTGACCAATTATCGAATAATAAATGGAGGATATGTCGCATTTGCTGGCGACAAGAAAGGAGGGAAAATGATCGGTCAAGGAGAAGTTTCCAATGTCTCTCTAACTTTAGAGAAAGTCAATTATGTACCCGAGCTTGCGTTTAATCTGTTGAGTGTCTCTCATATTTGTGATAAGGACATTCCGGTCTTGTTCAAGTCCAATGAATGTCTCTTTTTAAAATATGAGATTGATATTCCAGAAAAGATAGTAATAATGAGGGCTCCAAGAAAGAATGATACATATCTTCTTGACATGGGTTCAAGGGAGTCAACATCTACTGTCACCTGTCTTCTGTCCAAAGCTTCCACTTTTGAGTCTTTTCTATGGCATCGCAGATTGGGCCATGTTAATTTCAAAAATATAAACAATTGGTTAAAAACAATCTCGTTAGGGGACTACCTTTAAAAGATTTTTCTGTGGTTGAAAAATATATGGCATGTGCCAAGGGCAAACAACATAAGAAACCACACAAGCCAAAACTCGAAAATAGCATATCTAATCCCCTCGAGTTGTTACACACTGATTTGTTTGGCCCAATTTGCGTTAAATCAATTGCTAAAAAATCTTTTTGTCTTGTCATAACAGATGATTTTTCCAGGTACTCTTGGGTGAGATTTCTTGCTCACAAGGGAGAGGCTGCTGAGGAGCTGCAGAAGCTAGTTCTTTCAATCGAGTCTATAAGCAAGAGAAAAGTTATGGCAATCAGAAGTGACAACAGAACTGAATTCAGAAATCAGATCTTTGATTCGTTATGTGCTGCTAAGGGAACTTTAAGACAATTCAGTGCTGCGAGGACCCCTTAACAGAACAGTGTGGCTGAACAAAAGAATCGCACCCTCATTGAAGCTGCTCGTACAATGTTGATCGAATCCTCCTTACCCGTCATCTTTTGGGCTGAGGCAGTGAACTGTGCTTCATACGTTCTAAACAGGGTGTTGATAGTCAATGACAAAATGAAGACTCCTTATGAACTTTTTCATAAGAGAAAGCCTTTAATTGACTTCTTTCGACCATTTGGCTGCTCCTGCACTTTATTGAATACTCAGGCGCAGAAGATGAAATTCGGTGTTGTGTCTGATGAATGTTACTTCGTCGGCTATTCTTCTTCTCAAAAAGCTTATCGGGTATATAACAAGAGAACACATATTGTTCAAGAGTCGTTCTATGTTGATTGGCAGGAATCTATTCCTCCTATGTTCGATCTAAACCAGCAAGGTTCTTTGACTCCAATGCGGTGTTTAACTCAATTAATCTTTCTGTCTTCGACGATGATGCGTCTATCTCCAATGTTCAAACAAATATCATTCCTCCAACTCCATTACCTATCATTCCTCAAGCCTCTTCCACCACATCTACAAATGATGTCACATCAGTTGATATTGCATCGTCTTCATCATCATTTGACCTTCCACCTCCACCTGTTTCTGCATCTCTTCCTTCATCACCTACATCTACCTCATCACAACCAGTACCATCCTTCTCACCTTCATCTACCTATCAACAATCTATCAGCCAACCATCTCCAAATACCCTGCCTATGCCCACTAATTTCAAAACCTTGAAAAATCATCCTCATGATAACATCATTGGATCTATCACCGATGGGGTACGATGCAATTTGTCTATTCTCTTGTTTTATATCCCAAATCGTTCCAAAAAATGTTCATGCAGCTCTCCAGGACCCTTGCTGGGTTGAATCGATGCAATTAGAGCTACAACAGTTTAGGAAACTCAAAGTGTGGACCCTGGTCGATCTTCCACCAAACAAATGCCCAATTGGCACGAAATGGGTTTTCAAGAACAAACCCGATGACCGTGGCATTGTGGTGCGAAACAAGTCAAGATTGGTGGTCCAGGGATTTGCTCAAGAAGAAGGGATAGACTATACCAAAGTTTTTGCTCCTGTCGCCCGTCTTGAAGCCATCAGAATCTTTCTAGCTCATGCCGCCCATAAACAGTTCAAAGTCTATCAGATGGATGTCAAATGTGCCTTCCTTTATGGAGACATTGACGAGGAGATATATATGTGTCAACCACCAGGTTTTGAGGATCCCGGTTTTCCTGACAAAGTTTACAAGCTTGACAAGTATCTTTATGGTCTTCATCAGGCACCTCGGATCTGGTATGAGACCCTAACACAGTATCTCTTAAGCAATGGATTTTCTCGTGGCACCATCGATATGACATTATTCAAGAAGGAAGTGGATGGTGAGATGCTGATCATACAAGTCTATGTCGATGATATTATCTTTGGCTCCACCAATCCAAAGTTGTGTCGGGAGTTTAAGGAGGTAATGCGTAGTCGCTTAGAAATGAGCATGATGAGGGAGATGTGCATTTTCCTTGGGCTGCAGGTTGAACAAAAGCCAGAAGGAATCCTCATTCATCAAGAGAAGTATATTAAAGAAATGTTGAAGAAATTCAAGATGGATGACGCTTCTCCTGAAATGACCCCATTTACTGCTCAAACGTGCCTCACTCCTGACGAGAATGGAAAACCTGTTGATCCTCATCTCTACAGATCCATGATCGGTTCTCTTATGTATCTTACAACAAGTCGTCCCGACATCACCTTTGCTGTAGGATATTGTGCTCGATACCAATCTGCCCCGAAAGAGTCTCATGAAAAGGCTGTAAAACGAATCTTTTGTTATCTTAAAGGCTCTTCTCGTTTAGGTCTTTGGTATCCTTATGGTGGAAATTTTGACTTACATGCCTATTCTGATAGTGATTCTAATGGCTGCAGGTTAAACATAAAGTCGGTTACTGGTGGGTGTCAATACTTGGGAAATTGTCTGGTTTCATGGCAAAGCAAGAAACAGACTAGTGTTTCTCTCTCTACAGGAGAAGCAGAATACAATGCTGCCTCCAGTTGCTATTCACAAGTGCTCTGGATTCAGCACTAGATGATTGACTGTGGGATAAACTTTCTCCATACATCGTTGTTCTGTGACAACGAAGCAGTTATTGGGATCGCCAAGAAATCTATTCATCATTCCCGAACCAAGCACATTGAGACACAGATTCATGCAATTCGTGATGCTCAGGAAAAGGGTTTTATTGATATTATTCCCATTGACACCAAAAATCAAAAAGCTGATCTTTTCACTAAAACATTTGATAAACCTCGCTTTTATGATTTGATCTCTATGTTAGGTTTAATATCATTTAAAAACCCATTTTCCTTAAATCTATGTTCTGTACAAATTGTTTATACTTCTCCTTTTATTTTCTTTCTTTTCCTTTTGTTCAGCCCGCTCCTTCATTCTTCATCATTTTTCGCATAAAAAAGATATAAATAAAAAATATATAAAAATAATAATAATAAAAAAATATATAATAATAATAAAAAAAGATAGTGACATAGGGTCAAGTAAGAAATTTCCACATCTTACTTAAGTGTAGAAATTTCGGGAGAGAATATATATTAAAAGTTCTTCTTGTTTTCCTCTGCAGAATAAAATGCGAAGCCTGAACGATGTAAAGGAGGTTAACAGTATTGTGTGGGATATGTTTGATAGGTTCAACCAGAAATCGAAGTAAATAGTTATCTTGTAGCTGAATTAATAGAACAAGAAACTTGATGACTCAAATAATCCTCTTGACATCTTTGGCCTTCATGAAGCTTCAAGTCCTTGTTCAAAAAGGGTTGAGAACATGATACCTATGTTTTGAGTTATTCTTATCTAAAGTATCTTTGCGTCAAATTATTCCGATCTATCTCAAAAAACAATATGCTTTTTCATCTTTGCATATAAGATGCTCCCTACTGTATTCTATCTAGTGCTTATCTCCTCTGCTATGTGTGAACATTGACCTGGAGTGATGATCTCCTTTGTTGTTCGATAGTACTGACCTGGAGCTCTCATCGGCACAATAAGATAATCTTTTTTGTTATACGTAAGTATAGACCTGAAGTTATCATCTGGAAAACTCAATTGATCAACTCCTCAGTTATACGTAAGTATAGACCTAGAGCTCTCATCATTTGATGTCTATAAGGGCATTGCTTCTTTTGAAATAAGACCTATGTTGCTTCTGAGAGAAAGATTCATGCAAAGGGTGTCATTTGTTCAATACATCATGAGGACAGGATAAGTTTCTTTGCCAAATGTCTGTGGGGATTGGGTCATTCAATGTTTTCTTTAAACAAAAACCAAAACATGATAACAATAGCTGCGATGCATCTATTGAAATGAAGAAGGCATGGACTTAAAAGGACGAGCATATCAGCAATCCCGTCAAACTTTGATTCTCCAGAAGATCTTTTCAACTTCTCGTTCATATCCTCTTACTGCGAAAGAACCGATATTCCAGCGAAACTGACGAAAGTTCATGGTTTTTCAGCGAAAACTGTGGTGTTATGCTGTCCGAGCGAACTTAACAGTTTCGCTGGGTAAACTTCAGTTTCGCGCCGAAACTATAATTTCGGCCAGTCGAATCTACTTCACTGTCTTGCTGAATCTAATAAATAATTGCTGACGAAACTATACTTTCGCTTGCCGAAACTAAAATTCTTCCTGCGAAACTATACTTTCGGCCAACGAAATTAATTTGGTTTTTGTTTAATTTTAATCTTTTTCTTATTTTTCTTTAATATTATTATTTAATATACTATTCTAATGCGTTTCATTTGGTTTTCAGATTTAATGGCGAATCTGAAGTTTGACGAGAGGAACAACATTACTGCCATCTTAGACGACACACACCCGAAAGCAGCTGCCTTTAGAGACTGCATTCGCTGGTTGCAGAGATCTCCTATCGCCTACGCGATCTCTCATTCCTCTACCATATATGACTTACATATCAGAGATTTCTGGCGAACGGCGGAGTATGATACGAGAGGCAACTCTCAGAGGATTGTAGCCAGGGTGATGGAGAATGAGGTGATCATTAGTTCAGAGGTCGTATCGAGGGTGTTAAGGTTAGATGAAGACACAGGAGAGGAGGTTACTATGTCAGATCAGGAGGTGTTTGAAGCCTTCAGATCGTTGGGATATGAGGGACCGCCTTTTGGGACTAGGAATGAGATTAAAAAGTCCTTCCTTTCTAAAGAATGGAGATATATAGCTCATGTCTTCATTATGTGCTTAGATCACCATAAAGGTGGATCAGATGGGCTTAACTTAGACTGGGCAAAAGCTATGATGTTATGCTGCAAGGGAAAGAATGCAAATATAGCGAGACTGATTTTTGCCTGTATGGCGAAGAATGTGATGACATTGAAGAAGGATAAATGACTGCTTTATCCTTGATTTTTATAGATGATTTTTGATGATCTTATTCCTAACTTACCAAGACACGGGGAGGTTAAGAGGCTGGTGCAAATGAACACCCGTATCTTTGCAGACTGTTGCGCCATTCGTCACGACTTCAGTGGAAAAATTACTCATCTCTGGGAGAACATGTATCCACCAGAAAGATGGAGTTATATCAGGAGGGTAGACGAGTCTGAGAACAAAAGGACTGAAGAGACCAGGGTACAACAGACTGATGCTGCTAAGAAGAGGAAAAGATATGCGAAGGAGAAGGATTACAATTTTAAGGAGGAAGTGCATGAAATGGCTGAGGAGGCAAGGGTTGAGAAAGAAAGGAGATCAAAGAAGAAAGCTGATGTGGGAGAGACTGAGAGAAGGACTAAACAGAGACACCAATCATTTACTAAGACCTCAAGGAGAGAGGAGAGAACCGGATTAGATGAGGATGTGATAAGAAACCTCAACATCTCTCTGGCCAATGAGTTAAGCATGATTAAGACAAAACTTACCAATCAAGAGATGAGGGAAAAGCAGAAGGATGAATGATTGATGGTATGACCAGAATGCTGATAGATCAGAATAAACTGATTAAGAGATTGTTTGAGGAAGTAAATGAACTAAAGGCTGCAGCCGGCCTACCCAATCAACTAACTCAACCTGAGTTAGATGATTTGACTGATACTTCCAAGTACCCATTTCTAAATGTGGGTACATCTTCCCGGGCAGGAGAGGGCACATCTGGTGCAGCAGATGAAGAAATAAGAGGTTCTGGTGTGAGGAAGGAGACTAAAAATGTGAAGAATGTCGAGGAGATATTTGAAGCCGGGTTCGTTAACATGGGATTCGACATTGTTAAAGATTTGGTTGGTGAGGAGGTGGTGAGAGAGAAATCTGTAGAACATATGGAAAAGAATGCTGAGAAAGGGAAGGGGCTGATTGATGAAGAAGAAGATGATGAGCAACTAGTTGATTATGATTTAGAACCAGAATACTATGAGGTTGATGAGAGGCCCCTAACCTATGTTGCCAAGAAGGGAGACAATGATGGAGATTTATTTGAAACGGCTAAAGAAGAATGGTTTGTCAAAGAGAAAGAGCCTAAAGAGCTGACTCCCCTGTTCCAAAACATAGAATGATAGAGCAAGAAGGAAACAGACAAGAGAATTATCAGTTGGTGTTATAACCCCGGCCTCAAAATGTTTATGATCAAGAGAAGAGGGGGAGGCATAACCTATATGCATAAGAGAAAGGCTTTCAAGACCTTACCCAAATGGGATTTGAGGAGGCTAGCAGTGCTGCCATTACTAAACGCTCATCTAAGTGAAAGAGCCTTGTTGTTGGAAAAGGAGATAAAGAATGGACTGAATGACAACTTTGAGTCATTTGGGTTTATGAAAGCTGAGAGGAGAAGATCCAAGAAGGATAAAGACTGGGAAACTGGAAAAGAAAAGATTGTGCTAAGGGTGAAAGCCCCAAAGACAGTGAACAAGATTAGACTGGCAGATCCCCTCCCCCAGCAACTACAAAACTTTGAGAGTGGTTCTACGATAACAATACGGGGGAGGCGGTGATCAGGGTAAAGAATGTGGATGAGCTTAGAGTGTTTGATCTTATAGAGCTGTTTAGTTTCTGTGATGAAGAGTTGCTAGTTCTTTGCGAAAATCATATTAAAGCAGGTGCAGGTGATGAGACGAGAAAGGAAGCCAGTCTGTTTATGACTGTGGCCAATAAAGTAAGAGGAGTGAGAGCAGAAGTGAAAGAGATAGCTGAGAAAGTGAGAGCTGAAGATGATTTAAACATGGATGTCCGGGATTTGGCAAGCTAGTGCTTATCCCAAGGGAGCTAATGAAGCTGGAGGTGACCAGAGTGAATCAGTTGCTGAAGCTCCTAAGGAGGTTGCTGCAGGAGCTGAAGAAGACATATCAGAGGCAGCGAGGGAGACTGGAGCTGACCAGGGAGAATCTATGTCTAAAGCCCCCGGGGAAGAAGCTACAGGAACATATAAAGATACATCAGATGCAGCAAAAGATACTGGAGCAGACGCGGCAAATCAAGACAACTGAAGGCGGTGAGAGCCAACCTAGGGGGAGTATTTTAAGATCGTGTATAGGTTGGACTCACCTTAGTTTAGATTAGATTATGTTTATATTACTTTGTAATAGGTTTAGTGTTAGTTACTTTTGAATGTAGTTCATTATGTCTAGTTTTGTAGTCCAGCGAAACTATGAGCGAAACTACAGTTTCGCTCATAGTCAGCTGTTGTAGTTCACTCGGCGAAATTGTTGTTTCTGCCGGGCGAAACTATAGTTTCAGCAGTACAGTTCGCTGGCAGCGAAACTGTCTGCGAAACTAAGACTGCTATATATAGATTTGATCATTTTCATTGTTTGGTAATCTTTGCAAAACCCTAATCGTTTATCATTGTTGCAAGTGACCTTTGTAAGTAGTATTATCTCAGAAATACATTTGTGCTCTGTTTTTATTGATTGTATTGATCATCATTGTTCTTACTTTGATACATTTGTGTTTGTTCTCAATCTTCTTCATCTTTGTTCTCTATTGTTTGTATTTGATATTGAACGATTCAACAACTCATTTGTACTGCAAATCGATCAAATAGACCAACAGTATTATTACACTACAAAAAAACATTTAAAAATTATGTATTTCACTCAAGAAAATATTAATATAAAAATGGGGTTCATGAGACTCACCTGAATGTTGTTCATGAGATACATGCTCGGGATCTAGAGTGATACCGACCAACAAGGTTTCTACGTTCATTTCATATAAATTAGCACCCCATTAAGTTTTTATCTAAGTCCAACCCATGTATGTTAAGTTTACATAATTGTTGATTTGTTACACTTGTGTAATTCGTGCTTTATGCTCGGAACCTCAGTTTCAAAGCTTAGACCATCCTCATAAGAAAACCCATCATAAAATCTCCTAGCTCAACCTAAAACCTCATTTTCTAACACCTTTCGTGTAGGCAAAATGAGAGAGAAAAAAACCTTTCACGTAGGCAAAGTGAGAGAAAAAAAAAACACCACAAAGACTTGAACCCGAGGCAATGCTGCCCCATTGACTAAGAGGGCGCGGACTATGGCTGGCAAAACGAGTGGGTCGGGCAGGGTAATAGGTTAGGACGAGTTCGGGTCAAGATGGGTTCGGGTCATTATTGGTCATGTAAAAAATGGATCACTTTGGTTCCGTTCAGGATGGGGTTTGTTAAAGTTAAGTACGGGTCAGAACGGGTAGAAGCAGACATTACAGATGTATGTAATCATATAAGCTTCTGTGTTACGATCTCCAAACCAATATCTATTATGATAATGCCTCCCATACACTCCTCCAATGAATCTTGTTCAACTTTTAATAATATCCAGTGGCCTAATACCGAAGATGGCATAGAACTATTCCAAAAATTACAAAAATTCATGATTAATCATGTTTCTTCAATCTCAGCAAAATTGCAACAATTGAACTTATATCTTAAGAACAATGGCCTGCATCATCACTTCAATTCGTAAGCTTTTAAAACGTAGATTTAGAACCCGCAGATTCTTTATCAAATTAAATGGGATCGTTGCAGCAGAAATTTGTTGATCTGAACTAGTAAGGAATCCAGATGAAGAACATAAATTCGGGTCTTGACGACATATAACACAACAAATAAATCTTGAAGGAACCCAAATGAACGCAAAGACGAGGAAGAAGATGGGAAACGATTACTGAAGCAGAAGCTGCGATCCGATAAAAGTTGATTAGAATTCATCCTCGACCAGATGTAAACTCAATTGGAACTTAACACCACTGATTGGCACTTGGATAGCAACTGGAGTTTGCATTGACCTGGGATTTGGGAAAATTCAATTGGAACTTGAAACAACAATTAGGGTTAGCATCAACCTCCGTCACTTATTTTCTCTCAACCCAACGTGACCCATGTTTCTTTGTTTCTATTTGATAATATACCCAATTAACCTTTTAAAATAATATACTGCCCAAAACAACCCACAATCTTATATAAATTGCCCAAATGAACCCATTTTTAAGTGGATGGGCTAAAATTGCCCAAATAAACCCATGGGCTAAAATTGCTAGGTATAACGCTAATGCAGCAGCTACATGAACCCCTTCATAAAAAAGAGGTAGAGCTCAGAAACCACTGGGCCAAATTTAAACTTTCAGTTTAACTTTGAGTTTAATCACTTGTATACAAAAGTTCACTTATAAAAAATTAATAAAACACCACCCGACGTTACTTTACTTTGAAGAGCAAGTATAATTACTTAAACTAAACTTTTGATTTCACTACTTGAAATAATTAAACTTTTTTTTACTTTCTGTTTGAAACCCTCACTCGACTTTTTTTACTTTGTTTCTTCAAATTAAACCATCCTTTGATTATGAGAATAGGATGATTAGATCCTTCAAATATGTGATTTAGGTTTGTTGTAAAAGACGAATGATGGTTGGGTCAATAACTAGTTTCGATTAAATTAGATATATAGTTCTGAATAGCGTACGTTATATGGGCATGTGAAAGGAGTCGTCATTTGTTGTTATTGATACTTGAACAGCTTACATGAGGCAAGACGTAGAATAATTTACATAAACTTCAAACATGAGTGAAACGTAGATAATCCTTGTTTGATGGGAGATCTGCCGTCTGGAAGCCATTGGGGAACATCTTCTTAGCTTCATCGTTGGAGACAGAGGGAGCTATGACCACGGCGTCACCCTCCTTCCAGTTGGCCGGAGTCGCTATCTTTCTTTGATGCTTCGACGCCTTCAGCAGCGAGTCCAACGCCCTCACCACCTCATCCATGTTCCTCCCCGTGCTCGCCGGATACAGAAAGCTCAGCTTTATCTGCACATGCACTCCATCATTCAATCATTCATTCATTCATTCATATATTTATATATACTATGCTATACTGTTTAATTAATTATAACTTGACTGATCAGTACCTTCTTGTCGGGGCCAACAATGTGCAGAGCACGAGAGGGGACGATCTGTCCCGAAGGATCTTTCTCATCAGGATCCACCATGTTCAGCTGCTTTATGATCTCTCTCTTTGGGTCAGCCGCTATTGGGTACGTCACCTTCTTTCCTTTCTGCACAAACATCAGCCAACATATCATCATCATAATATATCATCTATTTACAGGTAGGTTATACTTTGATTGGTACGTACGTTATAGGCTTCGATATCCTTGATCCAGTCCTTGTGGGATTGGACATCGTCACAGGACAACCCTAAGAGCTTCACACCCCTCTGCTCGAACTTGTCAGCGTAGGCAGCCATCGCCCCGAGCTCCGTGGTGCAGACGGGTGTGAAATCACCTGCATGCATGCAAAGCAATCAGTTAATGAATACAAGTCGTAACTGGATCAATCGAATGATTTACGTACCAGGGTGGGAGAAGATGATAGTGAAAGAGTTGTTGACATAGTCGTGGAGATTGATTTTGCCCACAGTGGTATCAACCTGGAGGTTGGGGAGGGAGTCTCCGATGGTAAGCCCAGGCATTCTTACTCTTGTTATTGTTAATGTTAATTGAGGGAAATATTATATGATCGATGGATCGATCGAGTAGCTACGAGAAAAGGTAGTCAGTTTGAAGAAATATAAGGAGGAGTTGGGGTGGGGATACGTGGCGGGGTTGTACACGTGCCTGCTCCATATTATGACACTTATCCACATGCTGCCACCACGTAACTCTATTTCATCCGGAACGTACGTACAAGGGTCCAACAATTTTCTTAATTGTTTACGCCATACAGCCTACGGCTGGCTGTTGGCGGTTATCATAATATTCATTTTGCTAAATACGTAAACACAAGTGTATTAAGTTTCACCACCGAGTGTTGAATATCACTTGGAGAAGCAAAAATACATTATATGTTGGAGATTACAGAAAAGTTAAGCTATTAAAAAGACCACCGTTAATCAACATAAAAGTGAATTTGAAAATCATATGACAGGACGTAAACCTTAGCAAACTTAAATATTCCAAAATCTAATTTGTTAAATATCATAACTAACTAACATATTGAATTTGGAGTAAATTTTATATATAGTAAATTGTAGGCTTTATTATTAAACTACGAAAATTACAATAAACATTATTTACTTTAAAAAATTTGCATTTAGTTTTTTCTCTAACAGACGTTAATTTTGTCTGTCAAGTCAATTTATATGTTGCACATGAGAACAATGTAGTTATTTTAATCCTTATGAATATTAAAACATTTAATAAACTTAGGCCTACTTAACACAAACAAAATTATAATTATACCATGATGAATCACATCATCATCTTCACCGTCCACTGCTACACCACCACCATCATCTGCCACCCACCCCCATCACCCCCACTTCATCATCATCATCTACCCCTAAAAACATTAAAACTAAAAACTGAATCTTATCTATAATTATAAGAATTGAATCAAATCGTAAATTCCGTTTCACTTCGCTTACCAGTTACACAAAATTTTGTTTATTCAGTTCGGTTATCCGTATAAACCGAACAATAAACAGTTAGCAGGTTTATAATCGGATAACCGAACCAAATAAATCAGTTTAAATGGTTTATCGGTTGAATTAGGTTCATTTAGATCTATATTCAATTTTAAAAGATACATCTAAAAGTCTTTCTTTTTTACTTCAAAAATTGTTATATAGTTAACCCATAATAAACCCTGAACATCAAGTTTAGCACGCCAAAAGGTGTTACGTTAAATTAAAAAGAAAATATAAAGATAAAAAGAAAAGGAATCATTAAGAAAAGGTCGTAAAAGAAACTAAATAAAAAAGAAAGTAAGAAAATAATTAAGGTTGTTTTTAAAAAAGGCCGTGAAAAACAAACTAGGATTTTACTTGTCACGCGTTGTGGAGGCATCACACAATACGCCCGATAAAGCATAAGCTACAATCGACCCGACTACTTTTCGAACTAGATTAACGTTAAAACACAGAGCAACTTGAATTTATAGCGTTGAATAAAAATGTATCATATTTGACCCGACTCTTATAAAATTTATGTCGAAACATAGACCAACTCAAAACGTACATAAAAAAACATGTGTTGTGACGCCATATGTGGCATGATTAAATATAGTCTACAATCAACTCGACTCGTTTCCAAACTAATATTTTGTCAAAACCAAAATTTACTCGAATTTATATCAGTGAATGAAAACGTATTATATTTGACCCGACTATTTCCCAAGAATATTTATGTTGAAAGGTAGAATAACTCAAAACTTCCATAAAAAACACGTACAACAATACCATATGCGGCGTGATAAAGTATAGATTACATTTGTCCTGTCTCGTTTCCAAACCAAATTTACATCAAATCTATAGCAACTCGTTTTTTACCATCGAATGAACATATTTTATTTGACCTGACTTATTTTCAAAAGAAATTAACATCAAAACGTAGACTTACTCAAAGTACAAAAAAATAAGCACGAAAACTTT